>JAAGEH010000045.1:0-44918 GCA_011751065.1 Lasiurus cinereus | reverse complement strand
GGCCGAGGGGCCCAGTGATGGCCGAGGGGTTCAGTGATGGATGAGGGTTCAGTGATGGCCGAGGGGCCAGTGATGGCTGAGGGGTTCAGTGATGGATGAGGGGTTCAGTGATGGCCGAGGGGTTCAGTGATGGATGAGGGTTCAGTGATGGCTGAGGGGTTCAGTGATGGCCAGAGATTCAGTGACGGCCGAGGGTCCAGTGATGGCCGAGGGACATGTGTCCCTTCAGTCAGGCTCTAAGCTGTCAGACGTCCCCAGTGGACCTGGTGAAGGCAGGAACTGGGCAGGTGGTTGCCAAGTGTCAGACCGCTCCCTGCGGCCCCACCCCGGGGAGGGTGCAGCTCATGGCAGTCCGCTGGGCACACTCGCTTGGGTGACAGTGGAAGAACCAGCAGGTGCTGAGCTCTCTCGGCCGCTGTGCTCGCTGCTCAGGCCGCTCTCTCTCTCCCTTTCCTTCCGTCACTTCTCTGAGGACAGAGTTCAGAGCGCTGCCACGCCCCGAGCCCCTGGACCCGTAAAGGGCCTGGCCCGTTCCAAGAGGCTGGGTGTGCGGGCGGCCAGCGGCCAGACCAGCGGGCACAGGGGAGCTCTGACCCCCACAGCCTCCATGGCCGCTGGCCCAGACGGCCAGGACTTGGTCAGCTGCCCTAACTATTGTCCCTGCTTCCAACCTGGGGTCCTCAGAGAAAGCCCAGTCTGCTCCCCACCAGAGGCGGCCCCACTTCTGGTGAGTGAGCCACAACCTGCATGGGACACACCTGAGCCTCCCTGGTCCCGGGGAGCTGTCTCAGCCAGTCTGCCCACAGAATGGGGGGGGAGGCGCCCCCCTCTGGCCCCGACCACAGCAGCTCTGAATCACCAAACTGTCTGCCCTCAGGGGGTATCTCTGCTTCCTCCCACAGCTCCGTGCAGTCTGAGCACAGAGGCCAGGGTCATCAGACTGGAGGCCCTGGCGCCTTCTCACAGCCCAGCTGACCCAGCTCGCCATGAGATGTGAACCCCACTCTTGTCACTGTGACCCAAGCAGCCTTGAGGGGGGTCGTGGCTGCTTCAGCCAGACTGCCCACCGACTCGCCAGACAGCGCCTGGTGACCCCACCGGTAGCTCTGCACCTACCTCCCACCCCCAGCCCACTGCAGCCTCACTCTTACACCTGCCCTCTGCCCCTGGCCCAGCTCCTGCCCCGCCGGCTGGGACTACGGGACACTGCTCTGTCCCCTGTGAGGGACACAGGACACCTCAGCAGCACCTGCCCACTGCCTCCCATCCATGACGGCCCGCGGGCGGCTGTTCATTTCCTTCCCTCAGGACAGGACACGAGGCCTGCAGCCAGCGGGCAGCGTGCCGGCCGCCACGCTGTTTCCGGGCCTCGGCTGTTCTGGTTTAAGCATGGCCATCTGTTGGTGTGACAGGGAGTATAAAGCCCCTTTCAACCCCACCCGAGTTTATAAAAATGAGGTGACTCTAGGAGGATGGGGGCAGGTGCCAGGGGAACTGATTACCTAATTAGAAGGGGTGGGGAGAGGAACTGGAATCAAACGGATCACCAATAACCAGTGATATAATCAGTCATGGCTCTGTGACAGAGATCTGCATAAAACCCAACAGACTGGGGAGCCCATCAGGTGGGAAAGGGGGGCCAGAGAGCATGGAGATCCTTGCACCCCATCCTCCCCAAGCATCTCTCCCATGAGGCTGTTCCTGACTTGTATTCTCTACAATAAGACGGTCAACTAAGTAACTGTAGTCCCTGAGTTCTATGAGCTGTTCTGGCAAGTTTCCGAGCCTGAAGAGGGGGTGAGGGAACCCCAACTTGCAGCACGTCAGACAGAAGGGTGAGTCCCTGGGCAGTCTCTTCAGATTGTCCCATCACCTCCGGGGGCTGTGCTGACCCCAGGTGACATCTGAATGGCTTGGCTTGTAGGACTGGAGTGTGTGGTGTGTGTGGGACCCACATGCCTGGCTTCAGAGGGGCTGGGCGGAGTGGGCGTGGCCACGGTCCCCCTGCTGTCTGTCCTTCCTTCTCTCCTCCGCCCTGTCTTTGCTTTTCCTTGTGGTGATGTGTCACATATACAGTGAAAGGCACAGATAATAGGGCACACTTCTGTGAATTTTCACTCTTACATGCCTGTGTGTGACCCCATTCCAATGAGACACAGAACATTCCCACGACCCCAGCCACGCCCTTCCAGCCACGCCCTGTATGAGGACGGAGCTGTAGGGTTGGCTTTACAAGCTGGGTTCTCACTTGCTGATTATGTGAACCAGAAACTATTCAAATGGTGTTTCTCTCAACGGGGGGTTTTGGTAAATAAGTTCTAAAATTTCTGTTTAGTCAAACGTATTCATGTTAGCTTTATATTGTGGGCTTTCTGTGCCTTGTTTAAGAATCCTGCCGAGTAGAAGCCATCAAGACTGCCAGGTGCCCCTTTTCACCCCGGGGCCTTAGGGTTGGGGTGTGCTTTGCGTGCTGTTCATGAAGGGCTTGCTTGTCTTGGTTCCTATAGACACACCATTGTCCCAGGACAATCTGTTAACCAGTTCATCTCCTCCGTGAGCCCCAAGTATAGTGATCTCTAACATTAATAAAAAAACAAAAAACAAAAAAAAATAGCTGAAACCGGTTTGGCTCAGTGGATAGAGCATCAGCCTGCTGACCAGGTTAGTTTCCGGTCAAGGGCATGTACCTTGGTTGTGGGCACATCTCCAGTAGAGGGCGTGCAGGAAGTGGCTGATTGGTGTCTCTCTCTCATTGATGTCTCTGTCTATCCCTCTCCCTTCCCCTCTGGGAAAAATCAATAAAAAATATATTAAAAATAAATAAATAAATAAACAAATAAACAAATAAACAAACAAACCATTAAAAAGACATCACTGGGTTTGGTTTGCTACACTGAGTGTGTATGTGTGTTTCAGAACTGAGGACAGCTTGTCATCCTGTTTTCCTTCGTGTCACTGTCTGGCCTGGAGAAAGGTGACAGGAACCCCACAACCTGAGCTGGGGGTCCACCTTTCCCTACTCTTCTAATCTCCAGAGGGGATGATAGGAGGGGGGGTTACTGGCCCCAAGGATGTGGGGACTTCGCATCAGGCCCGTCTGGGTGAGCGGCTGCCTCTCCCCCCACTGCCTCCTTTCTCTGATGTTCCTCAATTTCTTTCTTTCCTGGAGGTGAGTGGGGAGCAGGGGGTGGGGGTGGGGAGACTGGCTAAATGTTTTAATGGCTGTAACTCTATTCCAAACTTCTGTCTACGCTTGAGCCAGCTTTGGAAGTGTACACTCTTCTGAACATTTAACATTTCATCTCAGTGTGGCAACACTGGCACGAAGATGCCCACGCCTCCCCTGTAACTGCCCGCAGTGTATTTCAGCTCCACCGCATCCCTGGCTGTCCTCCTCCCTCCTATCACAGTCTGGCCACCCTCCTATCGTTGCTCTCGGTCGAAGCCGCCTGAGTTCTGCGACTTCATGTCCTGTTCAGAGACCTAACCCCGGGGGTCCCTGCTCACTGGGCACCTGTGTTTCTTCCTTCCTCTTGGCTGGGTCAGTTCTGCTGTTCTCTTTCCAGCCAACCGCTGTGGTGCTTCTGTCATTTACCTGCAGTCATTTCCTGGTTCCCATGCGATTTCTCCTGAGAGCCCTGAGGTGTAACTGGCATGCGCTATATTTTATATGTGGAAGCATACCATTCGGACATGTGTCTCTACCCAGGAGACCATCATGGTCCCTCTTACTCTGCCCCCTGATCCCCCCGACCCCCTACCCTGTTCCTGTCGCCTCCTTCCCCTCTACAACCACTGATCTGCTTCTGTCACTGTAGACCAGTTTGCATGTTCTAGAAATTTACGTACTTTTTGGGATATGGTTTCCTCTACTCTGAGCAATTATTTTGAGATTTACCCAGGCTGCATGTGCATCATTGTAGATCATTATTTGCCTCGTGGTCCTCCAGTGCATGAAGAAGCACCATTTGGCCACCCCTGCACGACTGCTGCCACTGGGATTGCTTCTAGTTTTTGACATTACAAAGAAAGTTGGACACATGTCATTATACATTTGTCCAGATCCACAGAATGTGCACCACCAACAGTGACCCTAATGTAATGTGTCAGTGCAGGTTCATCCATTGTAATCATGTGCCCTCTGGTGGGGGATGGGTAATTGGGGAGGCAGTGCAGGGTGGAGCGGGGTACAGGGCATATGTGAATCCCTGTACCTTTGTCTTAATGTTGTTATGAATCTAAAGAAATGTGAAGGACGGCAGTTTTCCATTGTGTGTTTTACTACAATTATAATACGTCAGCGATGCCACCAATAATTACACAGAATATATAGCAGATCACAAGATAATCATCCCACTAACACAGAAAATACAAAGTTCTAGGAATTAATCTGTTAAAAACTGCCTGACATTTTTGTGAAAAATTATAAATGCTGTAAAGGCAATATTTTAAATATGGAGAGAGATATAAGATATTCATGGGTGGACTGATTTAACTTCATATCAATTCCTTCCAACTCAGTCTATAAGTTCCATATGAAATCTCAGCAAGACACTGGGAGACACTTGACAAGCTGACTCTAAAATACGTACAGAACGCCAAAACCAGTTTGGCTCAGTGGATAGAGAGCATCGGCCTGGGGACTGAAGGGCCCCAGGTTTGATTCCGGTAAAGGGCATGTACATTGGTTGCGGGCACATCCCCAGTAGGGGGTGTGCAGGAGGCAGCTGATTGATGTCTCTCTCTCATCAATGTTTCTGGCTTTCTATACCTCTCCCTTCCTCTCTGTGAAAAATCAATAAAATATATTTTTAAAATATGTACAGAAGAACAGAGGATCATAAAAGGCTACCAAAAGTTTGAAAAAAAAATAAGTATAGAATGGCCATTTTATCTCACCAGATCTTTAAACTATTAAAATGTCAGAATAATCTATATATATAAAAGCCCAAGTGACCGTTAGGACTGGCCGACCAAACGACTGGTAGACTGGTTGCTATGATGTGCACTGACCACCAGGAGGCAGACACTCAATGCAGCAGCTGCCCCCAGGTGGTCAGTACACTTCCACAGCCAACCTCCTGCGGTTCTCTCTACCCTTGCTGGCCCTGATCGGCCAGATCAGGACTGGGCAAGATGACCCAAATCAGCCCCAATCACTAGCCAGGCCAAGGAAACCCACCCATGCACGAATTCATGCACCAGGCCTCTGGTAGGTTAATAAAGAATCTCGAGTCTAGAAATAGACCCATCCTTGTGAGGGAGCTCAGTATATAACAGGTGCCTTCACAAATCAGGGAGAAAATATAGGTTATTCAACAGAAGGGAGAGGGAAAACTGACCCCCTGTATGAAAATAAAGCTAAATCACAATACAAAAGTGTTAATGGCCTAACTGTGAAAGTGAAATGATAAAGGTCTTAGAACGAAGGACAGCAGAATATTTTTATGCCCTTAATTTGAGGAGGGATTTCTTAAATAAGATCCTAAAAGTACAAATCACAGGGTGACAGCTTAATGGATAAGATTACAACAGACTTAGGGGTTTCAATCCCGAAAAGGATGGCACAAAGTTAAGAGGGACTTAGACTTGGAGGAGGAACGGAATCATCTCACACGGTTAAGGATTACAAACTACAAAAGGAACTTTTGCGAATCAAGATGAAAAAGGCATGAAGTCCAAAAGACAATGGCTAGGACAGACACAGGAGCAAGATGGGGAGTAGAGGAGATGCTCAGCAAGCCTAGTAAGAGAAGAAACAGACAGAAACCCTGAGAGAGCACCAGGAGTGTGGGGAGCTGACCTCACCCTGCTGGTGTGTGTGTGCAGCTGGAGGGCCGTTATGTAGGCCTGATAGTGCGGTGTGAGGAACCCTGGATACCACGGCCTATAACGAGCAGCTTACGGGCTCTCAAGGCTGCAGAGGAAATCCATGTGTCCATCACAAGGGAAAGGACATAATGTGGCCATGACTATGATGCAAGAGTCAATGGGCTGGACATGATGGCATCAGGGAGCATCCCCTAAACACGGGGTGTATGAAAATACGGGGTACAGAAGGGGATTTGAAGCACAATGCCAAATCTGTAAACCAACAACATACACCTATTTTTCAAGGACACAGACACACACTCACACACAGAAACGGTATGGAGAGCGAATACAAAGGGCGTGTAATTAGTAAACAGGACATGCGAGCACCTTGCTGGGTGGGAATGGGCCATGATCATTTGAGAAAGTCAAGACCAAGCTTACGCACAAGAGGCAAGATGTACATGCCCAAGTGTCGGCTCTGACCACTGTCAGGAGGGCAGTCAGTACCCAAGCACATGGGCTATGGGTGCTCTGAGGAGAGGAGATTTTATTTTTCCTGCTTTTCTACCATCGAGCGTTGTGCCCTCTGCCCATGTTACTTTTTTCAAATAAACATTTGTTAAAAGATACAGAACTATGAGAACTGAGACCAGCATCTTAAGAAACGGGTTTTTAAATCTGCCTGGGAGACAGGCTCCTGAAAGAACAACACTTCTCCGGGAAGGCAAACTCAGAGCGTTTGCAGCATCCGGCCTCACCTCCCCAGGAAGGGGTGATCTCGGTGCTCAGAGCACAATGCCTGTGGGGGGTGTCACATTATTTTTAAAATGTAAATACCAATCACCCTAAATACCAACTGAATAGTAAATATGACCATTAGAGTACATCCATGATGAATGAGGAACCTCTTTGCTTTCTCTGAGAGCAAATCATTTTAAAAGATCACAGTGAGACACATCAGTTCACCCAGAAGCCCACATCTATAATAATAAAACCATAATATGCTAATTTGGGTGGGCAGCCAAACATCCGTCCGGATAAAGCTGCAGCGGCTGCGAGGGCCGAGGGCAGGCAGGGCAGGCAGGGCAGGCAGCGGTGGTGGGTAATGGGGCAGCGCCTTCCCCTGATTGCCCAGTTGCTGCCTGCAGAGGGGAGTGGGCCCAAGCTGTCAGTAGGACATCCCCTGAGGGCTCCCGATCTGTATACAAATTTTCATGCACCGGGCTTCTAGTATAACAATAATAATAAAGGGCAAGATGGTTGTTTTGATGAATGGTAGCTTGGAGCCTCCTGGGTAAAGGCCCACCTTCACCCCCTCGAAGGGTCTTGGAGCCCCCGCTAGAGCCTTTACCCTTCAAATAATGTGGGGAACATTGAACTGGGGAGTGGGGAGTGGGACGAAAACCAAACCATTTTGAAAGTGGATAACTGCCATAGGAGGAAGGTTAGGTGCCCACAAGGGCACAGTGGGGGGTACCCAGGAACCAGCAGGGGTGAGTCTGGCGCAGTGGGGAGAGTCAGGGGTCCCCAGAGGCATAGTGGGGGGCACCCAGGAACCAGCACAGTGGGGAGGGTCAGGTGCCTGCAGGGGCACAGTGGGGGGTACCCAGGAACCAGCAGGGGTGAGTCTGGTGCAGTGGGGAGAGTCAGGGGTCCCCAGAGGCATAGTGGGGGTACCCAGGAGCCAGCAGGGGTGAGTCTGGCGCAGTGGGTGCTCCACAGCCTTACCGTGCCATCTTGTCGCTGCAGGACATGGTGAGCAGCCTCTCCCCCTGCAGCACCCCGTCCCACGTCTGGATGCTCGCATTCGAGCGCACGGGGATCGTCCCCTCACCAGATTCTATTTTCGTCCGCAGCTGCCCCCTGGCTTTGCGATTCGGGTGTCTGTCTGCTGGTTCTAAGAGAGAAAGGGGAGAGGGAAGTCACTGGCAGGAAATCATCCGCTTTACTAACCGAGAAGCGCATCTAACTACCCCCCATACATTTATCACACTGTCTGCCTGAATGGGATGTGCTTATGGTTGGTCTATATCTATAGGACATACGTGCAGTGTAGGTATATAAAATTGGACAGGAAGGACATAATATGAACCAAATTCACAGAAGTGGCCTCCTTAGAGGTGGGGAAAATGAGGGTTTCCATTGTAACCAAAGTGACTGATTTCTATTGTTAAAAAGGAACTGACGCAAATAGGACCAAATGCTAATATTTGTTCATTCTAGGTGTTGGATATTTGGGTGTTTGTTATATTTCACCCCACATTTTAAAAATTTCAGAAGGAAACCCAGAGGGATGCTGAAATAAGCCCACAGGAAGCATGCACAAACAGTGATCACCTCTGGGTCATATGAACACGGGCGATTTGATTTTTTTTTTCTTATTTAAAAAATACTGAGTAATTTCCCACAATTGATTTTTGTTGCTCTTATAATCAAGAAAAACAACGCAGTCAAATGTTCTATTTGGAACAAATAATGTTTAAGCTTGCGGGGAGAGAGGTGGATACAAATCCCTGGAAAACAGAAATCTGTGGAAAACGTGTGCAGAGAAGGGCGGGGAAATGTGATAGAAACAGGGTCTCCTTTTTCACTCGTCTAACCTGCTGCCGGGGGTTCAGCCAAATAACCACCCATTTACCAAGTTACAGTTCGTCAGAAACATGGCAGAGGATGTACATCTCCGATTCAGAGGCAGACACGGTGTCCCAAAGATGGGGACAAGCCGCATATTATCCAAATTTAAGTGCTGACATCAATTTTGACCTGGTATCCTCATTCTATTCCAATTCCACAGTTTATGAGAGTCAGCATTTTCATTCATTAACATATTCTAATTAATTATTCATGGAGAAGTAAAACCTCCTGCTTTTATTTAGTCCTCAGATCCACGTTCAAGGCTGACGTGGAAAGAAGAAGGATATTAATGTAAGTTTATTACTATATTTTCCAGCATATAAGACGACTTTTTAACCCAGGAAAATCTTCTCAAAAGTCGGGGGGCCGTCTTATATGCCGAGTGTTGTCTTATAGGGCGAGTATAACCCAAACTTTATATTTTAACTGGAAAAGTTGGGGGTCGTCTTATACACCCAGTCGTCTTATACACCGGAAAATACGGTATTTTGTTACCACATGGCTACGCACTGAGAAATTGCTGACTGTCCAGACGCCTGGCCGTACCTTCCAGGATCGGTTCGTGAGGTGAGAAGATCCTGGCGTCCCCGCAGGGCGAGGTGCTGATGTACAGGTGGAACTGGACGGTGTCCTTCAGCCGAAAGCCGCCCCGCTCGGACTTCTGGAAGATGGACTTCTTTTGATCCTCTTTGCTGCTGAAAGGAAGAGAGAACATATCTCTAACGCATAGTCACATGCCCACTGCGCCCCAGGGCCCGACATGTGTCCGCAGCGACGGAACCTGGCAGAGACCTCAGCGCACACTCCCTCCCCCGCCTACCCCAGCCAACCGCAGCCTCTAAGAGGACAAGTCTGTGTGTATGGCCATTCACACAGCTCCTGTCCCTCAACAATGGACAGGTCATCGAAATGCAAGCATTTCCCCTTTCCTTCTCATTTCTGATTGCAAACAGAATGGCTCTGTGTAGAGACGGCTTTACAGAGCAAAGCAGTTTGGATACGTGGTGGGCTGGTTTGAGGCACAGTGACTGGGATAAAGACGACCGTGTTTACAGACAGTGGAGTCTACTGGCTTCAGCCCGCAGGAACCAAAAGCCCAGGGTCTGAGCACGGCCCTGAAATCTGCGATACTATCATGCATGTGTGCATATGTGGGTGCTCCTATGTACGTGTGTAGTGCATGTGTGCTATGACTTAGCCAACTCTACTTGTAGCTTGAGCATCATGGGAAGATGGGATCCAACCTCACTGTGACTGCCAGTTACTATTTTGAGAATTTTTGAGTGAAAGTTTTGCAGTGTTTCCTGACGGGGGGAGAGGGGAGAAGGCAATACTCTTTAAAACAGCTTCCTTTACTTACTTACTTACTAGACTTACTTTAGGTACAGCTCCAGCTGTGTGTAAAGGAACCTGAGCAAGGACCGCCGAGATATGATCTCTGCGTGGCAGTCGTTCAGAGCGAGGCCACGGTCACTCATGTACTCGCCGTTAATACACTTCGTTCCCGTGGAAACACAGATCACCTGAGCATCTTTAACGTCTGTGCCTGGAAAACGAGAGAGAACATGCCTCTAACTCATAGTCACATGCCCACTGCGCCCCAGGGCCCGACGTGTCTGCAGCGACGGAACCTGGCAGAGACCTCAGCGCACACTCCCTCCCCGCGCCTACCCCAGCCGACCGCAGCCTCTAAGAGGACAAGTCTGTGTCCCCCTGGGAGCCCGCCGCCTGGTCTTCAGTGTGAAGGTTCTGAGCTTGAAGAAGTGACTCCTCGGGAATGGAAGTCTTTCTTGAACAGTCCCACGGACACAGGAAGGAAGCACTATGTGAAGGCAGGAAGCGGTCTGGTTATTACTTTTAAGATGAATATGAGCCCTAACCGGTTTGGCTCAGTGAATAGAGCGTCGGCCTGTGGACTGAGAGGTCCCAGGTTCACCAGTCAAGGTCATGTACCTTGGTTGCGGGCACATCCCCAGTAGGGGGCAGCAGGAGGCAGCTGATCGATGTCTCTCTCTCATTGATGTTTCTAACTCTCTATCCCTCTCCCTTCCTCTCTGTAAAAAAATCAATAAAATATATATTTTTAAAAAGGTGAATATGAAAGCACTCAAGAGGCAACAAGGGAGGGACAAGGAGGAAAACAAGTCATCCACAGGGTGCTGGTCAGGGGTCCCTGTCACCCCCTCATGCTGGATGGAAGCCGCAGCACTGGGCACCTCCAGAGGAGCGGCCACTCTGTGGTAAGTCTGTCCCAGACCACGGCTCCAGATGCGCTGCCAAGGCCTGACGCCACCAGGGATAAACTGCACCACCACCAGCTGCAGACGGTGCCACCCAGAGGCGGGCATTGTGCTGGGTCTTCCAGGGAAGGTTTTCTCACCTCATCCCCCCCTCCTTAAGGGGCAAGGCACCACTGCCTCTGTTTAGGCACAGCTCAGGAAACTAGGCACAGAGGGGCTGTTAACCTGCCCAAGGTCATTCAAGGAGTTCGGGCCATCTGAGGTCAGAGCCAGGTGCCCGGGCTGGCAGTCCTGCCTGCGGGTGTCAACGGTGGCCTTGAGCAGCGGAATTCACGTGGAGGTGCAGATGCTGCCTGCGGGCATGTGCCCCTCCTCAGGCAGTGAGGAAGCTAGATGACAACCAGCCACACCACAGAGCCTGCTCCGGCAGCTGAGACGCCACCTTTCAGTTACGTAAATAGTACGAGGAAACGTAAAACCCACGTCAACGTTCAGAGTTCTTCCTTCGCCCCAGACACTCAGCTGTGCCAAAGCACACAAGTGGCGGGAGGAGCTTGTGATTTGAGCCGTCACATGCTCCAGGGCCACGGGGATCAAGGCTAGGATTATAGAACCGGTCCTCTCCCAGTCGGACAGAGAACTGCCCCGGGAGAGCACAGCACAGCCAGCATCACAGAGCTGGGGTTCTCCTGGCTGGCGGAGAAAGATGCGCCATCCCCAGCCCTCCTCCCAGGCCTGGGTTGCAGGGAGCAGGCCTGCCTCTGCACAGGCCAGCAGAGGGCGCTGCATATCCCGCCCTGCACCGGACTGGGCACTGGCCAATGTGGCTTCCTGCTCCAGGAGTCCCCACAGAGATGCAGCCCGAGGTCCCACTCCCAGGTGTGGGCAGAAGACCTGGGGAAGGGCTCCTTCTAGACAAATTTAATAGGGTGCCTCCTGCCTTCCAAACCGTGCTTTCCCCAGATTTTCAACTCTGGATGGAGCTTCCTCTCTGCCCCACGAGCCACACAGAAGCCTAGCTGGCAGCATGAACACTGACGGTAAGTCAGAGATGCCCTACTTCCCCATGAAGCAGGAGGTAATGTCTCCTGCAGTTTCCTGAGCAGACCAGACCACTCTCAGCGATCGTGGGAATCCAACCTTAACAGACAGAGGGTGCTTCTCCACGTGAGAACAATTCGGTTGAAAAGATGAACACTTGGGAAAGAGAGGTAAGTACAGTTCCCACATTTGCAGATGACACATTCTGAGGAAGAAGGAAAACACGATTTTCCGGTCAGAGGTGTTTATAGCGCAAGATGTTTACCTGTTGTCATGACAATCCCAGCAAGAACCTTCCTGCGTGCGTGGGGGGAGGTGAAGTTGTCCGTCAGGTCTCCGAACTTATCCAGAACCAGGCGGGCCACAGCGTCGGCTAACACCTGGGGACCACAGCAGGGGGTTAGGCACCTGCACCTGCCCCCCCGAAAGCCAGGGTGAGGGCTCAGATGCCTTCTTTTCCGGAGAGTCCCACACTAAGTCTGGCAAACACGTGTGTGTGTACGTGTGTGTGTGTGTGCGTGTTTCCTCCAAAACACACATGTGAGGAGCATGCGAGCCATAGCTGGAACCTTTTAACAGGGCTTAGAGGACAGGGACAGCCCTGAGCCCTGCCGGGGGGAGTTCGAGCTTGTGCACTGGGGCACATCCTGCTGCCCCCCAAACCCGGTCCTCACAGCACACCAGCCCCGCCTTCTGATGAGGACACCAAGGAGGAGGGGGGGGGGCTAGAGGGCCTCCTGGGGTCACCTCCCTCCCCCTCTGCTGCTCCACTGCCCAGGGCTCCCTGAAGGTGCAGCTGGGGCAGGAGAAAGAGGCGGTTAAAAGTGATCAAGTTAAAGAAGCCTGAGCTCCGCACAACCCCGCCTTCTCCAAGGCCCCGCCCATCAGATATGTCTCAGTTATCCCAATGCCCGTCCATCATCCTGGCTCCATCACTCCCTCCACATCCGGCCCTGACAGAGCCTGTGGCAGCTGTCACTCAGCTCAAATGACAGGGGAATGGGCTCAGGGAAGGTGTTCAGCGAGGCCTGGAACACCTCATGGCATGTGACCAGACCCTCAGCACTGGCCTCCAGGGAGTGCTTCTTAGAGGCCAACATGTTAGACTTGGAACACGTCTTATTGTTATGGCTCATGAGTTATCGTGATAGAGTGAACCCATAGTGTTCTGGGAAATGGTGCTAGCTGGTGTGTGTGTGTGTGTGTGTGTGTGTGTGTGTGTGTTTGTGTAAGAGCCACACTGGATCTATATCCCCCTAATCTCACACTTGTCTTGACAACCAAACGGCCAAATCTCATGTCCCCTTAATAAAACATTCCCAAGATGAATAGAAAAGTCCCTCATCCTAAGTGATGGCTTATTTGGAAACAGCACAGCTGTCAGAAAGCTTTCCTCCCATCATTGCTCCAGCAAATGCCAGCGAGCCCCCGGGGATGTGCTCAACACCAGCCTCGTGGTGGGTGGGCAGAAGGTCCAGACGGGGCCCTCGGGCCTTACCTGGCACCTCGGCAGAGGCATCGATGCTACAGATGTGAACATGGGGGAGGGAGTCAGAGCACAGACAGAAACAGACGTGCGACCACACAATGGGAGGCACCACAGATAAAGGACCACACGCTCCAGGGTCCACAGGAGGGAGGCACAGCGAGGGGTTAGCGAGAGCTGAGGGGGGAGAGTTTTGTTCACAGAAGGCGAGGCGTACCTGCACGTTTTCAGAGGTCGGGCACGGCTGCGCACACTCCCTGTGCCGTGCCCGCATTTGCACTCGTGGGCATTCTTCCACGCCCTTAAGGAGGGCACTGCCTCATTCCTTAGGGGTGATGAAGCACCTCACCCTCTAAACGAGGGGGTGGATATAACGACAAACCAACGTGCTCCCCAATGGCAAACCCACACCAGCCCCGGCCCCGCGCCACTGTCTCCTGAACAACCTTCAGGGAGGAGAGGCCGGAGGAGAGGCCAGCCGCTTTAGCAAGTCACTGCTGACAGGGTGTTTCCCACTCACCACGTGGTTAATGGCACCTGCTTTTTAAACTCCAGTGCCCTATGAACACCATGAAGGCAAAGACTCCTCAGACCAGGGACGTCTGACCCAGATCCCGCATGGGTGAGTCTTGGGAGACATAAGGCTTTCCACCCACGTTAGAGGGACATCGTAGAGTTTCCGGGGAAAGACAGCTTAGGCCAGAAACAAGGCCTGGGCTGACTGCGAAGCCACCCCAGGTCCTCCAGGAAAACATGGCTACCGGGGCCTCGGGGTCTCTGGGAGACGCGATGGGCTACTGTGAGCAGAGGCTGGAAAGCAGATACAGCTGCATGCCCCAGGCCTCACTGGCTGGAGGCCACAGAAGTCCGGAACCTGGGGCTCAGCGCCAGCAGAACCTGCACAGGTGGTGCGGGGGGCGGTGGGCGGGGGGCGCTGGGATGGCCTTCCCACCCACACCCCCATAGGATCCCAGACACCCGCTCCAGAGAGGCTGAGAAGCCGAACCTTCCCAGGCTAGGGCCTCTGGTCACTGCTCTACTGAGCCCGGCCTGGGGCTCAGGCTGCAAATGCACACACATGCATGCACACACATGCATGCACATGCGTGTGCATACACACAGACCTCCTTCTGCCTCCCCTTCAGTTACTCGTCTGCACTGCAAAACCTGGCCTCCTTAGGCAACATAAAATAAATGTTCCTCTTTTAAAACTGAGGACCGTGGTCATTTCGGAGGACTGAGCACAGGCCTCTCTAACTGGTTCAAAGGCAAAAGAGAAGCCGACATTCTCAGATCCCGCTGAGAGAATTCAGGCCCAATTATCTACCAATACTGAGTCCTTCACTTTTTCTCATCAAACCACTACATGTTTTATCTCCAAACTGAACAATACTGTGACAAGAAGGAATAGACAGGGAAGAGGGTCAGGTTTTCTCCCTAAAGGACGATTTTTACAGCAGACCAGAGTGCTGGGGTTTCTCAGAAAAGAGCAATCGATAATCCGAGCTGCAGGGTTTGGAGATGACACTAGTGCCATTTCTCCCTCAGCCTTCCTCCTTCCCTGAGTCCCGAGCACTTCCTTCTGTTCACTCGGGGGGGAAGGGGCCGGGCCAGAGGGAGCCTGCATAAATGCCACCTGGGGAATTCCAGGTGCAGAGTGACCTGGGTGCCTGGGGGGCCCTGGAGAATTTGCTTAAGGGCCCCCTCTATGCACCTGTCCCTTTGACACTCGGTCCCCACACTGTAGGCTCAGGAATGCAAGCCAGCCTGTCACGCTGGAGAGCTAAAATGGCCAGACTCATTCCTTTTGTGGCCAGAGTCCTAGGGAGACGTAGGCAACTCCCTGGGCTAGGCAGGCTCTGGCGTCTGGCCCCCCTCATCATCTGAGGCTGCTATGGGACCCTTCACCCCGCAGGGCAGCTACCCGGAAAGGACATCGTGGACTGTGCTTCTGGGTGAGGCTCAGCGTGGAGAGGGCCGATGGCCCTGCTCCGGTGTCCCCACCGGGTGCCACGATGGCCTCAGACAGCTCCCCAGGGGCCACCTGGCCATCCTAGTCTAGGAAGGCTGCCTCGCACCCACAGGAACTGCTGGCTGGTCGTGGTGAGGACAGAGGGGCATGGGATGGGAGGTCAGCATGGCAATGGGACCCAGCGCCGGTTAAAGCAGGACTGAGTGTGACAGACGCTTCCTCACCTGCGGTAGGTGTAACTGGAGGCCCTCGCTGAGGATGGGCTGGCGCGATGGCGTCTGGTCCAAGTGCAAATTAAAAATGGTGGCCAGGGCGGACTGCGCCGCCCGGGCCTTGGCCAGCTTTTTGTTCCTTCCCGAGCCTTCGAAGAACTGGCCGTCCACCACCACGGACATGACGAAGTTCTTGGCGTGGCTCTCCCCGCTCTCCGAGAGGAAGTCGTACTTCAGGCCGGGACGCAGCTCATTCAGGATCATCACGGGGTTCTTCCCGGCAGGCGGGGGGAACGGGGGCAGGACGGGGAGGGGCGGCTGGACCAGGCTGGCGGGCACGGGCGAGGCGGACAGGCTGAGGTCCCCGCTGGAGCTGAAAGAGTCGTCGCCGCCGTTGGAGCCCACGTAGAAGGGCACCTCCGACCGGTCCGGCGTCTCGAAGCCGTTGAAGAGCGCGTCGGGGAAGTCCGCCTGGTCCGACGTGAAGTCCGCGTTGGCCGACAGGCTCCTCCCCATGGCCAGGTGGGCCTCGGACGCGTTGGGGAACTGGACGAAGGAGCGCAGGGCCTTCTCGGCCGCCTGCAGCTTGGCCTTCTTCTTGGTGGGGCCGGAGCCCTCGAACACCTGCCCGTTCACCTCCACGGAGATGACGAAGAGCGGGGCGTGCACGGGCCCCGTCTGCGACAGCAGCGTGTACTGCAGGCCGGGCTTGATCTCGTTCAGCTGCATCAGCGCGTTCTTGGGCAGCGCGGGCCCCGGCGCCCTCCTCCTCTTCTTCAGGCGGTACTTGGCGTGCCCATTGCTGCCCTCGTCCAGGGGCCGCTTCCTGCCCACGCTGCCAGCGCCCCCGTTGGGGAGCAGGTAGCTGTCAGCCGGGCCCGGAGCGCTGTCCCCCGCGGGCCCCGGGTCCGCACTGCAGCTGTCCTTAGCCTCTGTGCTGCTCGAACCTGCGGTGCCCAGAAAGAGCAACTTACAACGCCTTCGTTGCAGGATCTTGTAAATGCAAAATTTATAGATTCCTTTATCTCTCTTTGTAACTGGGTAAGTGATGTGTGTTCCACTTGACTCCCTGCTGTCCCCCCGGGAGGGCCGTGCATGGACCACCGACTCGGGGCCTCGGTGGAAATGAGCAGCCTGACATTCTGCTGAATCACGGCTCCTACCCTTGCTAATTAGTATCTCCAACGGCTTTTATATTAAAAGGTGAGTTTTTAAATAACTTTGCTGAGAATATTCTGAAGCATCAAAGTGCAGGAGGATAAATTTGTCCAGAAGACCCTGCAATTCATAGGTCTAACGTCAGCACTGACACGTGCCGTTTTAGTTTGGCATTTCCCCTCCCGATGGCATTTACTCTCACTGGCCTTTGCGCTGCAGCCTCTCCCAGAGGGGGCGACATATTTAAAAGCAGCGTGTACAGGCTGGTTCGTTCTCGAGGTCCGAAATATTCCATCAATTTGACGTAGTTCATGAATCAATCTTAGGAAGCTGCTGATGCAGTTAGGTAGAGCATTCTGCTCATTTAGAAATGATTTTTGAAGGATACAACTTCATTTCTAATATTCATTTAAAGTTTTCTCACTACATGTGGGGACTGATTTACCTCTGGCTTTTTAATACAGTCCACGTTCGGGAAAAAATGTATGAGGAGATATAAAACTGAAGCTGCCTCAGGCACGCTACCCCCTCCTCACTAAAGCTGGAAATTACAGACTAACTTGGTTATTCTACCTTTTAAAGGTGTTTATAATGAATAAAGATCATTTTAGGACTCTGGAGGTTCATTAAAAATAGGGTTTTAATCTCGGAAAGGGGAATAAAAGAGCATCTAGTCTCCCCTTTAGGTTTATTGGACTTTTTAAAACGGAGAACGAGAAATAATTCCGTTTTCCTGGCACCTTTCCACAGGCCGCTTGTCATATGGAGCACGGGAGCAGTGAGCATGGGGGTGGGGACGTTGATGGCACCGTACTTAAAACCTGCCGCTAGCTTTCGGAAACCCGCAATAAATCTCCTAAGTCACCACAATATTTTTTACAACGTACACCCATTTACAGTGCTCAGCGTGGTGGCCTGGGTCTATTTCGACTACACAGTGTAAATGCAGGCTCTGGTCACGCTGAGCACGTGACAGAGGCCTGGCCGCTTCGGCCGGGATGTGCTGGCACACAGCCCCGGGGGGAGCCGGCTCTCCTTTGGCGGAGGTGACAGCCAGGTGCCCTTCCTCTGCGGTCAGCCTCTCCCGGGCCCTGACACACACACCACTTCTCCCAGTTGACAAAGCTGACGGAATAGACACTAAATTTTCATTTATAACATCCTCCAGCAAAAGCTCGATAGGTTACTCCTCTCGGTGCTCAGAGGGCGCACAAGGTGAAGAGGGCAGAGCGAGACAGGTTAGACGGACAGGCAGCCAGGGCGCCACAGGGGACCGCGGATGTGCCGGTGCTCCTGCTCGAAGAACTAGCAACAGAGACACTCAGATGGTCATGGTTATTTGGACATGCACGGAACCCACAGGATGCCCGCCCCCCACCACGGGCCTCCCTCCAGGAATAAAGACGGGCAGTCCTGGATCGGCCGTCTTGAGAGCAGAGGAAAAATACACTTTCTACAGCACAGTTCACGTGAATTCTAAGGTCTTCTTTGCTTCGGAAGCACTAAAAGGCTACTCACATTCTGTCTTATAAAAAATGCTACCAGGTAAAGAGGAAATATTAAAATTGGAGAAACGCCAAAACCAGTTTGGCTCCGTGGATAGGGCGTCGGACTGCGGACTGAAAGGTCCCAGGTTCGATTCCGGTCAAGGACATGTACCGTGGTGGCGGGCACATCCCCAGTAGGGGGCGTGCAGGAGGCAGCTGATGGATGTTTCTCTCTCATCGATGTTTGTAACTCTCTATCCCTTCCTCTCTGTAAAAAATCAATAAAATATGTTTTTAAAAACATTGGAGAAGACACCTCCGCTGTGACAGCTCTCTCTTTACATATCATGCTACATATCATGCTTCCTAAGTGTGACTACTAAGCGTGGTAATATTTTCCGTTGCTTATGAGAGGATAGGAAATACAGGACTGGCACTGCTGTTTTAGTTCTTGAACCAGCAGCTTATCTTTCCAGGACAGTTATTCAGAAGGATTCTTTTCATTCCCTGGGGATCAGTTAGTCATACACGCTACACTGCATGACATTTCCACCCGAACCCGAGGCCCGCTGCTGTGGACGACGGCCCGCAGTCCCAGCAACACGGAGGCTGGGACACTTGTAGGCACACTGGTCACGGGGAACAGTGCGCGGGCAGAACTGGAGATGGCAGGTGGAACTGACTGGTAAAAACATACGGCTGGTTCTCAAGGGACCTCAGGGTAGGCTCTGATGGGGAGGTCACCCAGCCGCCAGAGGCCACTACAGGTCAGCAGGAGGGAGGGCACAAGGCCATGTGCTTCCAACAGCTACTGAGCGGCTGCCCATGCTGTGTCCATCCACAGGGGCTGACTTCAGCCAGGGAGTGTCCCCTGAGCGGTCCATATAACCAAGACCCAGCCCATCCGCATCATCCCCACCCCACCCCATGGAGCAGCCTGCGAGCGAGGCGGGGCAGTCTGCCGCAGGGGCCTCTGGGTTATCTACGTACCCGAGCCAACTCCAAGGCCTCAGCTGGCCAGTTTGGGTGGCGTCACAGAGAGGTGGACTGAGTTGTGTCCTGGCCCTTGATGACCAGTCCTCGTAAAATGTCACCCATCCCTCAGACCTGCACGCTCTCTCTTGGGAGCCACTGAACACAGGCAAGTAAGGATGTTCATGTCTACGTGTGTTAGAAAAGGGGTGTCTTTGTTGCCGGGTCCCTACTAAAAGCTCCCAAATGGAGCAGAGACCGGTGTGGCTCAGTGGATAGACCGTCGGCCTGTGGACTGAAAGGTCCCAGGTTCGATTCCAGTTGGGGGCATGTACCTTGTTTGTGGGCACAACTCCAGTAGGGGTGTGCAGGAGGCGGCTGATCGATGTCTCTCTCTCATCGATGTTTCTGACTTTCTATCCCTCTCCCTTCCTCTCTGTAAAAAATAAAAGCTCCCAAATGGGGAGGGAGATCTAAGCCTTATTTAAAGGCACTGCTCTCCGGGAGTAAAGATAAAACAGAAGAGAAGAATAGTCACTGAACCTTTCATAGGGAATAACGTTGACAGGGGACGCTGGCATACTCTGAGCCTCTCCATCCCTCCGCCCTTCCGCCCCAGAGGGGGCAGGTGGGAAAGAGATGGGCCCCGGAGTGTTTCAGGCCACACCAGTCCTCAGGCTCATGAAAGTCTAGAAACTTCAGATCAGCAGGTTCATGCGAGCCCTTTCCCTCAAAATATAGGAGAACCCAGGGTGTGTGAACAGAAAAGGTCATGTACTATTTCGAATGGCCAGGTATTTAAATCCACCGCCGAGGTTATCTGAGACTTTCACAGGCGGGAATCTGACCAGGGTCCTGGTAACCAGGCTGTGCCAACAGGAAGCGTGCGGCTTCATGAGACATGCACCAGAGCGTGTGCTCCTTCAGGCAGCGCAGCCTCCCTGCGGCTGGGAGGGAGAGGCCCACAGTAAACAGAGAACGCAGCAAAAACTAAAACCCATCACTGCTGGTATCCCCGTAAGTTCATCTCCCCCAAACTGGCCTCAGGGAAAAAACTTCCAGGAGCCCTAAAGCTAATGGAAACCAGCTACTCAAGACTACGTGGCAGGCCGAGGTCTTACTCAGGTTCTCTTCATCTTCTAGATCCATGGCAAAAGGCTTTGCGGGGCTTCTTGACTGGCGGACGCTGTTTCTGTCTGCAAGACAGCAAGAAAGTCAGTTAGCGAGCCCATCACGTGCGTCACATAGAGTGGTCTCCTCTGCGGAAACGACGCCCACGGGATCACAAACTAACGGGAAACAAGGACAGGATGATCTATGGTCAGGACGGGACATTCGGATGCGCCTGCCTCTTCAGCACGGTCAGTGCAGGGCCCCAGGACTCTGCTGCCGGGAGGGAGGACTAAGGCGGGGAGGGGCCGCTCTGAGGAGCCGGCCTTGATTCCAGGCTGGCGAACCGGGGAGAAAGGTGGCGGCATATCTGTCTTAGGAAGACGGCTCCTGTAGGAGGGGCCGAAGGCAGATGGCCACAGGACCCCAACAGGCCTCAACCCGTTTGCCATTTGACCTTGGCTCTGGCGGACTTCCGGTTCGGGTTATCTAGTAAGGCTACAAAGGATGACGTGCCTAAGAGCATCTCACTTTACCACTTCTTTTTCTTCTTGAGCAGCATCAGGTGGATGAATCTAAAAAGCATGGAATTATTAAATCGGATTGAATTTCTCAGCCATGTATAACATTATTTTGTTGGTAGGAGAAACCATGGGAAATCCTTAAAGAACAATTACTCCAATCCTATCTAATAAAGAAGTAATATGCAAATTGACCCTCACACCCTCGCAAGATGGCTGCCTGTGATCAGGCCAGCAAGGGGATTAGTGAGGAATGACCAAATGACTGAACAATCAGGCTGCGTGGGGTGACCCCAGGCCGGCAGAGGGTTTAGTGAGGGACGAGCAAACAACTGAACAGCAGGCTGCATAGGGTGATCAGGCCAACGGGGGGCCATGAGGGGCAACCAGGCCAGCAGGGGGGTAGTTGGGGGTGACCAGGCCAGCAGGAGGGGACAGTTAGGGGCGACCAGGAAGGCAGGCAGGTGAGTAATTAGGAACCAACGGTCCAGGATTGTGAGACGGATCCCGAATGGAGAGGGTACAGACTGGGCTGAGGGGACCCTCCTGTGGGGACCCCTCCCCATGTACCAATTTCATATATGGGGCCTCTATTCTATATACACTCAGTGGCTAGATTATTATGATCTCTGAACACATAATAACCTGGCCACTAATTTTATATAAAAAGCCAGTGACTGGAATGTCATAACGACCAGAACGACCAGTCGCTATGATGCCCACTGCAGCCAGCGAGCCAGCCCAATTGGGGGGGTGGGATCAGCTGGCCAACTTCCCGAAGCCTCTCCCCCAAGCCAGCCCTGTCCCTGATCAGCCTCTCCCACCCAGATCAGAGGATAGGGCTGGTAGCCAACCTCCCATGGCCTCTACCCCTGGCCAGCCTCAACCCCAACTGGCCCACCCTTGATTGGCCTCTCTTATCCCTATCGAGGGTGGGGTGGCCAGCCAACTCCTCCCCCGCAGCCTTTTCCCCTGGTTGGCCCTGCACCAAACCGGCCTGCCCCACTCTGATCAGCCTGCAGCCCCACCCCTGATTGCCCCCTCTACTTCAATAGGGGCAGGCCAGCCAACCAACCTCCTGTACCCCTCCCCTCAGCTGGCACCACCCATGATGGGCCCCCATAATTCCACATGGCCCATAGCCCCCCTAGCTGGCCCTCCCACTGATTGTTCCCTTTCACCCCAATAGGAGGTAGGGCTGGCCAGCCAACCACCTGCAGCCCCTCCCCCAGCAAGCTCCTCCCCTCATTGGCCCCACCAATCTGATCGGGGGCAGGGCCAGCCCACCAACCATCCATGGCCCCTCTCCCAGGCCACTGGCCCCCTGATTGGGGCTCCCTCCACCTCAATTAGGCTGGCCTACCACCCACAGCCCCTCATCACAACCTGCCCCACCCCCAACCAACCCCTACCACCCCCATCAGCCCGTGGCCCCTCCCCCTAGCCAGCTCCATCCCCCCATCAGCCTCACACACACACATCAGCCTCATCACAGCCAGCCAACCTCCCATGGCCCCTCCCCTAGCCCCATTCAGGATTGGGGTCCACCAGTCAAACATCCTTGGTCCTCCCTCAAGCTGATCTGGCCCTGATCGGGCCCCAATTGGGGTGGTCTCGCCAGCCAACTTCCTGCCTGGCCCCAATCATCAGATCAGACCCCACCAGTGCATGAATGCATGCACTGGGCCTTTAGTTATCTAATAATTAACAAACATAAGGGTTTCCTCTTCCTAAATAGGTTGGCTATACTTAGCAAAATTTAATAACACACCATCTGTACTAAAGAATCCCATCAAATTGTAATCGAGGAAAAAGATTTGCACCTGTTGCTTTATATACAAATAAAATTGATATTATAAATCACGAATAGGCAAATTCATTGCTTGTAAGACATCATTAACCAACGGTTGTCATAAAAACGATATATATTTTAGATATTTGACATACAAGAAACACTTATATCTTTATTGAAGAGAGTGTTCCAGGTTAATTACCTCTAGATATGTTTTCTGGAAACCTTCTGTGCAAAGCCCAGAACGGGACACGAGGAGAACCTGAAGTGAATCAGACAGATGCCACGATGGAGAAATTAAAATAGAAATACCATCTGGATAGCTAATTATAGTTACAAATTCTTATTAATCATTTTAGGTGTGGGAATAGTACTTATTTTTAGCGATACTGACGCACTTAGAGATGAAATGGTAATATCTGGAATGTATTATTATAAAGGAACCCAGCCGGCTGGGGAAAGCAGATGGTGCTGAGTTGAAACCGAGGGGCCGGGGCTGGCTGCTGGGGAGGTGGATTCATTACGCAATGCTGTGTTTATATGTGTTTTACAATTTCCACGAGGGGAAGTTTTACTCAGGAGTCCTCTCCTCGGGGTCTAGCAAGGGAGGTGAGAGGTAGCAAGGGTGCAAGACCACCGCATGCCCTCCGTAAGGTGTGGGTGCTCCGAGGGCTCTGGGCTGCGGGGTCAGGCCGGAAGCTGAACCTGAGCCGGGAGCGGAGGGGGTCAGGCACACCATGAAGACAGGACACAGGTGCTGTGGGAAGAGCATGGAGGCTGTGTGAGAGAGGCAATCACATGCATGTCAAAGAAACCCAGACTATCCTTTCTGGGGACCGCTCACACTTGACCCCTGGCTTTGAAACAGGCAGCGGGGACGTGCACAGTGGGAGGATGGAGATGCCCTTTCCCCTCCCCTTCCATCCCCTCCTCTCCCCTCCCGTCCCCTCAGTACAACTGAAAACCCTGATAGTATAGATTCAGGCAGAAAGAGGAGGGCAGACCGGCTGGGACCGGAGGGACCACAGGGCATGGGTCCCTGGTCTTTCTGTGTCATTGTCCCAGAGTTGGAGCTGAAGAAGCCAGCCACTGAGAAACACAAATGGCACAGACCACAAAACCCCAACAAACGCTGCTCTTTCTGACAACGGACCAGGAGCGGTTCCTCCCTGCGGGACTGAACGTGACAGACAGAACTGCGCACTCCAGTCAGACCCTCCACCCAGCAAGGACAAGGGGGGAGCCTTGCCCCTCTACCTCCAGCAGAGGCCTGGTGGGGAACCTGAGGTGACCTCCCCGTCCCTAACAGAGCGGCATGAGTGAGAGTCCGCTGACGCAATGGTTTAAGTAAGACTTAGAGTCAAGTCCAAGTTTCAGTAAAAAAAAAAAGTCGTCCATCACACCAACAGCCAGGAAGATCTCAAACTAAACGAGAAGAAGACAATCGGCAGTCGCCAGCCCAGAGATGGCTGTCTGCGGCTGTAACGCAGCCAGCATAAAGAAGTGAGAGGCAGCCCTAACCGGTTTGGCTCAGTGGATTGAGCGTCAGCCTGCAGACTGAAGGGTCCCAGGTTCGATTCCAGTCAAGGGCATGCACCTTGGTTGCAGGCACTTCCCCAGTAGAAAGTGTGCAGGAGGCAGCTGATCAATGTTTCTCTCATCGATGTTTCTAGCTCTCCATCCCTTTCTCTTCCTCTTTGTAAAAAAAAAAAAATCAATAAAATATATATTTAAAAAAAAAGAAGTGGGAGGGAGCAGTCTAATGATCTGAACGCACACTGGGCAGCATTAGTCCTCAAGGCGGCACGCATGGCATTGCCAGGGACCCCATGGAACCGACAGAACCAGGGCAGGCCCCACGTGCCCGGCCGATGGCTCATGAGGCAGGAGTGCAGTTCAGGGAGGAGGGGTCTGGCCACAGACAGCGCTGCAGCCACCAAGCACCACATCTCACACTGACACAAAATGCACTTGAGATGGCCCGGGGCTCAGTGTGAGACAGAAAACTATAAACTGTAGGAAAATCACAGGAGAAAACCCCCAGGACCTGGGGCTGGGCAGAGCCTGCTTAGGCAGACTGGACACCAAACGCACAATCTATAAGATAAATTGGATTTTTAACAACTTGGATCTAATCAAAATTAAACATTGTTTCTCTGCTAAAGACCTTGGAGAGAAGATGAAAGGAGAAGCAACAAACTGGGAGAAGGTATTACGAAGACCACACGTGGAACACAGGGAGCACACAAGAAATTCTCGAAACAAACAACCCAATCAGAAAGTGGGCAGAAGACACGAAGAGACCTTTCAATGAAGAGGATATTCAGATAAACATGGACAAATGTCCGGTATCATCAGGCATCAGGGAAGTGCCACTTAAATCCACGTAGAGTGGCCAAAATGAAACCAGTGGCCACCCCAGATGCCGACAAACGTTTCAGCAACTTCCCCAAACTGGTAACAGCCAGATGCCCCTCAACAGGCAAATGGTTAAACAGACGGTGGGCATGCCGATGCCAAGAAATACTGTGCAGCAACGAAAAGGATTGACACACGTAGTGACCTGGATGCATCTCCAGAGAACTAGGCTGAGGGGGAAAGCGCCAATCCCAAGGTTACCTAGTGTGTGGTCCCTTTACACACCATTCCTGAAATGAAGTAACTGTAGAAATGAAGAACACATTAGTGGCTGCCAGGTATTGGGAGGGTGAGGGTTTGGCTACAAAAGCACATGGAGCTGAAACTGGTTTGGCTCAGTGGATAGAGCATCGGCCTGTGGACTGAAAGGTCCCAGGTTCGATTCTGGTCAAGGGCATGTACCTTGGTTGTGGGCATATCCCCAGTAGGGGGTGTGCAGGAGGCAGCTGATCGATGTCTCTCTCTCATCGATGTTTCTGACTCTATTCCTCTCTCTTTGTCTCTGTAAAATAATAATATATATATAAAGCACATGGAAGCAATCCCAGGGACAATGGCAGGCTCTGGATGCTGCCTGTGTCCCAGTCAACAAACATCCTAATTATGACAGTGCGCTGAGCAAAGGAAACATGGTTCTCTCTGTGAATCTGCGTTGTCCCCAAATAAAAAGTTTAATGAGAAGGCCCAATTATCATACCGCTCATCAGTGATGGGTGTGCAGGACAGGCTGGCTCACCTGGAGGCCGGGGACACTGACAGTGAGTCTGAGCCACGGGAGGCCCTGGCCCTAGTGGAGCTCACCTGATTTGTAGAGCACCTTGTTTCCCGGCTTCTACATGTTAAAGTTCTTTAAAAGGACGTGGAAATGTCTCACAGTGGAAAATGATGAGGCTGTGTGCAGCGGGGGGAGGGCCGTGCGTGTGGAGAATGGGGGCCAGAGAGCTCTCGCTGAGCAGGAGCAACACTTTCACATTCTACAAATGCCAACTTTTGTACCAAAGGTTATAAAACAAAGCAAAACAGCAAATGCAAGCACTTTAGAGCATTTCACATAACCATTTTTCTTTCATGCTGAAAGCACCTCTTACGGCCTGAACTATAAACATCTAAGAATTAAAAGCCATCAAAATCCCACATGGGCCCGGCCAATGTGCTCAGTGGTTGGGCATTGACCTATGAACCAGAAGGTCATGATTCTATTCCCGGTCATGGCACATGCCTGGGTTGTGGGCTCAATCTCCAATAGGGGGCATGCAGGAGGCAACCGATCAATGATTCTCTCTCATCATTGATGTTTTCACCTTTCTCCTTCTCCCTTCCTCTCTTAAATCAATTAAAACATCTTTTTTAAACTTATAAATTCAAAAATGTTTAAGACAAACAGTTACCTTGATTAAACTTACTACTAATTATTACTGGATTTACTTCATTTTAGTCTAAAAAATGGTTTTATTTTTAACAGCTAACACAGCACATTTTTAAAAAGAGAAATCTTAAATGGAGATGATTCCTGTTGATTCTTTAGCATAAATTAAGCAACATACTAAAAGCTTTAGCTATAACAAAAAAAATTGAATGGTAATGTGATTATTTAACACAGGTAACTGAAGTATAAAATTTTTACATTTGAAGATAATCAAATTCAGTATTATATAAACACAATATTACTAAAGCGTTCAAAGCTATCAATCTATTATAGTTTATAATAGTTTCATTTCTAAGTAACCATTTAAGTAATGGATGTTTAGTTTGGTTATCCTTAGAGATTTTGTAACACGGAACAAATATAGCAGACTGTACATAGCAAATAAGGTTCATGCATTACTTTTAGCAATCACTAGAGAAATGCAACATGGAATAATTAAAATAAGAAATTATCATAAGATCACAGAATACAAGGTTAATACAAAAAAATTAATTGCTTCCCTATATATGAACAAGTGGAATTTGAAAGAGAAGCACAATACTGCTTACATTAGCACCCCCAAAATTAAATACTTAGATATAAATCAGACAAAATATAAGCAAGACCCATATGAGGAAAACTACGAAACACCAATAAAAGAAATCAAAGAAGAACTAAATAAATGTAGAGAGAGTCGATGTTAAATGGATAGGAAGACCCAATATTATCAAGATGTCACTTCTTCCAACTTGATCTATAGATTGAAAGCAATCTCTATCAAAATCCCAGCTAGTTATTTTGTGGCTATCAACAAAGAGATACTAAAGTACATATGGAGGGACAAACACTCAGAATAGCCAACACAATATTGAAGGAGAAGGACAAAGTTACCTCTCCAGTCCTTCCATCAGAAACATCTGTAAATAAAGCAGCTTTGCGTCGGTTAAAAGGTACCTGCTGAGTCCAGTCCATGATTCGGAGCTGTCTCCCAGCAGCTAGGACTAGTCTCCTTTCACACAGGTTAGGGATGCCTTGCTGGAACTCTGCCTGTGCCCGTGGCCCACACGATGGCTGTTGTCAGGGTGGCAGACCGGGACCTGGGTAACCGTTCCGGGTGAGCCTGTTGCCATGTCTAGCTATGAGGCCTCGGGCGAGGTTCTCAAGGGCTCTGAGCTGGGCTTCCATCAGAGGTCAGCGGGTCTGCTGGGTGTGGGGAGGGATTAGCACCTGCACACAGCCAGCACTCTGAGCATCAGCTGCCATCGTGACCACGGCACGGAGCGGGGCCGACACGGACAGAGCTTCTCAGTGTTCCCGTCGCATGTGGCTGTTCCTGATCAATCAGAGCTCCAGGCTCAGCTGACGGGACCAAACACTGATGCTGCTTGAAATGCTAGAGGGTGCGACCCCGGGAACAAACACAGGCTAATGAATTCTGCCAAGCTGTGTGCGGCGTAAGGCCCACAGCAGATATTAGCAGCCTTGGTATTTATAATCTCAGGAAAATTAAAGTAATTCTTCAAGAAGGACATTTTCCAAGTCGTGTTTCAACTTGTTCTCTAACCTTCCAGTGGCATGTGGCTGGTGGATTCTGTATGTAACAGCACAGGGAGCATAAACCAGAGTTCCTTCTGGGAAACAGATACTCAAAGGAAGACCAAATGGAGCACATTCTCCCAGTCAGGACGCCCAATGGAAACAAATGATTAGCCGGCGAACGAAATCCTATCACTTACGATCACACCCATAATACTGTGAGTTCGAGTCACATCCAGAAAGATGTTCAGTCAATGGGAGTTCCAGACACATAAAATCTAGAATCTTCCGATAGACTTAATTAACTACATTTAGCACTGAGATAAACGAAACAGAACTGAGCTACTGGGAATGTTTATAAAGCGTGATCAGCACCTCTCTCTCTTTCTCTCTCTCTCTCTCTCTCTCTCTCTCTCTCTCTCTCTCTCTCTCTCTCACACACACACACACACACACACACACACGAGGACATGGCCTGGCCCGGATCCAGGGCCTGGATAAACCATAAGTGTGCAGATTTGGATACAACAGTGAATAGACGGATGCAGCAACAGAGTGAAAACACAAAGAGCAACTTCTCTGGGTGAAAACCACCAAACAGAACTGAGCTTGGGGTCTGAGCCTCGTCCTTTATCCCCGCCGCCTCGCTCTGCTCCCCTGTGAGCCCGTGGAAACGGGGACGGCCTCAGAGTGGCAGAGAGCCTCCCAGATGCGCGTCCACTGGATACAGGGCCGTGTGTCCCTCTGCTCGTCTCAGGGCCCTGGACGCCCCTTGCCGGAAGGCAGCACCTTCCAGGTGAACCTGACCCAGGGCACCCAGTGACCTCCGTGTGCCCGTCTGTCTGAATAGAAGTCATGTTGCTTTAGTCAGCCTTTCAACAGCCTACTGCGGTCCGAAACAGAGAGACCAGGACTCGGCTTCAACACGTTGTGGTCGAATATGAACAAAATTCCTTTGGGCTTTAATAAGCTTATTCTTTAAAGCTCTACCTCCCTTGCTAGTAAAGCAAAGAAAGGTATCAGGCGCCAAACTGACAGAGCAAAGTCACCGGTGATTTCAGTACAGGGAGGGGTTCCCTCTTCGTGGTGAACAAATCCAGCGGCCTCCTGAGAGCTAAGGCCCTGACTCTCACAGAGAATGCCCTTGGCCTCCTGGCCTTCCCTTGGCTACCTGCTCATCCCTGAGTGGTGCTCAGGGGCCCGTTCCACAGCAAACCTCAAGTCTGGAAGCTGGGCCATCCCTCTGCCACATCCCTGCCACCCACACTGTCCTGTGCACTCCCCAATCCCTATGGTCAGCACCC
This sequence comes from Lasiurus cinereus, assembly GCA_011751065.1. Taxonomy (NCBI): domain Eukaryota; kingdom Metazoa; phylum Chordata; class Mammalia; order Chiroptera; family Vespertilionidae; genus Lasiurus; species Lasiurus cinereus. The sequence continues at coordinate 15,816 of JAAGEH010000045.1, read as the reverse complement.
AGAAAGCTTTTATGGGTACTTGTTGGATGGACAAATGGGCAGAGGAGTGGGTGAATAAATGGATGGATGGATGGATGGGCAGGTGGATGGATGGATGGATCCATGGCTGGGTACCTGGGTGAATGGAGGGATGGGTGATGAGCGGATGGGTAGATGGGCAGATAGGCGGATGGATGATGGGTGGATGGCTGGGTGGAAACATGAGTAACATCTCATCCATCACCTCCAGCATGTAACCATGCTCTGAACCTCACAAAGAGGCATTCTCTCAGCAAGGTGAACCCCGGGTGGAACCAGGTGAGAAGGCTGGCCTGACAGCGCCTGCTCCCTCATGGTGTCACCCACAGCCGGCTGCTCTGTGAGGACAGACAGCACGGGTCTTCAGTGCCCGCCCCCTAGCAGTGCTCAGAGGTGGCGCTCTTCTATGGCACGTTCCTCCATTTCTACAAAAGGTCCCCCACCATGTTCACGTCCCCCTCCTGGAAACTGGGGGATCCCAGCCTCAGGCTGCAGCACAGCTCAGAGTTGTTGCCCCCACGGCGGGGGGCTTCCCATGTTATGCAGAATGACGGGGCACAGACAGGGCGCTGTCACACGTGGGGCAAAGTACTCGTGAGAAGGTGAAAATACTCATAAAATCTTATTCATAAAACCTGGTGGGGGAGAGCCTTCACGTTTTACCCCCTCTCCCCTCCCAACCACAACCTGGGGGGAAAGGGGAGCAGCAACCACCTGGCCAGGCCGAGGCCAGGGAAGGCGGGGGTGCGGGGTCTGGCTGTCCCGGCAGGGACCTGGGCTCCGGGCCTGCCTCAGTCCCGGCTGGCAGGATCTGCCAAGGCAGCACTATCGGCCATGGAGGGCCTGGCCAAGTTGCACATTATTCTCTTTCGACTGTACTTTTTGGTGACTCAGCGAATCCATCTGGGTCTCGCGCACAGTCAGGAGCCCACAGCCTGCCCATGGAAGGGAGGGAAGACTGTATGGATATTCAGGGGTGATGAAAATCACTGAAAATATACGTCTGCCACAGCCGACAGCGACCTATGCTATACTGTCCTCAACAAACAATAAAATTTGGAAAGGTTCGCATTATACCAATCTTAGAAAAGCTCCCGACTCATGATTTGAAGCTTAAAATTATACAATTAAAAGAAGACATTTCACATCCTGTAAAACTTTGCCCAAGATTTGGTATAAACAGGACAGTCAGTTTTAATAAAAAATCATAATTTTCAAAGGCATTTTTATTAAGTCCAGATTATAGATAAGAACAGGTACCAACATATAGCATTTTACTGTTTAATGAGAGTCACACTGAACTTACATAGGATGTCCAGTGAACTCCACATTTAATGCATGGGCTTAATTGTTATATATTACAACACCATCAATTTCTCAAGATGTTGTAATAAAAATGCATCGTATTTGAGAGAGGTTTACCTACTGAAGAATAAGATTCTAGAACAGTGATTTTCAACCTTTTCCATCTCATAGTACACATTTATTACTAAATTCCACGGCACACTGGACAAAAATACATATTTTTGCTGTGACAAAAAAATTAGGTGTAGTTTTGATCCACTTATACCAGACAGCTATTGTTTTGTCGGCTGTTGTCATTTTTTTAATTTGACAATCTAAGGGAAGAGAGATCAGTGCCCCTGACTAAATTGCATGTTTTAAAAATTCTTGCAGCCCACCAGTTGAAACTGCTGTTCTAGATTCATGAAGACATTTAAAAAAAAACAAACTGATTTTAGAGAGAAAGGAAAGGGAGAAAGGGAGGGAAGAGAGGGAGGGAGGGAGAGAGAGAAAAACATCCATCAGCTGCCTCCTATGAGTGCCCTGACCAGGGATCAAACCTGCAACCTTTGGGTGTAGGGGATGATGCTCCAACCAGCTGAGCCAGCGGCCAGAGCAAGAAGACATTTTGAGTCTGCACATAGTGGGGCCAATACAAACCATATGAATTACAGAAAGTTCCAAGGAATGATGACAGAATTTTCTTTGTACTTCTCGATATTTTCTCCAACATAAAAGTTCAGTGATGAGAGGTCAAGTAAAAAATGGTGGTCATTCTAGGCCAGCCAGTGTTGCTCAGTGGTTAGGCATCAACCTATGACCCAAGAAATCACAGCTCAATCCCTAGTCAGAGCACATGCTTGGGTTGTGGGTTCAATCCCCGGAAGGAGGCCTGCAGGAGGCAATCAATCAATGATTCCCTCTCATCATTGATGTTTCTCTCCCTCTCCCTTACTCTCTAAAAATAAGAAAAATATGCTTTTTAAAAAATGGTGGCCATTCTAAATTGAGGGCATTTGATCAAAATTTCTTGCAGTGTTGCTTCGGCCTTTGTCTTACTCTTCTGTTGCTTGACTTAATGACATCTTGCTTTTTCATGCTTAACTGAGGAAACAAAACTCATCAATGCTGTAACCTGAGGTGAGAGTCTAGAGAACCCCAGAGACATGTGTGACAGTCACCCAGAAGACACCCAGGCCCCCTCTGGACTGTGCCTTTGGTCCTGGGCACACAGCGGGCAAGGCACCCATCAAGGTCTATTGGCCATGGTGCTCCCACCACCTCCAAACACAGGTCCCATCAGGCACAGTCCTCTTCGTAATGTTTAGCAAGATGCTATCTTCCCAAGATCGCTGACTCCGAAGCTGACTTCTTAGGAAGCCACCCTAAAAACTGTGGCTCATTTTATGTCCTGAAGGAGGACTATATCCTGCCACAAAATGGCCCGAGAACGCGGCTGTGGCAAAAGACAGTCTCGTCCTGTCGGTTGGTGGGTAATGGGGTGAAGGTCAGAAAGAGAGGCTCACTCGCTGCTCCCCTCCCTCCAGCATCTCTGCACCTAAGACATTCTCCATTCGTCGATGCGTTTCCATGAAGAGGGCAAACTCTCAACACCTCTGAAACCGACAACCCACCCCTCAAAGCCAGTAGTTTCCAATTTTCATAGTCACGGACAACTTTTGAGTCTGGTGTTAAGAAAAAAATATAGATTTTTTATGTCTTAAAACCATCAAGTTGAATTAAAGACTGAAAGCACCTGAAAGACTGAAAGTAAGGCATTTGCTGTCTAGGTTTTTAAAAGGAAAAGATTCTAACAGCGGTTGCCACGGTCTTATTTCTTCAGCAGGAAAAGTACTTTAAATGTTAGAAAAGTCGCTAAGAACGGTGGCAGCCAAGGGTAAAGCATTGTAAAGCAAAGCTGCCCACTTCTGCGGCTTCACAAATGCCCACTGATGTCTAAACAAGTGTCTAAACAAGTGATGTTTTCAAATCTACCCTTTTCAGCCAGCCCCTGTCTAACATTCTACAAAATGCCAACAGGAGGCACTTGAAAAGGGAAAATAGGAAGTAACTGGCAGCGACATGCACTCACAAAGCGGCACCCGGAACACGCTGCTACATCGCCTGGAAAGCCCAACCCCTGGCATTTCAGAAGGAAAGCGAACGCATCACCTTTCCTCTCGGAGCGTTTCCTGCGCCTCCTTTTGCACCGGCGTCCCAGGATGCTGAAGAAGGTCCCCATGGTCACGGTCCCGGTGACGAGCGAGGCCATCGGGCGGAGCGCACGCCGCCAGCCCCGGCCTCATTCTGTGCCCCTCGCCGCTGAGAGCCGATCGCTCCAGCAGCCTCTGGCAGTGACAACGCCAGCCCCCTGCCGGCACGTGGGGCCGCTCCTCCGCAGCCGCTCATTCATCAGCCCGGGAAGCAGGGCGAGGAAGCCAACCGCACAGGGGTTTCCAGCGCTCGCACTGCCAGAGTGGCAGGAGGCTGTTAACCCTTCGGGGCCATCAGGGACACAGCCCCCTGGCAAGGAGGAAAGACATGCTGGGGACGCTTTTCGGGGGAGAGGACTCTCCAAAGTCCCGTCTAAGTGAAAAGCCTGTCACCCTTACAGGAGACAGGGGGCCTCCAATAATGACATGGAAGTGTCACTGAGAGGACAGGTCACAAGACTACCTGCCCCCTTCAGGCCGCCACAACCCCACCCAGAGGCAGCCAGTGTCCAGAGGCGCCCCTGAGAGCGAGGGCCCCGTGAGGAATCACTCGGACCTGTGCTCACCTGCCCACCAGGCCCCTGGATTGCATTCTCCGCCCTTGGTTCCCGGTGCCGGTCCACTGTGGGCTCCTTCACTGCAGCACAGGGCGCAGCCTCCCACCGTACGCCAAGCAAGTGGGGAGCAGACTCTGACCCCTTTGCCTGGGCTACCGAGCCTGGGGGATGACAGCACAGCTAGAGGGACCAGCAGTGTCAGTGCCAGCCCGGCAGCAGGGCCCACGTGCCATGTACACACATGTGCACATGCACACATGCTCACACATGCATGCAACGCGTACAGGCATGCACACACCTCACAGCACAGGGTCCTGTAACGCGGGCTCCAGCCTTAGGCACACACAGCCCACAGCCCTCAGCCCTCATATCCTCGGGTCCAGACAGACTGGCTCCAGGCTCCAGGCTCCTCATAACCAGACTCGAGTCCTTGAAGGAAAGGCAAGGACATCCCAAAACGCAGAGACTGTGGGTTTGGGGGGAGGAGCCGGGAGTGGAAGGAGCACTTGGGTACTTGTCTCAACTCACAGCAAGTGCATGCTCCATAACGAAGCTCTTCGCCCAGCAACGCCCAGCGTCTGCTCCCCAACTTCCTTGCACAAAGGCACACAGAGCAGCTAACTTTCCCACGGCCCACGGCACCATTTCTCAGCAATTCCTATCGCTCTCCAGTTTGTGCACGTGTGTGTGCAGGCAACCAGATGGGAGCCGGACACCAAAATCACTACGTTTGATTTTTAAAAATAAAACCATTAATGTTATTTAACTAAACTAAATTAAAATTCAGCTCTCTTAACATAGTTTTGATTTCAACAGTTGATACTAACCATCATTTAGATTTTAAAACTCACTCTTAATTGTAATTTTGAAAAGTATCCTGTAAAAACGTGGAAAAATTAGTATAATGTTTTACTTTGTAATTTACTTAAATTTCACTTACATATTTTCCCATTAATCCTTTGGATCAGGAGCCAGATAATAGGTATTTTAGTCTTTGTGGCCGTTTGTCTCTATTGATTACGAATTCAACAAGGCTGGCATGGCCTTGGGGTGCAGAGGGGAGAGAAGCTTCTGGCAAAGGCTGCCCCCCCTCCGTCTGTCTGGATGGATTTCTCCAAGAAGCGAAAACCACCTTCTTTCTTACAGCATCTAAGCCTATGACCTGGGCACACTCCACAGACCTGTGCTGTGAGCGCCCAGGCAGCCAGCCCTGGTGGGACAGAGCCCTCAGCCCGCTCTCAGGGAGGAGGAGGGCAAGGGGCAGAGCAGAGCCCTGAACCAGGCTCCTAACGCACCGAGAGGGACCTAGGGGAAGGGCAAAGAACCGGAGGCCTAAAGAAGTGCTGAGGGGAGCAGGTGTATCCCTGTCCACATCCTGGACTGTTCCCATGGTAACGTGGGACAGATGCCACAGGTGGGCAGAACTCCCTCAGCTCTATGGCCATGGGCTGGAGTCCCCACTTCTCCTGCTGCTGTGCTTTTACTGTGCCCCCAAAGGCGTGGCCTGAGGCATTCATTCTGGTCGAGGCAGCACTTGAACAACCTCAAGTAACCCCTTCCCTCTGCAGTCTGACACAGCACCCTTTATACCTTTCTGCTCAGGTCACCTTGGACACAATCCTTACAGCATCGCTGGGCTGCCCCTCGGATGCCCAGTGCATCCCCAACAGAGGAACCCAAAGGCAACCACAGGAATTAGAATCAGAAACCACAAAGGAGGCCTGGCCGGTTTGGCTCAGCAAATAGAGCATCAGCTGCAAACGAAAGGGTCCTGGGTTTGATTCCGGTCAAGTGCACATCCCTTGGTTGCAGGCATGATCCCCAGCCCCGGTCGGGGCATGTGTGGGAGGCAACCAGTCGATGTGTTTCTCTCACACCGATGTTTCTTTCTCTCTGTCTCTCTCCCTCCCTTCCACTCTCTCTTAAAAAAAAAAATTAATGGAAAAATATCCTTGGGTGAAGAGGAAGGAAGAAAAGAAGGAAGGGAGGGAGGGAGGGAGGAAAGAAAGGAAAAGAGGGTGGGTCAGAAAGGAGACTCCAAAAGGAAAACATAAACATTCTTCAATTATTCCAAATAAGAAACAAGAAAACCTATTTTAGAACACAGTCACTCGTTGCCTTTAAAAGCGGTGCTTTGGGATTCCTATGGGTTTCTTTATACTTATTCCCGCGCCATGCATCAAAGCAAGTGTGCACTTGACCATGAACGCGGCCACGCACTGTGCCTAACCAGGCTGGAGGCAGCGGCTGAGCCAGCAGCTCAATTCCGCAGCGGTGAGCCGGCCTGCTGAGAAGAGCCGCGACGTCAGGTCTCCAGCCTCGGAGGAGACACGGGCTGGAGCGTGCCGCTGATGAGACGGGCCCCAGGGGTGTCCTAACGGGGACTGAACCGCGGAGGAAACAATTTGAGAAATGGAGCCCGAACTTCTAAAGCTCCGTTATCCAGGAGGAAGAGCTTAATATTGCCAGAGTCCTGGGGAGGCCAGAGCCAAACAAACAGGGAATTAATAGAAGAGGAGATGGTGCAAGCTGCCTGGATTCGGATTCTTGTGATGGAATTGGTCTGGGGAAATAGTGCTCAGAGGAGTCAGAGGAAATAAGGACCATCTCCCCAGCTGCTGAGACACGGTTTAGAAAAAATAAACCGCACGGGCTCTCTGCGTTAGGGTTTCATGTGGGTCTAGTCTCTGCAGGAAGTGGAGTTCCGTCTCTATTTACCCCGACATGGGAAGGGGTGGCAAAGAGGCCGGGCCACCCCAAGGGCTACCACGCTCCCTGCGCCCCTGCGTATCTGGGTGAGGCCACCGCCAAGTTGCTTGGTGACTTCACAACCTTCCTACTCGCTTTCTTTCTCTCTTTTTTTAAAATATATATTTTTATTGATTTTTTACAGAGAGGAAGGGAGAGGAGAGGGGTAGAGTTAGAAACACCGATGAGAGAGACATCGATCAGCCGCCTCTTGCACGTCCCCTACTGGGGATGTGCCCGCAACCAAGGTACATGCCCTTGACCGGAATGGAACCTGGGACCTTTCAGTTCGCAGGCCGACGCTCTATCCACTGAGCCAAATCGGTTTCGGCCCTACCCGCTTTCTTGAAAGAGGAGATTATAATTTCTCCATCTCCATCAGAGCCCTGACCTCTGAGGGACAAAACATTTAACATCAAGACGTATCACAATTTATAACCAGTGTATTCATGAAAAGAAAAATGTGCAAAGGATGCGCACATCGGGTAAGTGGGGGAGCAGCGAAGACGGACCCACTCAAAGGCTCTCGGCTGCGCTGTGGGGACGGAGCCGCCCCAGAGTACTGCTCAACCCACCCAAACGTGATGGACGCGGAGCTTCTCCGATAAGATACTGCCTGAAGTGCAGCACACTAAATCCACCCTCCAGGAGAGATGCGGTCCCTAAACATTAAGCTGGGGGCTAGAGCGAATGTTATAAAAGACACGGTGGCAAGTCTGATCGGAGGCCCTCTGCTGGGGTCAGCCTGCCATCTGGGGGTCTGTCTCAGGTGGCGTGTGCCACGTTGTCAGTCCAGGCGGTGGTTCCAACTGTGTCTTGATTCTGCATTTGTCTACTTCACATCCACTCATCACAGGCAGATGATATTAGCTCTGTTTTCTTGTTTTAAAATATATTTTATTGATTTTTTACAGAGAGGAAGGGAGAGAGATAGAGAGTTAGAAACATCGATGAGAGAGAGACATCGATCAGCTGCCTCCTGCACGCCCCTTACTGAGGATGTGCCCGCAACCAAGGTACCTGCCCTTGACTGGAATCAAACCTGGGACCCTTGTGTCCGAAGGCCGAGGCTCTATCCACTGAGCCACACCGGTTAGGGCTGTTTTCTTTTTCCTGATGCTCTGCCATTGGGAGCCTTGCCCACGCTGGAGAGATGGCCCTCCCAGGGCTGGCCGGCCTGAGGGACGGCAGAGGGCTCTGCCAGCAGCGCCTGCTTCTCCTTCTCCAACCCGCTCAGCTGAGGCAAAGCTCCCCTGCGCTGAAGCAACCTGGCCAGGGCCCGGCACCCAGAGACGGCCTTCATCGCCACGGCCACCAGGAGTCTTCCACTGGCCGCTCCTAAGCCCTGCCCTGCCTTCCTGTGGGAGCCCCAATAAAGTCTCTGGCCCAGGCATTCCCCCGCTGCTGTCCGCCTCCTGACCAACCTGGTGCTCCCCATGTGGCGTGGTACACCCCCCATCCAGGGAGCTGTAAGGAGTAAGTTTTACTCCAATGGCACCGGCTCTCCCTGGGGTCACTCAGCACCCCCGTAAGAGCTACAGTTCCCAGGGTATGAATGGGACCGGGGAGCATTTCTAGGCTCGCTGGGTCTGGCAACACCAAGTCTCCCTAGATTCCTGGTCCCTAGAGGGCATGCAAATAATCAGACTCACAGAGACGAGGAATTTGCTCTACCTTCAGCTAATGAGTTCATTAACAATGCCAGTTATTTTCATAACAATGTTATTTTATATAACAATGCCAGATCATTTCCTTTTCCCCTCATCCAATGACAACCCAATGCACAGGGAATCTTCAACACATAACAAAGGCCAAGCTTTTTGCTTTCCCAAAGATCAGAGTGATTCGGATCCAGCAGCGGACGGAGGCGCGCGGTGCCCTGGCTGTGCGGCCTGTGCGTGGCCTGGAGCAGCAGCCGGTGATCCGCTTTGAGGACAGGCGCTGGGCTCAGCCGATCCCCAGAAAGTCACGGAGTTACGTGATGCCCTAACTCCTCGCCCATCATTTTCTTCGCCTCGTCCTTCCCAAGTCCTGCTTCTACCTCCGGGACTCTTTCAGAGGAACGGATAAACAGACACCTGCTTTCACGAGAATCAAGAAACCCCAGCCCAGCGACAGCGATTTAATGCACCAGGTACGGTATCTGTAGCCAGTAAACTGACAGTTTGTAATGGAAGAAAAATGCTTTAAAGCTCTTTTTTCCCCCTACTTTAAAACACATCCATTTCAGACTTCGGCTGTCATGTCTTTGCAAGTTAATAACTACTGAATTCTAGGAGAATGTCATAAATAGTCACACACCATTTAGCGTCTGACATTCCTGCTATCTAATTAATTTTATTTTTATCTACGTCCTCAGAGTAAAGACTCCAAAATGTAATGTTCCTAGAATATTAATTTAGAATGAAACTCTTTAAAACTATTTTTCTACTCTTACCAGAGAATATTCCATTAGAATTCTAAACTCTCGAAATGAGTCAGTTATTCATCAATTATGTATCTATAATTGACACGCAGGAATCTGTAACATGATTTAATTCAATGTTAAAGCACTCCAGAAATAGCTGCTAATAAGACACGTAGCCAACAGTCATTCATCCCAGTGCGATGAGCAAAAGGCAGTCATGTCTCTTTTCAGGAGCTTCCGTTATAACGAGGAGAGAAGGACAATCAACAGTGTGTCTAAGCAAGGAAATGGCCTGGGACACACGTCGGAGGAGATGGTGCCACCAGTGAGAGGATGGGGTCGGGGGGAGGGGGAGAAGGGCAGGAGTCAATGGTGGCTTTGAGTTTTGAGGAAAACCTTCATGAAGCCGAGACGAAGGCAGTGAGGGCAGAGAGACGCTGAGAAAGAATGTTCTTAGAACACAGAAGGGCCAGACCCTGAGCAGCGCCCAGCAGCCCAGGAACAGCCAGGAGGCCCGAATGGCAAAGGTGAAGGCTGGGACGTCCTGGAGGGTCAGCTCGTAGGGTCTCCTGGGCCTGGGCCGACGTGGTGGCCACTCAGCCAGGGAGTTTTAAGCTGTTTCTGGCCCTGGTCCCTGGGGAAAAGCAGTGGAGGGACAGGGCTCATCCACGGAGACTGGGTAGGAGTCCAGTACAGACAGAGCAGGTAGCTCAGCTCAGTGTGAAAGGCAGGGGACCAGCGAGAAATGACCAGACTCTGCATAGACTCTGACGACTTCCCTGGTGGCTGAGATGTGGGGCAGGAGAGAAAGGATGGCCTGCTTAGGGGCTGAGAACCGGAAGGACGGAGCTGCTGAGAAAGAACTGCCAGTGGGCGGGCATTCAGGAGTTGGGTTTGCTGTCTGAGGTTGGAGATATCTGTGGGTTCCCAGGAAGAGATGCTGGGTGGACCCAGATCTGTGTCTGGACAGCGCAAGGACGCTCTGGGCTAGAGGATCAGGTGTGGGGCTCACCCACACAGAGATGACAGGGGTGAGATTCCTGAGTTCTGAGCATAGACAGAGCCAGGAGAGACCAGTACTCAGCTGGTAAGTACACTGGGCTGTGCCCGCTGCTGGGAGGATCGGAGAGGGAAGGATGGGCAGGGAACAGCCACGGGGCATGTTGTGTAATATATTTATTAAGTGGCCTGCCAATCACATCATCTGTATTAGCTTTCTTAGACATCACCAAGTCTCAGTACAGGAGACTCTGAGATGACTGACAATGGACAGCCTGGACACGGCCACATCTGCCTTACAACATGCAAGCCCTCGTGAGTGGAGGTGTGCAGTGTACAACACGCACGGCTGGACAGTGTGGCCGTGAGGCCAGCACCGAATGGACAGTGTGGCCGTGAGGCCAGCACCGAGTAACCGCACGGACCCCTGAGCGGGTCCTCCTGGTGGAACATCCGCTCTGCCTCCTGCTGGCAGGGAGACCTTAGGAAGCTCTCACCCTCGCGGCTCCACGGATTCCTCATCTGTACACCATGGTGACAGTCATGCCTCCCTCCTCCCCTCCTTCCTTCCACTCCCTCTAGGTTTGCTGGGAGAATCCAGTGAGGGCACAGTGGCCCCTAAGCTTTAGCTGCTGTCGTATCCTCAGCACCCCCACTTTATGAAGGCGAGCTCGGCAGCTGGAGAGGCTTGTCCAAGGTCAGATGCTGGGGAAGTGGCAGAACACAAGACATTGCACACTCTTCCTTCTCCTGCCAGCGGCCCAATTAAAGCAAATTCGCAACCACTCAAGCTTGCTGTGTTTACTATGCTAAGATTCCGCACGATTTTAAAAGTCAGCACATGCATTTCTTTAACACATTTCTGTTTTCTATATTAAAATGGCTTCAAATAGATTGGGATAAGCCTAGTTTTCAGTCTACTTGCAACATTCCTCCACTCGAGATCATGGGTTCAATTAAGCTTCTTCCATGTTCTTTTAAGGTGACTTTACCAGGAAGTTTGGGATTTAAATCAAAATCTACATTTCTCACATAAGTGTAGAGGTGTTAGGTTTAGGGGAAAAGGCGGGGGTGGGAGGGGGTGATTGGAAAGCCCTATAATTAGCTCCAGTAGCCAAAAGCGACCTAAAGGAAGGAAGCAGTCACAGACTGTGGCACACAGGTGGCCGAGGTGGCCCACAGACAGCTGAGACAGATGACTCAGGTGGCCCATGGATGGCTTAAATGGCCCACAGGTCATTATGGTGGCCACCAATGGCTCAGGTGGCCCACGGATGATGGCTATGGTAGCCACAGAGGCTCAGGGGCCCACAGATGGCAAAGGTGGCCCATGGCTGGCTCGGGTGACCCACAGATGGACAGCTGTGGTGGCCCATTGATGGACCATGTGGCCCATGGAAGGCTCAGGGGCCCATGGATAGCTCAGATGGCATGCAGATGGCTCAGGTGGCATGTAGATGAAAGCTGGCAGCAGAGGACAATGCAGACCTGCAAGGCCTGGGGCAACACAGAAGGAGCGCTGCCTCCTACTTACAGATCAGGGGAAAGAAATGCTGCTGGAAGTCTGAATGTAAACTTGAATCTAAGCTAAATTGATAGTCACAGTTTACTAAAACCGGTGTGGCTCAGTGGATAGAGAATCGGCCTGCGGACTAAAAGGTGCAGGGTTCGATTCCGGTCAAGGGCATGTATCTTGGTTGTGGGCACATCCCCAGTAGGGGGCGTGCAGGAGGCAGCTGATCGATGTCTCTCCCTCCTCAATGTTTCTAACTGTATCCCTCTCCCTTCCTCTCTGTAAAAAATCAATTAAAAAAAAAAGATAGTCACAGTTTAAATGGGCTGTTTTAAGGATTGATGATGAATCATCCTTTAAAAACAACGCTTACTATAACTGACTATTAAAAACAAAGTAGAACACAAACCTTTTGAAATACAAAGTAAAACCAGCTGGTCCTTCAAAGATGACAACGCAGTTTTGCTCTTTCTAGAGCAACAAGCTTGTGACCAAGTTAATCTAGTGTCAATCATTCCAGGGTTTTTTTTAAATGAGAAATGTATAGGCTAAGGAAATAGCATAGCTCTGCCAGTGTGGCTCAGTGGTTGAGCATTGACCCATGAACCAGGAGGTCAGGGTTTGATTCTTGGTCAGGCACATGCCTGGGGTAGGGGCTCAATCCCTAGTGAGGGGTGTAGGAGGCAGCCAATCAATGATTCTCTCTCATCATGGATGTTTCTATCTCTCTATCCTACTCCCTTCTTCTCTGAAATCAATGAAAATATATTTAAACAAGTAAATAAAATGGTTAAAAGCTGGTGAACAAAAAGTTTTCTGAAGGAAACTGGTATCGGACCTCACAGAGGGAAGGTATAGAAAAGGTACTAATGGCCTGAAAATGGAGTTTTTTCCTTAGTAGCTGCCTCCTTGTCATCTTAGTGTGATCCTACAGCACCATCTACTGTCTGCAGTTGTCACTCAAGTGAGCCAAAGACAGGCCCTGGCTCCCAGCTTGGCTGCTGTGGGCACTGGCCTGGCCTCATCTGGGTTTTCTGTCCTGCACACACACAATGTCACAGGACACCACCGTCAGGCAGGCCACTCTAGACGTGGATCAGGACATCTTCGTGAGCAAGAGGCATCTCTGGGATGGAGGCATGGCTAACTGCACACATGTGTCAGAATATACTGAGTGTACACTTGAAAAGGGTAAGTTTTTACACTCAATGAAGCCAGCTTAAAAAACAAAAATCCCAGAAAAAAACTGTATAAAAAATCAGAACCTCTGCCAAAACCGGTTTGGCTCAGTGGATAGAGCTCCGGTCTGTGGACTGAAGGATCCCAGGTTCGATTCCGGTCAAGGGCATGTACCTTGGTTTCGGGCACATCCCCAGTAAGGGGCGTGCAGGAGGCAGCTGATCGATGTCTCTCTCTCATCGATGTTTCTAACTCTCTATCCCTCTCCCTTCCTTCCTGTAAAAAAAACAATAAAATATATGTGAAAATTAAAAAAAAATAGAACCTTCATTTGAAATAAAATAGACATCACAGAGATTTCAAGAAAAATGAATGACTATCCTCCAAAAGGCAGAATAAAGACACTGGAAGAGACCAGGAGAAAGCAAATGCAGCAAGTGGTTCCTCTCGCAGTGAGAAAACAGAGGCTTGGGGCCAACATTCGCAGACACCGGTTCCCTCGATTGAGGCTCACTGTCACCACGGTCACCCCCGCTGCACATCGAGGAGACTGGGCAACTAGCCCAGGACACGGTGTTTCTGGGGAGGGCCAGGCCTACAGCCATTCTCACCCTCGGCTCTTCCACCGGGCAATGCGAGATTGCAGGTAACGATAAGACGGAATAAAAGGCACTGCCCAATGACAGAGAAAACCAAATGCGGGTGACTTTCTGCAAAGGGTGCATAAGAGGAGTCATCTGAAGTGCTGGTGGGGGACATGGAGAAGAAGATACAACCACGTGCATCTCACTAGGTTCTGTGACGGACAACATTTACTGATCATGATAACACAGAATACAAATACCACTTTTGGATCCAAAACTCACCGAACTGTGGGTACAGAACAAAATGCAGTTTTCTACCTCGATGAGGTGAAAGGAAACAGAAAAACAAGCCTGACGGGAGCTGCACAGAGGGAAGGGTGAGACGAGGTGACGGGGTATGGCAGGGTAATGCTTCCACATGTCCAACACGTGGGGAGCCACGAGGGGTCTGGAGTCCAGGGAACAAGGACGGGCAAGCACACACAGTTCAGAGCCAACCGACCGAGGATCGAGGCTGCCTGTCCCCGCTAGCGGACCCGTGCTCCTCCCCAAGCCTGTTGCCCCCGCCCCCTTCGTCAGGGATGCTACGAGAGTGAAATACACATTTTTCTCGTCTCCTTTGTGGCTATAGCTGGATGTGAACACAGTTCTGGCCAACAAGATGCAAGTAAAAATAGACTGGAGGCTTCCTGAATGCCCCAATAGAAAGGACAAACATGGGCTGTCCTGCCCGTTCCTTCCCAGTTGTTCCTGCCTTGAATGTGGATGTGATGACTGGAGCTGTGGCAACGACATTGCCACCATGAGGGAGTGGTAACGAGAACGGCAGAGACCAGGTACCTGACATGGTGGTGCTCTAATTCAACACTAGTAAAAACCTACCTTTATGTTACTCTTCATGAAATAAATGAGGAAATAAATCCCCTGCTGTTTAAGCCATGGTAGGCCATGTTTTCTACTATGTACTTTCAGCCAAATGCACTCCTAACGGACACAGGAAGAGATGAGAAGGCAGGAGAAGTGTAATTGAGCTAAATCCTCCTCTATTTGAACTAAAAGTCATCAGCTGATGTATAAAACTTATAAATAATAAAAGAGCAAGTATATATTTTAGAAACCAGGCGTACAGCAGGGACTGACATCTGTGAACCAACATCCTTCCTTCTTTTTTTTTTTAAATATATTTTATTGATTTTTTTACAGAGAGGAAGGGAGAGGGATAGAGAGCTAGAAACATCGATGAGAGAGAAACATTGGTCAGCTGCCTCCTGCATGCCCCCTACTGGGCATGTGCCCACAACCAAGGGACATGCCCTTGACCGGAATCGAACCTGGGACCCTTCAGTCCCCAGGCCAACGCCCTATCCACTGAGCCAAACTGATTTGGCACATCCTTCCTTCTTTCTCCAGGCAGAGCACCCACATTTCCAGTCACCTTTCAGCCAGCCATGGTCACATGATTAAAGGTAAGTCCAGTGGGATGAAAACAGAAGTGTCACGTCACAGCTCCTGGGGACCTTCTCAAGAACAGCATGCACGCGGCTCTGTCATACTTTCTCCAGCACATGCCTAACTGTGTTGAGTTCACAGGGCAGGTTGAACAACAGGACAGAAAGTGTCTGGGACACTGCCAGCTGGAACCATGCCAGCCCTGCCCACCAAGCAGGCACTGCTATGGGGGGACGCCTCTTCTCTCCCTTGTGCTGGGTCTCTGATCCCTGCAGCTGGTCCTAACACCGACCAATCCAGAAACACAGAGAGCCACAGCCCTTTAATAACTCAGCGCTGCCGCTAAGGGAGGTGAGCACTCTGGACCGTGCTTTTTACCAAAGGCCCTTCCAAATTAGGTGATTTGTCTCACTTTGACAGCATCACTTTGATAAAAACTGAAACAAAACACAGGTCTGGTCTTTCTCCCACCCCCACATGCATCCACCCAAGAAGTATTATGATAAGAAGGTCTTTTGGGCACTTATACAAGTCAATATAAATCCCAATTTTCCAAATTTTGGAGATTTCATAGTACCTCCACAAGGTTCAAAAATTTTAAAAATCTAGCCCTAGTTGGTTTGGCTCAATGGATAGAGTGTTGGCCTGCGGACTGAAGGGTTCGATTCTGGTCAGGGGCACATGTCTGGGTTGCGGGTTTGGTCCCCAGTGTGGGGGTATGCAGGAGGCAACCTATCAATGATTCTCTCTCATTGATATTTCTATCTCTCTGTCCCTCTCCCTTCCTCTCTGAAATCAATAATATATATATATATATATATATATATATAATATATTTTATTGATATTTTACAGAGAGGAAGGGA
>JAAGEH010001540.1:454-25244 GCA_011751065.1 Lasiurus cinereus | reverse complement strand
GTGTGTGTGTGTGTGTGTGTGTGTGTGTGTGTGTGTGTGTGTGTGTTTATTCTCAACCAAGGATATTTTTCCATTGATTTTAGAGCGAGTGGAAGAGAGAGGGGAATACAGAGAGAAACATATCAATTGGTTGCCTCCTGTGTGTAACCTGACCAAGGCCAGAGAGGAGCCTGTGACTGAGATAGTTGCCCTTCAGCTGGCAGACGCTCTATCCACTGAACCAAACCGGCCAGGGTGGCAAATGTATTTCTTTAATTGAGAGTAGATGGATGAAGGCAGTAATTTCATGGCTGTCCCTGTGGAGCTGAATCCAATGTATTTCTCTGCAGAAGCTGTAAATTTTATTATCAGTACATTGAGAAGAAACACAGCTACACCTTACATATGTTTTAGTTAAATTAAGAGGATGATGCATATTTATTTTGAGGTGATTGTTGAAATACCTTCCTCATGTGTAATGGAGTTTTCCCCCTTTGGCAATGCTGCAGACGGTTCATTTAGCTATATATGTTGTCAGTGAAATTTCTCACATGCTTACATGAAACATTTGTCTTCTCCAGATGGCCTGTGTAAAGCCCAGTTGTTCTTTCAAATAAATTTATAGTTATAACAAATGTGTTATCTCCCTAGAACAGATGAGAGTTCTTTCTTGGAAGAGGAATTGTCTTCTATTCAAAAGGGGAAAGGGAGCACTAAACTGTTCTGAGACTGAAACTTTGTAGGATCTGAGTTTAAGGAAATCAGTAGGTTAGATATGTTGCTTTTTCTCCTCTCCATCCCCTCAAAATTTGTGTGGACTTAAGTTCCATCCATAAAAGAACCCCAGAGCTGACCTGTGGGGCAATGGAGCAGATTTAGGCTGCTCTCCTGGATTTGGGAGTCACCATCGCCATGGCCAGTCAGTCGCAGGGCATCCAGCAGCTGTTGCAGGCTGAGAAGCGGGCTGCCCAGAAGGTGTTTGAGGCCCACAGCAAAAGAATTAGAGGCTGAAGCAGGCCAAAGAAGAGGCTCAGGCTAAAACTGAACAGTACCGCCTGCAGAGGGAGGAGTTCAAGGCCAAGGAAACTGTGGCTCTGGGATCCCACGGTAGAAGCAGCACCGAAATGAAGAAGGAAACCCAGGAGAAGATGATCAACCTCCAGACCTACTTCTGGCAGAACAGGGATGAAGTCCTGGACAACCTCTTGGCATTTCTCTGTGACATCTGGCCAGAAATCCATGAAAACTACCACATAAGTGGATGGGGGAAGAAGAAGTACCTGCTCTATGGGTTGGCATTTTATATACCTCCATGCAGTTTGAAGCTTTTGCAAAGCTTGAGATATAATCTTGCGAAAAGGCATTAAATCATTTCTGTATTCTATATAGTAGGCCCTTTTGCATTTTTGGAGAACAGCAAATCTAGTTTCTTTCTATAAATTTAGAGTTTATCCAAAGATTTCATTTTTTTAAAAAAAATATATTTTGTTGATTTTTTACAGAGAGAAAGGGAGAGAGATAGAGAGTTAGAAACATCGATGAGAGAGAGACATCGATCAGCTGTCTCCTGCACATGCCCCACTGGGGATGTGCCTGCAACCAAAGTACATGCCCTTGACTGGAATCGAACCTGGGACCTTTCAGTCCGCAAGCTGACGCTTTATCCACTGAGCCAAAGCGGTTTTGGCAGATTTCATCTTTTTAGCTCATATTTCTTAGAAAGCTAATGGACATACGTTGTCTGTTTTTCTATATCTTCTAACTCAAGCAACATATAAATATACATCACAATAAAAAATGATAAAAAAAGAACCCAAAATAGAAAAGTTCCCCTGAAAATAGTCTACATATTTCTAACCTTTTGCCTTAAAACTCCCCCCCAATAATCCCTCACTTTCTCTGTTATAATACAAATAGTTATTATTATTACTTTTAATATATATTTTATTGATTTCAGAAAGGAAGGGAGAGGGAGATATCGAAACATCAATGATGAGAGAGAATCATTGATTGGCTGCCTCCTGCATGCTCCCTATTGAAGATGGAGCCTGCAACCTAGGCTTGTGCCCTAACTAGGAATTGTACCTGTGACCTCCTATTTAATAAGTCAACACTTAACCACTGAGTCACACTAGCCAGGCCAAACAGTTACTAGTCAATATCCTATATAATAAAAGCCTAATATGCTAAGTGTCCAGTTGTCTGTTGGAGTTCAACCAATTAAAGCATAATATACTAATGTTATAGTAAGGCCACTTTATTGCTAGCTATGATGTGCACTGACTACCAGGGGACAGTTGCTCTGACTTGTAGTTTAGCTTGCTACTGGATCTGGCTGATTGGGACTGAGCAAGATGGCTGGACACGCCTTGAAGCCCTCCCATGGCCGCTCCTTGGCTGGCAACCTCCCATGTCTCTACCCTGCTCCGATCATGCACCAGTGGGGTCCCTCAGCCTGGCCTGTGCCCTTTCACAATCTGGGACCTCTCAGAGGATGTCAGGAACCAGTTTTGGCTCGATCCTGCAAGCCAAGGGACCCCACTGGTGCACAAATTCATGCACCAGGCCTCTAGTTTAACACATAAAAGAGAATGTCCACACCACATTTATAAGTTCAAAAGCATACTAATAAACTGAGTACTCATAATACCACTGATCAACTTAAAAACCAAGACATGACCAGTGCTATTGTAGTCATCTGTGGTTCCTAGCTTTTCGTATCCTTCTTGTCCCACTATAAACTAATATTGTGTCTTACTTCCTTAAATTTTAATGAACTGATTATAATAATTTCTACAAAGGTTTGAAAACCTTTGTGGAAGAATACTCAATGTGACTTCAGATGGGTATTTGCAGTAATTATTGACCTTATGCTGAGGGCTTTCAAGTCTATAATTTTCTAAGTTCCCAATCATCCTTCGAGCTAATCAGGATGGAAATTTTTTTCATTTGTGTATGGGGTACAGAGACCAATCCAGGGCTCCTAATTGACAAGCAGAGTTAAGGTTAAAACCAGAGTCTTCAGACTCTAAATCCTATAATCTTTGCACTAAGCTAATTGCCTAATAGTGAGTTGCTACTGTTGAGTAGATTTCAAAGGAGAAATCCTTGTTCCTAACCTGATAGATACATCACTGCAGACCACCACAGTAACTCACAGTATCAGATTCAGCAACTCAGGGCTGGGTATTGTATCTTGTTTGTCATGTATTCTAAACTCTCATCATGGGGTCTGACATACAGTAGGTCCTGGTTAACAGTCTGGGCTCTGGCATCAAATATAATGAGATTGAAAACTGGTTTTCCATTTACTAGCTCTTTGACATTGGGCAAGTAAATTCACCTCTGTAAGCCCGAATTACTCCTTTGTAAAATTAGCCTAATTACAGTCGTTCTCAGGTTTGTTGGAGGAGTAAATGAGACAATACATATGTCTCATTGTAGAAAGGCAGAGTGCTTAACACAGAGCAAGTATTGAGTTAAAAGTAAAAAGAGAGTGTCAGGCCTGGCTGTTGTGGCTCAGTGGTTGAGTGTCAACCTATGAACTACGATTGGTTTGAATCCCGGTCAGAAGACTTTCCTGGATTGTGGCATGCAGGAGGTAGCCAATCAATAATTATTCTCTCATCATTGATGCTTCTATCTCCCTCTCCCTCTTCCTCTCTCTCTCTCTCTCAAAAAAAAAAAATCAATAAAAATATATTAAAAAAAGAGAGATAGTCAGTTTCAGTGTTTTTAGGTACACCGTTTAATTCCCTCAGTTCTCCTTCCCAAAGTGTCAGTGCTTCATCTTTGTATGACAAAGATGAATTAATTCTTTAGGTCTTTCTGGCATGGACTTTCAGTGCTGCTAGATTTAGTTTCCAAGACTTCTGCTGGCCCAGTTTAACTCATTATTTGACTTTAGAAAACCAAGTCCAAATGCCTTTATTGTCTATTTCCAAGCCTTCATATAACATACAGACTAGTTTCCAGTTTCCAGTGGACTGCCTACACCCGGCCTCCTGCTTGCACCTAGTCTGACTGGTTACTCTGACCTGCACAGGAGATATAAATATCCCATTCTCCCTACTCTTGCTCCCTGACACCTAGACCAGTATACTAGTCTCAGCCTCTGAGAGAATGTAATAAAATTTCTTAAACTCTTACAATGTCTTATGGCCTGGCCCTGTTAGTGCGGACCTAAAAGATACATGGCACATTTTAGTACCCAATGAAATCTATATTAGATTGAAAGGCTTTAATGCACATCTGGACATAATCTATTTCTTTTTCTTCCTCCTCCACTTGCCAGTATCTGAAGAATCCCCCATGGATGGAGGCCTGTCAATCAAGGTGCCCATCTCTGGACAAGGGTTAGTCACATGACCCTCTCTAAGCCAATCAGACATTCTCTTTGAAATTGGATTCTGGAGTGAAGTGCTCACAAGGACTGAACATGGACTGGACTGGTTCACTTTGAGATATTTTGAAGACAATCTTCTATTTCCTGCTCCCCAGCTCTTCAAAGCTGCTCTGTTTTCTCCTTGAGTACTAATTCTACACTTTTTCTTTTGATTCTACAAATTATAGTGCTCTTCTAATACATTGCTTTCTAGTGTAAGTCAGCCAGATTTAATTTTTGTTGCCTAAAACTAAATATCTCAGACAAAAAAAATAAATAAAAATAAACCTCTCTAACAGGTACAGCGACAGTACTGGCCTCTCAGTGTTTCCTTTGTTGTGGGCAGATTTCATATTCTAGGTAAATACTTGTGTTCACATGTCAATTGTAAAGAAAAAGTCTTTGTAGCCAGGAGACAAGTTGTAGCTAGGTTAAACAGTTAATAAAAGTGTGGGAAATCTTACTGACATCACCTGAAAACAGTGAGTACAAGGAGAGAAAAGGCAGGAAACAAAGGTTGATTAGAAAGATATTAATTGGTCAAGAGTCCTATGTAAGTTTGGGGACCAGGTTAAGTGTGTTTCATCTGTGGCTAAGGAAGTTTAAGGAGAACTCTAGCTGGAATAGGAATAGATCCTGAAACTTCTTGTCCTCTTCTATAGATAGAAGAGAGCGCATGCTGGAACTGGGTTGTATACCAGTAATTAGTACAGATCTCAAGTTCTCTGAGAAAGGCTTTTCTCCTACCTAGGTTGGATTGGACTCTGGGACTGTTCTGTGTACCTGCCATTGTTTATCAGGACATAAATCATGTTCTGATAAACAACTGCACCTGTTTTATAGCAATTCTCTGTATTCAGGAAATTGACTTAGAATTGTGACACTCATTTATTTAATTCATTTAATAGGTATTTATTGAGTGTTAGTCAATCTTATAGATACTAAGTACATAGTGGTAGAAAGATATGGTTCCTCCCTCATGAAGATAATAACTATAGATAGAGGGAGGAAATTATTAAGCAAATAGCTACATAGAAATGTATCATTACAAATTGTGCCAAGTGTTAAAAAGGAAAATGAAAGCTGTGATCAAGGTGTCGTTTTACTATCAGAGGAGGGTCAATGAGGAAGGACTTTTCCCCATAAAGAGGGCTCACGAGGTTTTATTCTAGTTATAAAATCATATTCTACTCAAGAGATTTTGTCCTTCCATTTTCATAAACTGTTATTAAAACATAATTCAAAAATAGAATCTGTAAGATGCAGTATATCTTTGTGTTGACCTATGTGTTGTAGGTTGTAACTGAAAACCAAAGGCGAGCCTTAAAAAGGCTTCTTGGGCCAACTGCTAGACACTAAAACTGGTTTAAAGACAGAGATACAAATTTGTGACTCTAAGGGGAAAACAAAGAAAACAAAACATAAGAGAAAGTTGTGTTTGGCCATGAAGAAAGGGCCAATAATCATGTTAATATTATGGTTGTATAATAAGGTTTGGTGATCTCAGCAGTCATACAGCCTGTTGATAAGACTAAGCGCTTTGAACACTTTGCAGATAGAGCTGTTATCCTGAAATGATCAAACCTGACTTTTTCACATTTGTGCATTGTTTTAGTGACTTGTTTTCCTGAGACCATTAAGTATAAGATGCTCTTTGAGGTGCACTGTAACTATCAGAACGCAAACAGAATAACCAGAATGGAATGATTTTGTAACCTAGTAAAATGTATGTGAGGCAGGAATAAGACATTACAAATTGGTAATCATACTGTCTGGTTAAGTGTTTGAAAGAATGCTTTAAGTGCCATCTTGTGGCCAGCATTATAAATGTATTGAATTCAACTCTTCAACTTGCCAGAAAGATAGTGTTTAGAAATTTGATGAGGGCTTTTGGGCTGTTTGGATTTGAAAACTTTTCCCACTGAAACTGGTTTGGCTCAGTGGATAGAGCGTCAGCGTGTGGACTGAAGAGTCCCAGGTTCGATTCCGGGCAAGGGCATTTACTTTGGTTGCGGCACATCCCCAGTGGGGGGTGTTCAGGAGGCAGCTGATTAATGTTTCTCTCTCATCAATGTTTCTAACTCTCTATCCCTCTCCCTTCCTCTTTGTAAAAAATCAATAAAATATATTAAAAAAACAAACAAAACCTTTCCCAATAGAATCAATGTAATAAAGGGAGGTCACATTATCTGGCTAGGGCAAAGCCTTGATATGCTCATCAGGTCTTTTTCAGCCTCAAGTGATAGGAACCTATCTCACAGAACTGACGGAGTTGCTATAGGAATGAAGGCTAGATCCAGACTCAGTGTCACTATCTTTCTCAGTTCTCTTTGGTCTTATTCCCACTTGTTTCAAGGATGATTGTTGCCAGAAGTCCAAATTTCTGCATTCCGATTCAGGTATAATAGAGGGATCTCCAGGCTTTGCACCAATCAGGTGATAAGAGGAATGAGCACCATGAACAGCCAGCTTGAGTCTAGTGATCATCCACTGTGTTTGGGAGGCAGAGGAGAAGGGACCTTAGTGAACGAATATGTTTCCTGAGTAACAGGATCTGTAGGAATGCTAAGCAAACTAGAAGAAAACCCACAACCCACTATATTCCACTACTTGGACCCTAGCACACATCCATATCTTTCCTCCATGTATACAATTCTGGAAGCTCCAAAAATGCTTTGTTTCTGAGTATAACAATTCAGACTCAATCCCTCCTCAAGAGGAGACAACTCAAAGATACACCAAGCTTAGGATTTCTGGATAATGTGCATTCCTCATAGGTCCAGATATAGTGGCTACTCTTGGTCCAACAATCTATTTCCATTAGAAAAAAAAAACTTGACATCACAGTCATTCACTGGTGTAGATCAAGTTTGGGTTCACTTCACATACCTTTGAAAATTCCCAAAAGAGAAAACTGTGAGTTTATACGTATTTTTAATGAGTCATACACTTCAGAGACATTCATTCATTTATTCAAATAAACACTTATTTAGCCCTTAATATTTTGGATTTGAAAACGTTTCCCAATAGAATCAGTGTCATAAAGGGAGGTTTAGACAAAATGGTTTGTCTATAAAAAATGGAAGCAGAATCAATTTACACCATTCAGTTAGCATTTCTAATCTAAAGCAAATTGAATAACCTGGTGCTGTCTTCTGTGAATTTAAAGACATAAGAAATAATTATAGCACTAAGTACTAAGGAGCTGTAATTGCAGTATGAATGTGTATATGTTCCATTTATAGCATTTTCCACAATTGCATATATTTCAAAAGTGTTGCTGAAATAAGGGAACTTCATTGATCTAGAGAATAGGGGTAAATAGAACCTAAAAAAAAAAATCAGCGATATTATTGACTTTTGATTATTTTAGATTGAAAGATAGTTGGCAATGGTTTGTCTAAAATGATGGAAGTAGAATCAATTTACACCATTCAGTTGGCATTTCTAGTCTAAAGCAAATCGAATAAGTTATTTGTTCTTTCTTTTTTGCTTTATTAAATCTATTAGGGTGACCTTGCTTAATAAGATTATATAAATTTCAAATGTAGAATTCTATAATACATCATCTGTATAATGTATGGTGTGCTGACCACCAAAAGTCAAATCTTTTTCTGCCTCCATACTAGTATATTTGATCCTCTTTAACCTCTGTGACCTCCTCCTACTTCCCTTTCCCTCTGGTAACCACCACACTGCTGGCTGTGTCTGTGAGTTTGTCACTTTTTCTTTAATACTCCACATATGAGTGAAATCATATGGTTCTTGTCCTTTTCCACGACTGACTTATTTTAAGACACACAGTGAACTTAATAATTACAGGGGAAGAATAGGGCAGTGTTTAAGAGCGTGGGTTCTGGCATAAGACTGACCAAGGTTTGAAACCTAACTCCACCCTTACTAGCTATGTGCCCTTCAGCAACTTTCTAAGTCTTAGTTTTCTGATCTGAGCAGTGGGAATAATATCAGTACCTCACTAAAATCCATTCATTTATTTTTATTACTTTATTTTATTTATTTATTTTTATTGATTTCAAAGAGGAAGAGAGAGGGATAGAGAGATAGAAACATCAATGATGAGAGAGAAGCATTGATTGGCTGCCTCTTGAACACTCCCTACTGGGCATTAAGCCTGCAACTCAGGCCTGTGCCCTTGATTGGAATCAAACCCGGTCCCTTCAGTTCCCAGGCCGATGCTCTAGCTACTGAGCCAGACTGGCTAGGGCAAAAATCCCTTTATTAATTCTTAGAAATCATAGATTCACTTATCATTGCCTGTTCATGTAATTGATCATTGTGGCCTTATTTGGGAGCCAATATTACTTGGAAAGACTACTGAGAGTTTGAAAATTAAAATATTTTGTGTTTATTTAATACATTGAGTGGGTTTGTGGTGGAATCACTGAACTAGATAGACTATGTTCAAGTGTTGTTGATAGGTGATGGGGCATTGGCAGTGGTGTGGGGCACTCCTTCCCTTTGTTCTGTGTGATGGGAGCTCTGTTAGTATAACGCGTTCAGCCTTTTTGGTTCCTTTCTGAAGGAAGAGTCACTTATTTGGTGAATGTGGGAAGAGAAACTGGTACTGTATGACTCAGCCTCTCCCTTTTTTTCTTGGGAATGAGGCTGTCTGCTGGAAGCCTGCATTCTATTCTGCTCCTTGCCATAAATATGCCATGGACAGGGCCTGTCTCTCAGAGAGTTGCCCCTTACAATGGTGCTTGTATCTCAGAAGATAAGTATACTAGTTCCCCCTTATTCGTGGGGGATATGTTCTAAGACCCCCTGTGAATGCCAAAGTCACAGATAGTACCAAACCCTATATACACTATGTTTTTTTCTATACACCACACCTATGATAAAGTTTGGTTTATATATTATAATAATAAATTAACAATAATAACTAATTCTAAAATAAAATAGTTACAATACTATATTGTGTAATCAAAGTTATGTAAATGTGATCTTTCTTTAATAACTGACCTGATAGATGAGAAGTCTACTAAGTGACTCATGGGTGGGTATACAGGGTGGATACACTGGATTAGGGGTAACTCAATGTTTCAGATGGGAAGGATTGGGCCTGTGAGATTTCATCACACTACTCATGTAAAAGTTAAGAATTGTTTAATCTGAAATTTTCCATTGAATATTTTCAAACTAAAGTTGACTCTGGTAACTGAAACCATAGAAAGCAAAACTGAATGGGGGCAGGAGAGGACAACTATGTTTAAATTCTTAGATTGAGTATAATGTAATCCTTCACCTAAAGATATGAGCCACATTCTTCAATATTATCAATGTGATATTCAGTCTTATTCTTTGGTCTTATTTCTTAATCATCACACATTTGTGGGGAAGATGGATTTATTTATTGAACCTATTGAAATCCCAACAATGCTAGCAACATAGTAATTACATATGTTCCACTCGGTACCTCTTAAGAGCCTGAGTAGAATACACTTCAGAATTATCTATTGAAAGGTAAGGAAGTTGGGGTATTTATCCACCAACTTCCAATTCTCACAGGTTGAGGGTTGTTTTGGGGTGTTAACTCCCTGGCACTTTTAGCCAGTCCATTTTGTGGAGACATGGGTGCTTGATATAGAAGACCAACAGTGTGACTAAAACAATTGAAGATACAAATGACTTTCAGTGTGGGTTGAAGGGATATGGATGCTACAACAACAGTTCCTACTATAAGATTATTCTTGAATCCTCCCTGACTATGTTAGGTGCCATTGCTCTGTGGTCCTACAAGCTATAATTTCCTCCATTATAAAACTTAGGACACAGTACATGTTGTGTACTCAGTGGTTGGCAAACTCATTAGTCTACAGAGCCAAATATCAACAGTACAACGATTGAAATTTATTTTGAGAGCCAAATTTTTAAACTTAAACTTCTTCTAATGCCACTTCTTCAAAACAGACTCGCCCAGGCCATGGTATTTTGTGGAAGAGCCACACTCAAGGATCCAAAGAGTCGCATGTGGCTCGCAAGCCACAGTTTGCTGACCATGGCCCTAGGTTATCATCTGTATGTGCACAGGGGCAAGATCAATGTTGTTCACTGTGGTATCTCAAGCCGAAGTGATCAGTGTTTGTTGAATGAATATTTTGATTAGAAATCCTATGTAATAAAAGGCTAATATGCAAATTGTCCTCTCAGGAGTTCAACTGCCTGGGAGTTCCACGCTCACTATGATGTGTGGTGACCACCAGCGGGGGTGGAATGAAGGAAGGCCCCAGCTGGCAGCTGGCAGCAGGGTTGGTGGGGGGGCGCGGGATGGTTAGAAGGTGTGGGGGGAAAGGAAGGCCC
Organism: Lasiurus cinereus; assembly: GCA_011751065.1. Taxonomy (NCBI): domain Eukaryota; kingdom Metazoa; phylum Chordata; class Mammalia; order Chiroptera; family Vespertilionidae; genus Lasiurus; species Lasiurus cinereus. Next base: position 14,560 of record JAAGEH010001540.1, on the reverse strand, counting down.
GAATTTTATGCACTGGAATTCTAGTAAATAAATGTTTACAGTGAAAAAAGCAACTACTGTACATGATTATCATGAAAGCTAGTTTTGATATTTTGTGTGAAATAAATATGCTACACATGAAATAGTACTGGCGAACTCATTTAACACAAACACATGAGATATTTGCTTTGAACCCATCTGATATTGGAGAAACACTTGAAGGAAACGTCTGTCTTTTACAATTTTATGGTCCAAGAAAAAAGGTAGAGATCAAATATTTTCTCTTTCTTTAAAAAACAAAAACACAAATATTGTGAGCAGGGAATAGTTTCCTTGAGTATAGGATAGAGGAAGAAATTTATTGTTTGAAGACTTTTTAAACGGTTCTGTTATGAGGTTACTTGTCAAAGTTTTCCAAAGGGAGAGAGTTCAATAATTTTAAAAGGTTTCCAGGGCTGAGAATATGAGGGTGTAATGTGAGAATGCTGCCAGTAGGTGGTGCTGTTTCACGTAGCAATTGAAGGGTTTCGGTTGTGTAAATGGAGTTTGCAACATAAATCTCAAAATGAATTAGATTAGTTTCTGGAGGATTGATAGGCTTTTTTTTTTTTTTTTTTTTTTTGCCTCAGAGAAACAATAGGGGAAAAACAAACCACTCCTTCCACAAGCAAAAAAGTCAGAGGGACATACAATCTTTGCAATTCAGACAACTGCGGCTAATAGTGTGGGGAAGAAGAAATACACAAAAAACGATGGCTGATCGGTTTTGATTCTATGCTCTGGTGTGGCCTAGAAAATTCTAGTGTTGGAAGACTATTCTGGTTGGGCACATATGCTAGGGAAAAAAAGGAATATAATGGATAGTTTTTGCCACAGGATCAAGAGTTTCTTTAAAATGATCTGGGAAGCCAAAACCGGTTTAGCTCAGTGGCTAGAGCGTCGGCCTGCAGACTGAAAGGTCCCAGGTTCGACTCCGGTCAAGGGCATGTACCTTGGTTGCTGGCACATCCCTACTAGGGGGTGTGCAGGAGGCAGCTGATCGATGTCTCTCTCTCATCGATGTTTCTCTCTATTCCTCCCTCTTCCTCTCTGTAAAAAATCAATAAAATATAAAAAAAAATAAAATAAAATGACCTGGGAAGTGTTGGACTTAGCTTTGTGAATTATCACATATGAAATACAATTATGCTTGCAAATAACTACATTTAAAAACAACTCACTAATCAATAAAGAAAAAAAATTAAAAAAACAACTCACAAAGTAACTCTTAATACTCTGAATTCATACCACTTGACAAACTGTTGAGCTGTCTTAATATTTCACTTGAATTTAATAAACATTTATGGGGGATCTAGTGTGTACCAGGCAGCCTGCCAAACACTGGGAATCCACAAATGAATAAAAGAGTCCTTCCTGTAGCCCAGCTGTTTTCAGGCCTTATGAAGACCTTGCTACTTCTCCATCACAGTTAAGGGTCTTGGTTCAAGGGCTGTGGTGAAAGGAGAGGAGTCATACTCCCTAAATCTGTGGTTTTCTCTGCAGTCTGGTTCCCGCTTCCCACATACATATACCTTGTCTAGTCTGGAGGCTACAGGGGAGTAAGAATTGCTGACTCTCTGATTATGCCCCTTGTATTACAACCCTTTAACACAGAGAAAAGAGCTATGGTCATTTTAGATGTTTATTAAAATTAAATAATAGATTAAAAAATACTATCACTCATCATCCCTGAATTTCCTGGGAAAGTCAATGAGCAGATGATCTCAAGGGCTAATTCTGGAAGCACTCATAAGCAAATCCAGAGTAGAAAGAGACCATTTATACTTCTCAGATGTTTCCTTATAACTGGTGCATTGGAAAGCTGGCATTCTAAAAGAAACCGATTAAATGATGGATTATGTTAGCGCATCTCAGAGCTTTCTCCTCTTTTGCTGTGTGATTCTCAGCCTGCTGGCTTAAGTGAAGTAAGGAACAGTTTCTCTTCACATGCCATAGACAATATGGGAGCAGGACGGCTTTTGTTGCTGATGAAAATATTATGGTCTCAGTTCCCTGTAATCAATTTACTGCTTTATGGACCCAAAGTCCTCCAGAGAATTTAATAAATTCACATAATGTTTCTAAGTGCTGCATTGTGCATTTGGCGCGCAGATTTAGCTGACAAATGTGAAAAAATCGTGTAACTAGACGACTCCCAAGTGATTACACATGTGTAGGAGCTAAAGAGAGCATGCTGCTCCAAAAAGGTTTGCATTATCATACAGCAGAGACCCTTCCCTCCTGATGGGCTTTGTGTCTCTCTGACTCAGAGAGATGATACTACCTGTCCAGACATTTGGGGTTTTAACCATTCCCAGTGGGTTGCACTTTTGCTTCTTCAACAAATTGCAGCTTCTGATCTGGACGGACTGAGGAATAACAAAAATGAAGGTGATGGTGGAGCATGAGGCTAGGATGGCACCTACTGGATTTAGATAATGTAATGGCCACTGAACTATGAACCTTTGACCCTGAGGATGTCAGAAATTTCTAAGGGGGCTTTTTACAGGCTAGTGTCCCAGGTCACTTGTTTAGAACTGGTTCCATTGAAGTTGTATTGAATCTTTCTGAGCCTCTTTTTCTTCCAGTCTAATCTCCTGCCAAACTTGAACATACTTAATGAAATAATAAATGTTAAACCGTTTTTATTATTCAAAATAATCAATCTTTCCTAATGTACATATAAGCATTCTACATAGTTATAGTCAATCACTTTGCCTTAAAAATACCATTTTATATTCAATTTGTCCTCTTTAATGTTATTTCTTATGAACAATAATGTTATTTTGTATCCATCAAGATGGGCCACAGAGCTGTGGTTTCAAATAGGTTTTTCAGTATTGAATTTCTGAAGTGCATCTTTAAGTTTTAAAGTGGACAGGTGCCATGTTGCCTCAAAGACTACTATTGTCCAGACTTACTGCAGGTTTTACTGTTGATCTTAGCTTGAATTTTGATTTTCAGCTCAAGCTAAGATTTAGAATTTAGTCTGACTTCTAAAAATGAGGGGAAATCAGCAATGAGTATATGAGCCTGGGTATTTTGTAGTGGGAGGCATGAAAAAGAAGCCAACACCTCTCTCACCCCAGCGACACATGGCCCAGCTTTTACCTCTACTGCGGCAGGCTGCCAGTACCGAATAATCGTTGACTCTCTCCTGATGGACCTATGAGGTTTGGGACTGCCTCCAGGGCTCTGGACCTGGTTAGTATAGACACCCAGATGGTTCATGGATTAGAAAGGAATACTGCTTCATGTATTTGGATGCCGTAAGCAATGTTATTTGACATATAAGCTTTCTACCACTCACAAAGCAGAAGAGTTAGGTAACCACAATGTGGTCACGTATTGACAACCAGAGATAGGATTAAAATAAATAACTCTAATGAATAAATATGGTATTGTTAATTATGGTTTCAGATGGATTTGGTATTTACTCGAGAAATGAATATTGTTAATTTGATACTTTTTGGTCATAGTTAGTAGTAATGGGGCAGGAAATTGAATAAGTCATAGCTATTTCCTTTGAAGGCTATTTTTAAACTTCTCAGTGAGCTTCCCTTCAATTGTTCTCACTTATTCAATGTACAGACTAAGGTAAAGAGAAGACAAATGATTCACTTAAGCTCCAAAAGGTAGTGTCTGAGATAGGATACAAACCATGTATGTTTCCTGCCTATACTTTCCCCACAAGACTGGAGATTCCAAAACTTTTGAGTAAGAGGACTTTGTTTTTATGTTAAAAAGTTTAAGAACCATTATATGATAGTAGCTATATATATATTTTTTTTTCCAAATTTTTAAATTGGTATGGTAAAATACACATAACATCTCTCTATATAAAAGCTTAAGTGACCATCGCAATCGAACAGATGATTGAACAGGCTGCATGGGGCAACCAGGCTGGCGGGGGGTAGTGAGGGATGACCAAATGACAAAGCAGTAGCTGTGTGGGGCAACCAGGCCCACGGGTGGTGATGGTGGGGCAGTTGGGGTGACCAGGCCAGTGGGGGGCAGGGCAGGGGCAGTTGGAGGTGACCAGGCTGGCAGTGGGAAGTAAGGGGTGACCAGGCCTAGCAGGGTTGGGCTGTTGGGGGTGACTAGGCTGACAGTGGGGGCAGTTGGAGATGACAAGGCCAGCAGTTGGTGCAATTAGGGGTGATCAGGCAGGCAAGCAGGTAGTAGTTAGGAGCCAGTGGTCCCAGATTGTGAGAGGGATGTCCGACTGTCAGTTTAGGCCTGATCTTTAGGATCTGACCTAAACTGGCAGTCAGACATCCGCCAAGAGGTCCCAGATTGGCAAAAGTGCAGGCTGGGCTGAGGGGACTGCCCTCCATGCACAAATTTCATGCACCGGGCCTCTAGTAAAATATATAATCTTAACCATTTTAAGTGTACAGTCCCATGATATTAGATACAGTCATAATAAATGCAAATATCACTATCATCCGTTTTCATAACTCTTTTCATCTTGTAAAATTGAAATTCTATACCCATTAAACAATAGCTCCTTATTCCCCCTCCTCCTAGCCTCAACAACCACCACTCTACTTTTTATCTCTATGAATTTGACTACTGTACTCTAATTACCTCAAATAAGTGGAATCATAGTATTTATATTTTGTGATTGGTTTATTTCACTTACACTTAGCATAATATGTTTAAGGTTTATCCATGTAGCATGTATCAGAATTTCCTTCCTTTTTAAGTCAGAATAATATTCCATTGTATGTATATACCACACTTGGCTTATCTATTTATTTGCTGATAGACACTTGGGTTGCTTTCAGTAACCAGATTTTTTTGTATCTGTTAATTAGGAAAATACAAAATAGAGTCACAGACTCTTTGTAGTGACTCTGCAGCTACTTGGAAAAATCATTGGGCAAGAGATTTTAATTTTTAAAGACTTTAAAAATATATAATTTTAACCATTTTAAGTGTACAGTCCCATGGTATTAATGAACTCTAACCTGGATGGCAGCACAGAGCAATATTATAAAGGAGATGTTTAATTGTGAAGCTCCCTACACACCAGGACTTAAGAGTGAATGATGAGAAATGGAAAAGTTGAGGGCTTAGTGAGTTCCCTTTTAAGACGAGGGGACTTGCTAATGAACACACTTCCTAAAGGTTCACCGTTCCACATCAAAAATGGCACATGTCAAATCTAACTGTATCATGTTTCCACCACCATCCCGAAATGACAGAACTGAAATGCCTGGACCAGACAGACAAGATTCTGTATTATCACTCAAATGATAAACCAGTGTGACCAACTTGCTGTGAGGTTGTGATTTTATTTTTTATTTTGTGGCTGTCATTCCTGGTAGGTATGTCTCTTTACTTGTCAGATTGAATTTGCTGTCAATTGGAACACATAACATGCATAACTCCATATGTACAAATTTTTTTCATTTTCTAAAATGAACATCATAAAAAAGACAGAAACGTGACCTCAAAAGGCAGGATACAGACTCAAAATATTGTAGAGCAGCTTCATCTTTTTATTAGATTCTCTGTGTTTTTTTCTCCCTAGTTGCTGGATAAAATCCATACAAATGAAATACTGGCTCACTCAGTAAATAATAATGAAAAGGTAAATTCATTTTACAGAGAAGCTAGTACATGTAAGACATCATCTTGAATGACTGTGATTTTCTTGAACTGATCACCAGGCTATTATAGTCTCTCAAAAATAATATCTGGCTTTTAGGCTCTCCAATTGTGCCTGTGACCTCTCCTTAACCCTTTGGCTCTTAAGAAAAATTGATTTTTTAAAACATGTGCACAGTATGCTGCTAAAATTACACAGGTGCAGTTGAGTTCACATTACACTGGTGTTCTAAGAGATGACAGTACATGTTGAGGGTCTCGCTTCTTTCTACCTTCACTTCACCCTCCCCCCCCATTGTATCTTTCTGTAGTTATGATGTAACAATTAGGTTCTTTAAAAACAAAAGTAGAAGAGAAATATCTTTAGGGCTAAAAATCTTTTTTTTTTTTTAAAGTTTACCTTATGGGTAATTATGTTTCTATAACTGTCATGTTAGATTCCATTTCATGTTTTGGAATAGTTCAAATGTGTGTGTATGATGATCTTGTTTTTTCTTTGGAGTATTTCCTGAAATGAGCAGGGAGTACTGCCCTTTAAGTACGTGTACATATACCAGAGAGGACAATAGGGTGACCCTAAGTTGAAGAAGTTCCTAGGACATGTGACCTCTATTGCTCAAACCAGGGAAGAATCTGGTAAACTAGGATGATGTGGTTACTCTAGAGGACAGGTTTTTTTCTGGACTTTGTTTCTATAAGAGAGAAAGATAAAATGCAACAACTTTTTTTTTTTTTTTAAAACTTCCTATGTAAAAAGGGGCTCTTGGGACAGAAGATGAGCAAAACAAACATGTTCTCCATGGGCTCTCTGCCTGAAGAAGCTCCACAATGCTGCAGGCCTAGGAGCCCTCACACAGGCCATGAGATACGAGGAACGAATGGTTGCTTCTGAGTAGAGGTGATCTGTGCTCAGATAGTCTTTTTCCAATTAAAAGCAAAATACCTGTAGTTGTTTAGAAATGCCATGTAAATAACTCAGTGTTTACTGCGTATCTAAAGAAAATAAAAATATGCAAGTAAGCCCTTTAGGGTTTGTCTTCAATTTAAGATGAGCTTCTGCTCTATTGAAAGCTGCATTAGGCCTTACTGAAAATGATGGTTATGCCTGAGAAATGCATTCATGTTGAAGTGACCTTGGATGCACAGGAAAGGAACTATGCACTTGGCCAGATAGGTGACCTCTCTGTGGAGCAGCCAGGCTGGTCAGGTGAGGGACTTCAGGAGGCCTCCGGAATGGAGCTACGTAGTGCACTAGTGGAGTCTCAGGACGGGCAGGCCTGTCACAGATCACACAGAAGAAGGAGAAAGCAGGGCTGAGTGCAGGATACCTATCTTAGTTTTTGCCCCAAAGCGACCAATGGTCAATGAGTGAGGTTAAGGAGAGAGTCAGACAATTCTTTACTGGAATCTTTTTTCTCACTGTTTTTTTTTTTTTTTTTTTTTTTAGCTGTTTAACCTGGGTCAATCCACTTAATCCCTGCAACCTTCATTTTCTTATCTGTAAATTGGGCACAACACCATCACTATAGTTACTAGGATAAAATGAGGCAATGTAGCCTCATTTAGCACAATTCCTGGTATATAGTTAGTATTCAACAAATAGTAGGTATGACTGTTATCATCTATATACTAGAGGCCCTATGCACAAAATTCATACAATGGGCTTGATCCTTGCAGCCCTGGCTGCCTTGGCTGGCCCTCACAACCCTGGCTTCATCGTCCAGATGGTCATTCTGCTGTTTGGTCTAATTAGCATATTAGCTCTTTATTATCTATACTAATAAAAGGGTAATATGCTAATTAGACTGGGAGACCTTCCAGGAGACCTTTAAGACATCCTTCTGGACAAAGCCATGGTGGCAGGGCTGAGGCAGAGGTGGTTAGGGGAGATCAGGCCAGAAGGGGAGAGAAGTTGGGGGCAAGCAGGCTGGCAGTGGGGGCCAGTTAGGGGTGATCAAACTGACAGGGGGGCAGTTGGGGGCAAGCAGGCTGGCAGGGGGGGCAGGTGGGAGTGAGCAGGCCAGCAGGCAGAGTGGTTAGGGGAGATCAGGCAGGTAGGCAGATGAACAATTAGGAGCTAGCAGTCCTGGATTGCAAGAGGGATTTCTGACTGCTGGTTTTGGACTTCCCCTTAGGGGTCCCAGATTGGAGAGGTGCAGACCCAGCTGAGGGACACCCCCACCCCATGCATGAATTTCATGCACTTGGCCACTAGTATCTTATCTAATAAAAAGGTAATATGCAAATTAACCATCACTCTGTCACAAAGTTGGCGCTGCCCATAGCGGAGGGAGGAAGGGAGAGCAGGTGGTTGGGCCTCTGGCCAGAGGCTGGCCGGGTGTGGGACACTGGTGTTGTTGCAGGCTGGGCTGAGGGACACCCTCCCCTCCCCCATGCACGAATTTTGTGCATCAGGCCTCTAGTAGGATATAAAAGCCTAAATGACCATTCAACCAGTGCTATGATGCACACTGATCACCAGGGGGCAGACGCTCCACACACAGGCATGGAAACATGGAACAGATTGATGGATCTCAGAGGGAAGTGAGGAGGGAGGAGAGTGGGAAGAGATTAACCAAAGATCTCATATGCATATTAGAGGCCCAGTGCACGGATTTGTGCACCAGTGGGATCCCTTGGCCTGGCCTGTGGGGGTTAGGCTGAAACTGGCTCTCTGACATCCCCCGAGGGGGTCCTGATTACAGGAGGGTGCAGGCCAGGCCAAAGGACCCCACCCAAAGAAGTGGCCTCTAGTTATTCATAAAAGGATAGCCATTTAATTCATTTGCTGTAATACATTAGCACATGGTAGTTCTTCCTTATCAGTTTATGCAATCTTCTTTTCCTCCTGAGCTAAAACCATCCCTTTATAGATAGGTATTATAATTATGAGGACCATGTTCTAGCTGAATCACTTATTAAAAACATAAAATATCTGTTTGATAAATTCCTTTAAGTTAAAATTTGACCAATGTTAAAAAAAGGTCTGATGGAAGATTTCTTCAAAGGCAGTAAGCAGTACGTTTCTTCTTTGGAGAGAGCCTAGGGTTTCCTGGCATATAGTTCATCCTCTCCATGTGATGTCTGCTCTCCTCGGTTAATTAGCAGGATGGAAGGCCGAAGGGTCTGCTCACTCCAGCGGGGATGCGGTGAATGGCTGTCCACTCAGCATGAAAATTACTGACAGCGGGAGCAGTGGAAACAGTAAGCCACCCTGTCCACACAAACCCGTGCACCCAATTTGTTTTGCTTTTCTCCTCTCCAGGTGGCAGTTCCACTGACTTTCTGCCTGAGGGAAAGCCACCCTGGTGTCAAGGATTCATCTTCCTCAAGTGCTCTGGCTGAGAGGAGAGCAGGAAGCAGACACAACTAAGGTCCAGTTTGTGCTCAAGGAGGAGAGAGACACGTTGGTCACACCTGCCCTGGGTGAAGCAAATGTATGTCATGCTCTCCTTATAGGAAACTACACAGGCCTGAATCCATCCTCCAGTGGGTGAATTCTGCTGCTGAGATGATTCCTTTGGCTTCACAGGGAACTAGGAACTACTCAGTCTTTTAAAAATTACAGCTACAAAATGGGCTGAATTTGACTATCCTGTACTCAGAAGGCAAATATTTATGTTCTTTTCCTACTAGAAAACAACATAAGGTTAATTGTAAATCCTGTGGATTGGGCAAGCCACGTGAGCATCAGCTCACTGTCATTGTCTTCATCCAGGAGGTGTAAATTGTCTGGCCTGATGCTTATGGATGATGTTGATCTTCGTTCCAGCATGAGGGGCACAAAGTGGTGCCATGTCTTTTGCTGTGGCATCTGGTGTTAGTGAGCTGCAGATCTGGGGTCATCGTCCCAATTGGGGGGAGGAGAGGGGAGACTCGGGAAGGTAGCAGGGGAACTTCGCTTCAAACAGCTTCTCCTCAGCATCACCGACCTGGCGGGGCTTTTGCGTGTCATGCAAGTTCTCTGGAATTATGCACGTTTCCCTTAGATCTGGAACCGGACATCTTTCTGCAAAAGCTTTTCTCAGACATCTTGGGCTCCGGAGCCAAGCATTCAGAGGACAAACTTGGTGGCTGTGTGAGCTGGCAGGTTGAGAGGCTCTCTGCAGGATGCCCACAGGAGATAGGAAAGGCCACTAAGGGTCTGGCATTGCCCGCCCCTTCCCCAAGCTCTCCAGCGCTCTGCGTCTGGGTGCGCTCACCCAGGCGGATGCCTGACCAGATGCTTAGGTTCTCTCTGCTCTGGAGCCCACCTTTGGGCCTCTTCGGAGTGACCCGTTGCTTCCGGCGTTTGCCTGCACTTTTTTAAGTGTCCTATATACAATCTCATGTTCATCCTTATGAAACCCTCGTGAGGTAGGTAGTTTTATTTTGTGCACTTTAAGGAAGAGGAAACCGAGGCCCAGAGAGTTTAAATAACTTGCTCCAAGTTGCATAGAAAAGGCGGTGCTGAGTTGCAAACTCAGGCATGGAAAGCAAAACTGAAAAGGTCAGAAGCAAAGCAAGGTGTTCTTGAAAAGAGGTGGCGGTCAGGTGTCCCGGCCAGGGCTGTGGGCAGGACTGGCCTCTTTTGTTTGCCCAGGAGAGCGGGCTGTGGAGCTGTCTGACCTGTTGCAGGTCATCTCCCGTGTTACCTGTGGGCAGCATAGGCCGGCCCCATGGAGGTGCTCAAAAAAGTTTTACTAAATGATGATGGATTGAATAAACACACTGGAAGGGTGATTGTATTTAGAGTTAAACAGAGTTAAAACCCTGGGCAGTTTAAATTCTTTGAGCCTCAGTGTTTTCCATCTATAGAAAGGAAATGATATCTCCGGGGTGATGTGAGGTTTGGAAATAGTTGTTGATCTAGCATATGCTGTTCCATAGCATAAGCTCTCAACAGGTAGGAGCTCTGATTATGATGATAATGGTGGTGGTGGTGGTGGTGGTGATGATGATGATGATGATGATGATTTTGCTCCACCTGCTGGAAGGTGGTGGTTGATTTAAAAACTGTAAAGAACTAAATGCCTCATTCTCTCAGTCAACCTTGGAAGGCCTGACTACATTATCTTTAGTGTTCTGTGTTAATGTTAAGCATGGAATCCCAGATTTTGATGTTTCTCAGATGCAAAGTTTTCTACAAAATAATTTTTACTAAAGCAAAATGGACTTTCTTGAATCCAACCCGCGCCACACAGCCCCCACATGATGTTTTCAGGGCACGTCTTGTTTTTATGACCCTTGCATTAACAGATTTACTTCAAGGAGCTTACCATGACCCAGGAAATGGAGGCTGACTAAAAATGGAGGAGAAGAGAGGAGACATAAAAGGAATTTTATGTTCTTTTTTAGGAGTCATTAAAGAAGTGTAAAAAAAAAACACCCTTAAAATACCACACAAAGTAGTGTTTAGATAAGACTCGGAGAATGTTTTCTGTAGACAGAAAAAGCAGAGGCTACTGGTTATAATAATTTACCTCTTGGGTAAAGTTATAGTTCAGGGTTCTATCAGTTGGGGCTCTGTGGGATGTCAGAGAAGCCACTTAAGGTATTTTAAGCAGGTGATTTAACAGTGTGCTTATAAAATTGTTGAGGTACAGGTTCCAGCTGGCCCTCCAGGGATCATTGCCAAAAGGACAAACCAAACCCACCTGGCCAAGGAACTGTGACTTCCATACAATCAGGAAATTAGGGATCAGGAGGCCACTGGGCTTGCTGTTGGTCCAGGGTCACGTTCCTTTACCTGTGAGTCTGGGAGCAGGCCACCACTGCCTCCACTGTTGGTTCAGAAACACACCCCCTGGGCCAAAATCTAGAAATCAGGAAGCTGGCTCCAACATAGGCTCTAGAGCATGATTTGCCGGCTACATCTGCACCAGCAAAACAAATCTCTCTCTCCCCATTTCACTCAGGGTTGAATCTGGATCTTGCCCAAGCACATCTTCAAAGGAGTCAGGAAATATTATTATCTTTCCAGCTTCTACAGTGCAGGAAGGCATGATGGACAGAGGTTGGAGTGGGTGTTGAGCTAACACATCTATTTCCAAGGTAGTGGTTTACATGGTGGAAAGTTGGGAAGACATCAGTTTTCTCTTCTCTGTTAAACTTGTTTTTGTATGTTGATGGAAAGAATAGAATGTGTGTTTGTAAACATAACCACACATTCACCTTATTGTGATCCTCTGAATAATTTTAGTGAACCTTAACACAGAACCTAAATTATTTGAAGACCAAATAATTAGACGTAGACAAACATAGAGAAGCATATTTATTAACAATGAATTTAATGGAGCTGTTTATTTTGTAATACAGCTGAGAAACCATCACTTCTCCAGCAGCCATGATCAAATAAGTGTCCAAATTGTTTCTCTATTTTATTTTTAATTTATTTTAAAAAATATATTGTATTTTTTTTACAGAGAGGAAGGGAGGAGGATAGAGAGTTAGAAACATCGATGAACTGCCTCCTGCACACCTCACACTGGGGATGTGCCTGCAACCAAGGTACATGCCCTCGACTGGAATAAAACTCGGAACTCTTTAGTCTGCAGGCTGATGCTCTATCCACTGAGCCAAACCAGTTTCTCTATTTTAGACCTTTTGGCTACTCTTGGATGCTTGAATCATAATCACCTCTCTTTTTTAGCAAGAGCATCAGAGAGCAGTAGTGTTTGAAGCCTGAAGACCAATGTGAAAGCCTGTGATCTCCATGAGGACAGGGACTACAACTTTCAATCCTCTCCTTATCCCTACACCCACTGCCATGAATGCTATTTCTCTAGTACCAGAACATAGTAAGTGTGCAACATCTATTTGTTGATCATCTTAAAAAATAAATAGTGGAATGTATGAATGATTAATTGCTAAATAGATCCCATCTTGCTATTTGGAAAAAAATGTATTTTTGACTTAACAGTTGAGTTTTTTTTTTAAAACAAGAATGTTTACAAAAACAGTGCATGCATATCATAGACAATTTTTTTTCTCCTTTAAGCTTTTATTCCAGCCCAGAACCTATGTCAAACAAAATTCACAGTATGATTATAATTTGGGTTTTTTATTCCTTGCAAGATGTAGGTGTGGGCACAGAGAAGAAACACATTCTCCCAGTAGCATTTTTGTGCTAGCCTTCTTTTCAGTATTTAGCATGCTCTCATGCTTTCTTAGACTTCATAATTCAACCCCGAGTGACTATTTATTCAGAATTTCTTACCCCTCCTGAACCCTGATCAGTGCTGTCCTTTTTGACCTTTTCAAAGAACAGTGGGCAAAGCAAGATTTTCTTTTGTAGATAATCCACAAATTATTTCCCCCAGTAATTTTATAATGAAAAAACTCAGAATAGTGTTCCACAATAGATGTTTCTGAGCTGCAATATCAATATAAAGTCAAATTCTTTCTTTACATGTGGGACTTCTTTTAGGAGCAAAGACATGAGTTCCAAGAAGTCTTTTCTTATCATGGTGTTTCATTTGTGTCCTTGAAAGAATGTGATAAATTCCTAGGTAAACAGATCAGGGATTATTTCATCATTTAACCATTCTAAAATTATTTTTGTATACTTGATATATGTCAGGCACTGTTTGAGTTGCTGGAAATACAGCAGAGAACAAAATAGACAAAACCCCTGCCTTCAAAGAACTTACCTTCTAGTAAGAAGACATATTGTACAAATGTACATAAGTATAATAAATATGATGCAAGGTTGTGGACATTGGAATGAAAACAAATAAAGCAGGTCAAGTTGAATGTAATGCGTACCGATGTTTAAGCAGATAGTGATGTGAAGGGAAAGAGTAATCCAGGCAGGACACAAGTACAAAGGTCCAAGAATCAAAATGAGCAGGAAGGTGAGTGGGCAGAGGTCAGATGATGGAAGGACTTGTAGAACATGACAAAGAGTTTGCACTTTGGGTGGAAAGAGGTCAACAGAACTAAGAGCAAAGAATCAACATGATATAATTTATATTTTCTAAAGATCAGCCTGCTGCTGTTTGGAGAAAAGACTGCAGGGGAAGGGGGTGGAGGTAAGAAGGACAACAAGCCAACAATTGGGGGCTATTATAGTTATATCCAGGTGGCTTGGATTCATTAGTCCAATACATTTATTGGCAGTGAGAGTACTGAAAAATGGTTACAGAACTGTAATGAATAAAATGTTGGGTTATATTAAAAATAGTAACACTCTAGTTTTCATTTCTACTTCACTGAGGCCATGATAGGAGGAAATAAGCTCAGGTGGCAGGCAGAAATTTAGTTTAAGTTCAGAATAAAGAGTGGCAAGGACAAATTTTGGATTGAGTAGATGGACATAATATGGAATATCTTTCTCTGGGATATTTTAGAAAAGGGAAGTATTACAGATTTAAGAAGGAAAATATTCCAAATAATATATATTCCTTGGTGCTGAAAAAAATAAATCCCAGCAACACATGATGTATTTTCTTTTTTTTACTTTTTATTTTTATTTTTTATTAATTTTTATTA
>JAAGEH010001539.1:0-19247 GCA_011751065.1 Lasiurus cinereus | reverse complement strand
TAAAGGCCCGATGCATGAATTTGTCCATGGGTGGGGTCTGGCCAGCCCGGCAGTGGGGTGGGGGGGGACATGGGCGGTTGGCTCGCCTGCCTGCTGGTCAAACTCCTGGTCAAGGGGACAATTTGCATATTAGCCTTTATTATATAGGATATACACTGAGTGGCCAGATTACTATGAGTTCAGAGATCATAATAATCTGGCCACTCAATCAATGTGTGTGTGTGTATCCTATCTAATAAAATAGTAATATGCAAATTAACCATCACTCTATGACACCATAAAGCCACGCCCACAAGCCAATCAGGAACGAGTATGCAAATTAACCCCCGACAAGATGGCTGCAGCCACCGAGTGAGCAGGAAGGAGGCTTGGGTTTCCCCAGCAATGGTACTGCATGGTTTTGATTTACATCTCTCTGATGATTAGTGACTTTGAGCAGGTTTTCATATGTCTCTTGGCCTTCCTTCTGTCTTCTTTCGAGAAGTGCCTATTTAGATCAATTGCCCATTTTTTGATTGGGTTGTTTATCTTCTTTTTGTATAGTTGTATGAGTTCTCTGTAAATGTTGTAGATTAAACCCTTATCAGTGATATCATTGGCAAATATGTTCTCCCATGCAGTGGGCTTTCTTGTTTTGTTGATGGTTTCCTTTGCTATGCAAAAGCTTTTTATTTTGATGTAGTCCCATTTATTTTTTCTTTAGTTTCCATTGCCCTAAGAGCAGTATCAGAGAAGAAGTTCCATCAGCATATGTCAGAGATTTTGCTGCCTGTGGATTCCTCTAGTATTTTTCTGGTTTCCTGTCTTATGTTTAAGTCCTTTATCCATTTTGAGTTTATTTTTGTGTATGGCTTAAGTTGGTGGTCTAGTTTCATTTTTTTCCATGTATCTGTCCAATTTTCCCAACACCATTTGTTGAAGAGACTGTCTTGACTCCATTGTATGTTCATGCCTCCTTTGTCAAATATTAATTGGGCATAGTGGTTTGTGTTGATTTCTCGGTTCTCTATTTTATTCCATTGATCTATATATCTGTTCTTGTGCCAATACTAGGTTATTTTGAGAACGGTGGCTTTGTAATATAGCTTGAAATCTAGTATTGAGATCCCACCTGCTTTGTTCTTCTTTTTCAGGATTGCTGCAGCTATTTGGGGTCTTTTTTTATTCCAGATGAATTTTTGGAAAGTTTGTTCTAGGTCTGTGAAGTATGCCATTGGTAATTTAATGGGGATTGCATTGAATTTATAGATTGCTTTGGGTAGTATGGACATTTTGATGATATTGATTCTACCAATCCATGAACATGGTATGTTCTTCCATCTGTTTATGTCTTCCTCTATCTCTTTTTTCAGTGTTGTGTAGTTTTCAACGTATAGGTCTTTTACCTCCTTAGTTAAGTTTATTCCTAGGTATCTTAATTTTTTTGGTGTGATGGTAAATGAGATTGCTTTTTTAGTCTCTCTTTCTGTAAGTTCATTATTGGTATATAGAAATGCCATAGATTTCTTGGCATTCATTTTGTATCCTGCTACATTGCTGAATTCATTTATCAAGTTTAATAATTTTTGATGGAGACTTTAGGGTTTTCTGTGTAAAGTATCATGTCATCTGCAAATAAGGGCAGTTTTACTTCTTATTCAATTTGGATGCCTTTTATTTCTTTTTCTTGTCTGATTGCAATGGCTAGTACTCCTAGCACTATGTTGAATAGAAGTGGTGAGAGTTGGGCATCACTGTCTTATTCCTGTTTTTAGGGGAAATGGTTTCAATTTTTGCCCATTGAGTATGATGTTGGCTGTGGGTTTGTCATATATGGCTTTTACGATGTTGAGGTATACTTCTATTCCCATCTTGCTGAGAGTTTTTATCAAGAAAGGGTGTTGGATTTTGTCAATTGCTTTTTTTGTATCAATTGATATGACTGTGATTTTTTTTAAAATATATTTTATTGATTTTTTTACAGAGAGGAAGGGAGAGGGATAGAGAGTTAGAAACATTGATGAGAAAGAGACATCGATCAGCTGCCTCCTGTACACTCCTACTGGAGATGTGCCCACAACCAAAGTACATGCCCTTGACCGGAATTGAAGCTGGGACCTTTCAGTCCATAGGCCGACGCTCTATCCACTGAGCCAAACTGGTTTCGGTGACTATGTGATTTTTTTCTCTCAATTTGTTTATGTGATGTATCACATTTATTGATTTGCAAATATTGTACCATCCTTGCATCCCTGGGATAAATCCTAATTAGTCATGGTGTATGATCTTTCTGACATACTGCTGGATTCGATTTGGTATAATTTTGTTGAGGATTTTGGCATCTATGTTCATGAAATATATTGGCCTGTAATTCTCTTTCATTGTGTTATCTTTATCGGGTTTTGGTATTAGGGTGATGCTGGCTTCATAGAAGGAGTTTGAAAGTGTTCCTTCCTCTTGAATTTTCTGGAATAGTCTGAGGAAGATAGGTTTTAGTTTTTCCATGAATGTTTGGTAAAATTCCCCTATGAAGCCGTCTGGCCCTGGGCTTTTGTTTGCTGGAATCTTTTTGATGACTGCTTCAATTTCTTCCATAGTTATCAGCATATTGAGATTTTTAGAATCTTTCTGAGTGACTTTTGGAAGGTTGTGTTTTTCTAGGAATGTGTCCATTTCCTCTACGTTGTGTAATTTGTTAGAATAGAGTTGTTCATAATATTTTTTAACAATCCTTTGTATTTCTGTGAGGTCTGTTGTTATTTCACCTCTCTCATTTTTTATTTTGTTTATTTGGGTCCTCTCTCTTTGCTTTTTGGTGAGTCTGGCTAGAGGTTCATCAATCTTGTTTATTCTATCGAAGAACCAGCTCTTGGTTTTTTTGATCTTTTGTATTGTTTTTTTTGTTTTGTTTTGTTTTGTTTTTGGTCTCTATGTCATTCATTTCTGCTCTGATCTTTATTATTTCCTTCCTTCTGCTCACTGTGAACTTTTCTTGTTGCTCTCTTTCTAATTCTTTGAGATGTTGAGTTAGGTGATTCATTACCATTTTTTCTTGTTTTTTTGAGGTAGGCCTGTAGAGCTATAAACTTCCCTCTCAGTCATTGTATTCCATAGCATTTGCGTTGTTGTGTTTTTATTGTCATTAGTCTCCAGGATATTTTTTATTTCTTCTTTGATCTCATTGATATCCCAATCATTGTTTAATAACATGCTATTCAATTTCCAAGTGTTTGAATTTTTTGGAATGTTTTTATTGTAGTTTATTTCTAATATTATGCCATTGTGGTCTGAGAAAATGCTTGATATGATTTCAATCTTTTTGAATTTGGGAAGACTTTGTTTGTGACCCAATATGTGGTCTATTTTTGAAAATGTCCCATGTGTACTTGAGAAGAATGTATATTCCGTGGCTTTGGGGTGAAATGCTCTGAAGATGTCAATTAGGTCCATCTGATCTAGTGAGTTATTTAGAATTGCTTTTTCTTTGCTGATTTTTTGTCTAGAGGATTTATCCAGTGATGTCAGTGGTGTATTAAGTCCCCTACTATGATTGCATTGTTCTCAATCTCTCCCTTGATATCCTCCAGGAGTTTTTTTATATGCCCTGTTTCCCTGAAAATAAGACAGTGTTTTATATTAATTTTTGTTCCCAAAGATGTGCTAGGTCTTATTTTCAGGGGATGTCTTATTTTTCCATGAAGAAGAATACGGTACACATTTATTGTTGAACAACAAAAAAAGGAAATTTATTACCTGTAATTACGGTAGTAGTTGTCATCACAAACCAGCTCACTGATTGGCCGCAGCGCAGCCTGAGCTGTTCAGGCAGTGTAAGGTCTCTAAATCAGGAGTCAGATGCCTTACAGTAGCTTTGGGGCCTTATATTCCGGAGAGGCCTTATGTTCAGGGGAGGCCTTATTATCAGGGAGGTCTTATTTTTGGGGGGATGCCTTATATTACAGTGAGAGGCAAAACTGGAAGTAGGTCTTGTTTTCAGGGGATGTCTTACTTTCGGGGAAACAGGGTATTGGGTGCTCCTATATTGGGTGCATAAATGTTTAGTATTATGTAGTGGCCTTCCTTATCTTTTGTTAAGGCCTTTACTTTGAGGTCTATTTTATCAGATATAAGTATTGCCACCCCAGCTTTTTTCTCATTTCTATTTGCCTGAAAAATGTTTTTTTTCATCCCTTCACTCTGTCTGTGTGCATCACTTGCTCTGAGTTGAGTCTCCTGTAGACAGCAAATATATTCGGTCATGTTTTCTTATCCATTCAGCTACCCTGTCTTCTGATTGGTGCATTTAACCCATTTACATTTAATGTTATTATTGACAAGTTCATGTTTGTTGTCATATTTCTCCTTAGTGTTTGTGTTTCTTCTTGCCTTTCTCTTTCTTCTTTTTACAGCAGTCCCTATAGCATTTCTTGCATTGTTGACTTGGTAGTGATAAACTCTTAGCCCCTTTTTGTCTGTGAAGCTCCTGATTCCACTTTCAATTTTGAATGATAGCCTTGCTGGATATAGTATTCTTGGTTTCAGACCCTTGCTTTGCATCACTTTATATACATATTTCATTCCATTTCCTTCTGGCCTGGTGTGTTTCTGTTGAGAAATCAGTTGATATTCTAATAGGAGATCCCTTGTAGGTAACTTTTTGTCTCTCTGGCAACCTTTAAGATTCTTACTTTATCATTAGTGTTCACAAATTTAATTATGATGTGTCTTGTTGTTGGTCTTTTGGGGTTCAACTTGTTTGGGACTCTGTAATTCTTGGACTTGCATAGTTTTTTTTCTTGCCAATATCAGGGAAGTTTTCTTCAACTAGGTTTTCTATTCCTTGCTTCTCTTCCTCTCCTTCTGGCATCCCTATTAAGTGAATGTTGTTTTGTTTTGTGTTGTCCCAAAGCTCCCTTAGGCTCTCTTTTTATTTTTTAAGTCTTCTTTCCAGTTGCTGCTGTTTGTGTGTTTTTTCCTACCTTGTCTTTTAATTTGCTGATGCGGTCCTCAGCTTCTTCTAGTCTACTGTTTAGGCCTTCCATTTTGTTCCTTATTGCAGCTATGTTGTTCTTCATCTCCTCTTGGTTTCTTTTCATGTTGGTGACATTCTTTTTCAGTGCCTTATATTTCTCATTGAGTTGTGTGTAGTTATAGTTGAGTTGTGTGTATTTGTCATCCATCCATTTAAACATCCTTAAAACCATTACTCTGAATTCTTTCTCTGATAAGCTGCTGGCCTCAGTTTCACTTAACTCCCTTTCTGGTGATTCCTCTTTTTCTTTCCTTTGGGGATTTCTTTTTTGTCTTCCCAAGTTTTCCTGTAGTGTTTTAATTGTAGATCCAATTGCTTTTCTACCCAGGTTTTTTTGAGAATGGTGCTACTGGTGTTTTCTCTCAGTTTTCCTGTGCTGATTAATCTATTGTAGTTCCCTACTTGAGCTATTTTGGTTCTCTTGATGTATATCTGCGAGCCTGAGCAGCACAATTGTGGTGTCTAGAAGTTGGCAGCTGTAGAGGAGTGTCCCTATTTTTGCTGTTTAGCACCCTTAATTGAGATTGCGCATGCCCAGCAGGGACTCACAGTGGCACCAAGGACCCGCCTGTCTGGGTGATGTGGTTCAGGGGGCCTACATTCTAGAGAGGTATGACTGTGGTGCCAAGAGTTCTGTAGTCGTGGGGTGGGCACTCAGCTTTTGCTCCTGCACCTGTGGTGGATAGGCACTTACTCCCAGTGGTGGCTCACAGGAGCACCCACAGTAAGTTTGCCAGCGAGGCACACTGAACCACTCTGAAGGACCCTGGCAGTGTAGTCGTGTAATTGAGATGTCTGTGGGCAGATATGTAGGATGAGTGAATTCAAAATTTCTATTGCTGGGGGTGAGTGCGGCTCTGTTTATTTCAGGTCGCATCCAGGGAGAGCTCACAGTGGCTCCCAAGAGCCCCCTGCAGGTAGATGGGTTCAGGGTGCTTGTCTGTTGGAATTTCACATCTGTGGAGGTACGTTTGCCGGGCGCAGCACTCTTAAGGCACTCTGCGGGGTTCTGCACTGAAGTTGAGCCGGCATAGTGCTCTGACACGTTCTGTGGCGTCCTGCACTGAGCTTCAGCCGCTGGGGTAGATGTGGGTAGTTATGTAGGAGGAGGGAATTTAGAAATTCTACAACAGGGCTGTGCACCCTTGTCTGTACAAAATCACACGCGGGGGCTCCCAGTAGCTCCCAGGCGCTGCCTAGGGAGCAGAGCACCCTGGCTGCCTGTACACTGGAAATGCGCTATTATGGACCGGAGTTCTGCTGCTGAGGAGGAGGGGGTTGCACTTACTGCTTTGGAGGTGGAGATCCCACGGTCCATGGGTCTGCAGCTGTGGCAGCAGGGTTTTGGCTAGAGTAGCCTGTCTGGTTGGTGGTATAGATGAGTTCCCAAAGAAGGCCATTTTCCCTTTCAAGATGGTGTGGGCTCCGTGCCTGAGTCCCACAGTCTAGAGAGTGCCAGCTGCAGTGGTAGTCTCTCCTTGTCCAAGAGAGCCTGGACTGCTAGCCCCTGCTGTTCCTGCGAGATTTAACTGTCCCTTACTCACTCACACACACACCACACACATCTACATACTCTTCTTTTATCCCCTCACTCACTTCCTCTCCCTCACCTCCTTCATGCCAGTCACCATCTTTTCAAAGTCAGAAATCATTCTTTTTTAAATGTTTATTTAAACAAAACACTGCGCCCTGGTTGGTGTGGCTCAATTGGTTGGAACATCATTCCATACACTGAAAGGTCTCAGGTTCCAGTTTAGGCACATACCTAGGTTGTAGGTTCAGTCCCTGGTCGGGGCACACATGGGAGGCAACTGATCAATGTTTCTCTTACATCAATGTTTCTCTCTCTCTAAAAATCAATGAAACTTATAGCATTTAACATCCATTTTGATTTGATTTAATCCTTATCTTCGGGTAAGGATTAAAGAAAAACAAAAGCTAAACACTACAACATATTTAGGCCCATACTGTTACTAGGACCGAAAGCACTAGGGTTTCACAGACAATTTGCCTTACCTGGTTCTTTTCTCTCCTCCTAGAGATTCCAGAATACATTTCTAAAGAGCTACAAGAACACATATATAACCTGTAGATTCAACTTTAATCTTTTTAGAAATTTTTAATGTAAAATTCAGGAAAAAGATCTATTGATCGATCAATATAGAGATGTCAAATACATATATTGACCAATATAAATATATGTATGTATTTAAACTTAAGGATAAATAAAGTGAGCGTACAACAGCCCAATTTTTGGTTTTTAAAAAAGGTAAAAGTAAGTCACTGCCATTGTAGGTGCTGGTGCTTACACCTGTCATCAGCTACCCAAGGAGTAGCCTGACTACTGGCATTCAATGGGCATGGCAACATAGCTCCCTTCAACTCTCCAATGAATTTCAGGTCCAGAACATTTTTAGTCCTTATCTTGTTTATCTGTTGATGAGGGGTTTCTAGGAAGATTTAGCAGTGCTTCAATTTTCTCAATATCATCCTTGGGTTGATTTTTCTGTAGGTTACTTTCCATTTCTTCAGGGAGGAGCTCAGTAATTTGTAGTCTGGCTTTCCTATAATAAAAGAATGAAAAGGATATATCAAGTACTATTCTGCTTCTTTAGTTCATAGAATTATTTTTTGAAATATAGCACTTGTCTTATTCTCCCTGCAACTTATGAGCAAACACTATTCCTTGCGCTTCAAATACAATGACTTTCTTCTCTCTCTAACCTGTTTCACTCACAAGCCAACTAGAATTCTCCCATTACCAAGATGGATATTGCTGCTATGTCATTAGAATTCTTAGAGGAACAAAGTGCAGGAGCTGAAGCACCCTAGCAAAGGTGTGAGCCTGGCAACCTGGCTTTTCTCTTACCCTCAGGGTCAGGGTACAAGTCCCCTGCTGCTCTGTTAAACTCTCTATTGCCAGACCTTTCAGAAACTGCACAGAGGGTGTAACAATGGTAATCCCAGTACAGAAAAATCAAATGGGACAACACTATTGAATGATTTAAAATCTATTTCCAAATAACAGCTCAGTTATTATTCTAAACCAAGCATTACTGTCTTCCTGTCTTTGAATCGTTTACAGGGTCACCTATGACTTTCTTTTCAATTTTTTACAATCACACTTGACCATTTCTTCTTCCATATGCCTATAGCTAGTGTTCTACATTTTCTACTCATGACGACAATTTTTTAGACTCGCACTTTGTTTGATTCCCCTAGAGAAGTAGACAAAGATTTTTAACTATTTATTAGATTACTACTAATCAGAAATATATATGTATTTATATCCCAAACATTTTTGTTACTATTCCCTTCTGCCGAAGTATTCTTTCATTATGATAATAGTTTTTGTTTTTACCCATTATTAAGGTTTTTCAATTCTGAATAACTGATCAACTTCTCTAATTTTCTTTTTTTATTGTAATAAAATTATTTGTTCATATTTTTTCTAAATGCTAATTCTTACACAGTTCATATATCAGATTCAAATAGCCAATATAGGAGGAACCAAGATGGCAGCATAGGTAAACACCTATAATTGCTGCCTCTCACAACCACATCAAAATTCCAACTAAAAAGCAGAACAACTACCACCCAGAACCGCGGGAAACCTGGCTGAGTAGAAGTCCCATAACTAGAGAGGTGAAGAAAGCGCATTGAGACTGGTAAGAGGTGCAGAAAGTGCTGGCACCTGGATGTGCTGCTCTTTTAATCGGGAGGGAGATACAAGCTCCCACTTGCTCTGAACTCCAGTTCTAGGCAAGACTCTAGGGGACCCAGACATATACAGGGAGAAACTGGACTGTCTGGCATTGGGACAGGAACATGAGGGCGACTTTCTCTCAGAGGTGCTCACAGCAATCATTGTTTCTGCACAGAGGCACGGGGCACAGAGACCTAGGGACTTCTCTGGTTCAGGGCAGCCATTGCTGTTTGCTCTGCCCTGGTGATTCCCTGAGAACCCGTCCCACCCAATTTACAACCCCACCCAAGCTGTGAGCACTGGCTTTTGCATATGAATGGCCTGTCCTTTCTCCACCTAAAACCTGTCAAACTGCAGCTGGGTCAGAGAGCTCCAGAACTTCCAAAAGAAGGCCTAAGGATCAGGCAGCAGAAGCCTACCTTGTCTTACAGCTGGGCCTCATCTGGGCACTTCCAAACCCCACACAAAGAAAAGGAATTTGCAGGTATCTCTGTAGCTCCTGCTGGGTGGCCCCAGACAGTGATTGACCTTGCACTTCCCTGGAGATCCAAGAGCCAGTGTACCCAATGGTCAGAGTGAGACCATACCGGATTACAACTCTTCACATCCATAAAAGATACACTCAAGGGGCAGATTCAGTGAGCACCAAAGCCCAATGAAGCAAGTCCTGCCCCATAAGGGTGTCTCCTGCCCAACAGATCTTTCAGCGTAGACACAGTTGGTCAACATAGCTGGTCATCACATCCAATTGGCCTGAAGGTCAATTCCTCCCAGTGATACCAACAGCAATCAAGGCTTAACTACAACAAGACTGTGCAAACAGCCCACAAAGGGGTGCACCAAGAGCATCCACCTCAGGTGACTGGAGAGGTTGAGCCACTGGGCCCTCTAGGACACCAACCACACAAGATCACTCTATCAACTCAAAGAGACTTAGCAGCTACCCAATACATAGAAACAAACACAGGGAAGCAGCCAAAATGCAGAGACAAAGAAACAAGTCACAAATGAAAGAAATGAATGAAAGAAAAATATTGGATATAGAGTTCAAAACCACAGTTATAAGATTTTTCAAGAAAATCTAATAAGATCCTCAAGGACATGAAAAGGGACCAATAAGAAATTAAGCATACACTGACTGAAATAAGGATAATATACAGAGTTTCAACACAGACTAGAGAATCCCAAGAATCAAGTTAAAGACTTGAAATACAAAGAAGCAAAAAACACCCAACCAGAAAAGAAAAAAACAATCCTAAAATATGAAGATAGTGTAAGGAGCCTCTGGGACAGCTTCAAGTGTACCAACATCTGAATTATGGGAGTGTCAAAAGAAGAGAGAGCAATATATTGAAAACCTATTTGAAGAAATAATGACAGAAAACTTCCCCCACTTGGTTAAAGAAATAGACTTACAAGTACAGGAAGTGCAGAGAACCCCAAACAAGAGGAATCCAAAGAGGACCACACCAAAATACATCATAATTAAAATGCCAAGGGCAAAAGACAAAGAGAGAATCTTGAAAGCAGCAAAAGAAAAACAGTTACCTACAAGCACCCATATGACTGTCAGCTGATTTCTCAAAAGAAACTATGGAGGCCAGAAGGGAGTGGCAAGAAATATACAGTGATAAATAGCAAGAACCTAGAACCAAGATTACTATACCCAGCAAAGCTATCATTCAGAATTAAAGGTCAGATAAAGACCTTCACAGACAAGAAAAAGCTAAAGGAGTTCATCACCACCAAATCATTAGTATTATATGAAATGATGAAGGGTATTCTCTAAGAAGAGGAAAAAGAAGAAAAAGGTAAAGATAAAAAATTATGAACAACAAAGTGACAACAAATACATATCTATTAACAAGTGAACCTAAAAGTCAAATGAATAAAAAACCTGGTGAACAGAACAGACTGGTGAATGTAATGGAATCAGGGGCATGGAAAGAAAGCAGACTGACAATTTTGGGGGGGTGTTGGAAGAGACTGAACATAGAGCTTACACCTATGGACAAGGTCAGTGGGGGGGGGGGGCCAGGCCTGGAGTTGGGTGGGAACTGGGTGAAGGGGAGATATGGGGGAAAAAAAGAGGAACATCTGTAATAATTGGAACAATAAAGATTTTTTTAAAAAACAGCCAATATACTTTCCAAATTCTTTCCCAAAGTTTCCTTTTTTAAAAAAGAAGGCTCTATGATATCTAAGAACTAGAAATGAGGTAATGCTTTCAATTCTTCATAACATTAAATTTTATGTTGATATTCAGAAGTTTAAGTGCTTTATTCTAGAACCTACATAACTGCATATCCCATCCATCCTCTTAGTATGGAGAAGAGCAAGAACAAAACAAACACATAGTGAATATTGTGATGTGATTCTGCCCTTAGAATGGCTGAGAAAACTGAAGACTTACAGTTAAGAAAAATATCTAAGATCATAGACTAATTAGTAGTCTAGCTAGAAACACTGTTTTCAAGGCTTCATTGGCTCCAAAAATCAATGCTTTTTCTTCTATCGCACCTAAGTTGTTAAGATACTGTTGTAATTGACTAGTTATCAATAATAGGAAAGGAACAAAGGGAAGTCAGGCCAGACTTTATAGGTATGTCATTTGGGCACCTTTACCAGGAAGCTGCAATTTCATACTACCAGAGAGCCAACAAAGGGAAGACAAACATATGCCCAGTAAAGTTAAGGTGGCATAGGGAAGTATGTCGGTCATACCTGGAAACCGAATCTTTGGCCAGAATGGGCATGGCCATAGTAAACCCACAAATATTTGGGAATATATAATATTTTAAACAAAGGAATTCTCTCTCTTATTGCCTCTCTTGACTTTCTAGCATTCGCCTGTGTTTCCTCCATAGACATGTGGCCCTGTAGACCCCACATGCAATGGATTGATGAACTGCAGCGGGGAAACACAAATTGAGCTGGTCTGATACTGAACTGGAATGTGCAGACATGGAACAGAAACTCTGGACACTGGTTTTGATTTTAGCTCTACTGAAACCCAAGCTATACTTCTTCTATAACTGGACTAAGGAAAATGGGACTTTGGAAACTCGGGGGTTTAATTCCATGCTAATAAAAATCACTCATTCTCCCGTGAAAATATCGGAAAATTCCTTTTCTCAGGATATTGCAATAAATCCACCCCCATGAAGACCTGGTGGAGATGAAGACTTCCTACTTCCACCTGTAACACTTAAACAACAGAGCTACAAATATTAAGAATTACTATGTCTCTGTGTGTGTTGAGCACAAATGGAAGCTGCAAATAAAAACTTGGGAAAAAATGACTGCTTATTGACTCAACTATCAATGCAGCAGGTACAGCAAATGTCATCTTAGATACCCAGGAAGCTGAACCCTGAGAACTATTTGTACAAGGAACACTAAATGGCAGTCTGTTATGTTGTTCTTACAAAGAAGCAGCATGAAGTTTGCTGTCATTCTGCCTACTGGCCCAGGGAATGACTACATGGAACCGATGAAAGTTTTCATCTTTCACAGTGGTATCCAGTCCATGTCCAGCCACTATGTCTACCTAATTCCTCTGCATCCACAGCAAGAAGCAGAATCTTTTAATGTTGAGACTGAACATGTTCTGCATTGTTTATAGATGTATGTGTACACTGGGATACCACCTTTTACATAAAGCCAAGTAAAGTTCACTCACTGCTGTGCATTTTCTTTATATAATTTCCTTATGCAGTCGAAAATACAGAAAAAAAAATGCAACCAAATGAAATTAACACTTTAACTTAAAAAAATGTATCTAAGGAAATATGCTTGTCAGATTAACAATAAAATAAGTGTCTTCCATTTTTCTAATCTCCTTCATTAAAAAGATGAGAAGACCAGGTAGGGTACAAATTGAAGAACTCAGTAAAAATAAACTTTTCTTTGAGCTGAATCGTTTATGAGAACAGCACTATGAAAAGCCCAGTTTAGCATGCTCCTTACCACTCTTCCAGTTTCAGCTCTTGGAGTATCTTTTTATCCTTCTGTTTTCTCTCCTGAATTGTCTCTCCATAGTACTTCTGGAGTGCCATCAACAAGCTTCCGACAGGAGTACTGAGGAAGAAGCAGAGGGGAAGCTTAGGAAAAACAAGCCATTAGATCAGGCAAGACGTAAACATCTCTGCTAAGACACGAGCAACACTAACTGAGCCAACTGTTCACTGACGGGTACAGGAACATTTGACATTTAAAGTGTCCTTGTTGAATGAAGAAAAAAAAAATCAAGGTAATTTCCTTCATGATCTGAACAACAGAGAAAAACAATAATGGTAACTTCCTAAAAGTAAGTGATATAAATCTGGACTATAAATTGGCTATTTTTTTTTATGAAAAATTAACCAGGAAATATATATATTTGTGTCAAGCTCTAGTTAGCAGCTACATACTGAAGGTTTCTCAGAATAAAGTCAATATCTGAAATGGTACCAGATCCTCTCAGGGGCAGGTATTTTTGGTTGGAGGAGGAATGCTAGCAGCTTTTGGGGTTGAAGCCATCAAAATACCCTAAAATTCAAAAGTCCAGCACAGAAATCTCACCCACAATGCCAACAGTTATCTATTAAGAAACTGATTTACATAAAAATTATCACCGTAAGGAAGAGGGTTTCATTCTTATTTTCTCAAAGAAAAGGAATTTTTTTTTAAACCAAAATGGCAGCATTGGTAAACGACAATATTCACTGTCTCCTATAACCACATCAAAATTACAACTAAAATACAGAACAACCATCATTCAGAACCACCTGAAATCTAACTGAATGGAAGTCCTACAACCAGAAAAGTAAAGAAGAAAGCACATTGAGATTGATAGGACAAGCGGAAGCCTGGAATGGGTTGGTTCAACACCTACATGTGGCATTTTTTAATTAGTAGGGATAATTAGCTCCTTACAGGAGGGCTGCAGAGACCTCCTGTAAGGAGCTAAGAATCCCAGTCCCACACCACACGTCTCAGCCCAGAATTCCAGTGCTGGGAAGAGAAGTCCCCATAACTTCAGACTGTAAAAACTGGGCTTGAGGTGAGGTGGGAACCAGGTGGAGAGGGGTAATAGGAGAAAAAAGAGAGACATCTGTAATACTTTCAACAATAATTTTTTTTTATGTATAAAAAGGAGTTTTGGGCTCTGATATAACTTAAATTTACTCTGGCTACAATTTAAGTAGGTTAATTTAAAAAACATTCTTGCTAGGTAGAAATGACCATTGACAAATGAATGATGAAAATGTTAATAAAATGGAATGGTATGCAGCCTTAAATAAAGCAACACTGTCATATGCTATAACATGGATGAACTTCAAGGACATTATGTTAAGAAAAATAAGTCAGCCCTGCCTGGTTTGGTTCAGTGGATAGAGCATTGGTCTTCGAACTGAAGGCTTCCGGTCAAGGGCACATGCCCAGGTTGTAGGCTCGATTCCCCAGTAAGGGGCATGCAGAAGGCAGCCAATCAATGACTCTCTCTCATTGATGTGTCTATCTTCCTCTATCTCCCTTTCTCTCTGAAATCAATAAATATATCTATAATAATAAAAGGGCAATATGCTAATTAGTCTGAACATCTTCCAGACATCCTTCCTGATAAAGCCAGGGCTGGAGGGAAGCCAGCCTGAGTCCTGGGCGACAGAGGGAAGCTGGTGTTGGCAGCTGGGAAAAGGAAGGCCTACTCTTGAATGAATTTTCGTGCAGTGGGTCTCTAATCATAATAATCATAATAATAAAAGCATAATGTGCTAATTAGACTGGACGGCCGGACAACCTTCCGGATGACATTGTGGATAAAGCTGGGGCTGCGAGGGCTGAGGCAAGCCACTGCAGCTATAAGAGCTGAGCCCCTTGCACAAATTTCATGCATAGTGCTCTAGTATACAGTACATGTAAAAAGAAAAATAAGCCAGTTACAAAAAGACACATATGATTCCACTTGTATGAAATATCTGAAGTGTTCAAAATCATAGAAACAGAATACAGAAATGTAGTTGCCAAGGGCTGAGGGGCAGGTAGAGGGAGAATTAGTGTTTAATGGGTACTGACTTCCAGTTTTGCTAGATTAAAAAGTTCTAGAGATCTGTTGCATAACAATGTGAATATACTTAACAAATCTAAACTGTACGACTAAATATGGGTAAGATGGTAACTTGGTTTTTCCCCAAAATGAAAATAGTTTAGTTTTGTTGCTAGCTTCAACAATTCTATATTAAGAACCTGGTATATTAATAATACAACAAAAATGATGTCAGCCAATTGATTATGAAATGCTAAATTTAAAAAAAAAATGTAGTTAAAAAATGATCCATAAATCTACAGTGTTACCTCTTCCTGAAAAAGGGGTGGGAAAAGGGAGTGGGCAGAAGCAGGGGAAGGGAGAACCCTTCTATTCAAGTGAATGCCAACTAAAAAGAACAGAAGAAATGATAGAATAGCTAATCAATGTTTTGTCTTTGTAATAACTGATTACAGCATGGATCATTAAAAATCACTAGAAGCAGCTGGAAAGCAGGCTATTCATGGACTTTCACCCCCACAAAGTACTTAACCATAATGGGAAAAAGATACCTTTGCAGTAGAAAATTTTTAGATTTCCAATGTGCATGCAGAATTCTAAAAAGGCTCCCTAAATTATCGTACTCTGATACCCCAACTGTGAATATGATATTATGCCCATGATTATATTACATTACATGGAAAATTGATTTCACAGACTAATCAGTTGAATTTGAGTCAGTCAAAAAGGAGATTGTCTGTGTAAACCCTTTCTAAGCAGAGTTTTCTCTGGCTAGTGTTGAGTGGAAATCAGAGAGATTTGAAATATGAGAAGCATCCAATATGCTGGTTGTTAGTTTGAACGTGGAGGGATATTGTGAGTTGGAATGTGAATGCCAATAGGGACTTCTGACTTCCTGCCACAAGGGTTTTGTCAACATCCTGAATGATTTGAAAATAGATTCTTTCACAGAGCCTTAAGAGCCTGCCTGGCCAATACCATAACTTTTTGCCTTGTGAAACCTTTAGCAGAGAACCCATTCAAGCCTACCCAGACTTCTGACCTATAGAACTATCCTATCCTATCTAATAAAAGAGTAATATGCAAATTGACCATACCTCTACTACACCCACAAGCCACAATCACCAGCCAATCAGGAGTGAGTATGCAAATTAACCCAACCAAGATGGCCGAAGCCACAGACTGAGCTGGAGGCTTGGGTTTATCCAGCAATGGAGAAAGCCAAGCTTTCCGCACACCCTGGCAGGCCCAGGCCTCCCTCAAGGCTACAAAGTTTCAATTAAAGAAGATAAATAAATCCCAACAAAACTGGTGGCAGCCACAGAGCTGGAGAGAGCAAGAGCTTGGGTTGCCCCTGGCAATGGAGGAAGCCAAGCTCCCACAGCCCTGGCCTGCCTTGGTCTCTGCTTAAGGCTACAAAGTTTCAATTATAGAAGATAAATAAATCTCAACAAAAATGGCGGCAGCCACAGAGCTGGAGAGAGCAGGAGGCTAGAGTTGCCCCCGGCAATGGAGAAAGCCAAGTTTTCCACACACCCTGGCCAGCCTAGGCCTCCACTCAAGGCTACAAAGTTTCAATTATAGAAGATAAATAAATCCCAACAGAAATGGCTGTGGCCATGGAGCAAGTGGGAGTCTTGGCTCCACTCAAGGCTACAAAGTTTCAATTATAGAAGATAAATAAATCCCAGATACCAGGGCCTCTGCTTGGATCACCAGGGGCTGTGGCCAGCCTGCAAACCACTATAGGTCCCTCACCTAGGCCACCCCTCACCCCAAGGGAATACCCACCCTGATATGGGATACCCTTCAGGGCAAACCAGCTGGCCCCCACCTGTGCCATATCTAATAAGAGTAATATGCAGATTGACCATCACTCCAACACACAAGATGGCTGCCCCCATGTGGTCAAAGATGGATGCCCCCATGTGGATATAAGATGGCCATCACAAGATGGCCAGCAGGGGAGGGCAGTTGGGAGGGACCAGGCCTACAAGGGAGGGCAGTTGTGGGTGATCAGGTCAGCAGGGGACAGCAGTTGGAAGGGACCAGGTCTATAAGGGAGGGCAGTTGGGAGTGAGCAAGCCTGCAGGGGAGGGCAATTAGGATTGACCAGGCCAGCAGAGGAGGGAAGTTAGGCATCAATCAGGCTATCAGGGGAGCAGTTAGGGGGTGATCAGACTGGCAGATCGAAGCAGTTAAGGGCAATTAGGAAGGCAGGCAGGCAAGCAGTTGGGAGCCAGCAGTCTTGGATTGTGAGAGAGATGTCCAGCTGCCCGTTTTGGCAGTCGGACATCCCTTGAGGGGTCCCAGATTAGAGAGGGTGCAGGCTGGGCTGAGGGACACACACACACACTCTGCATGAATTTCGTGTACCAGGCTTCTAGTAATATAATAAATGGAACTGTTCCACATTAAAGGAATCTGAAAAGACATAATTACTAAATGCACTATACAACTGGATTCTGGGTTTTAAAAAATTTATATACAGGTATTATTGTAATAATCAAAGACCTTTGAATATAGAACCTATTTTAGATAACTGTTATTGCATCGATGCTAAATTATTTAGTGTGAAAATTGTACTGTGATATCACTGGTCAATGTTCTTTTTTTTTAATTTTTATTTTTAGGAAACAGCTCATTGGGTAGAAGAACCTTCAATGGATGTGATGTCATGGAAGCCAAGAAAAGATAGAATTTCAAGACGGTGGACTTAGCCCTGGCTGAGTGGCTCAGTTGGTTGTGTTGTAGGCAGGTGGACAGACATGAGCAGAGCAAGGACGATAGGCCAGGTACAGGTTGCCAGGGTGGAAAGTCCCAGGTGCCTAACAAAGGACAGTGGTAGGGTAGGACTTAGCCCCCAGGGTGACCTTTCCTCCCCTAGCACATCACTGGTCATGCAGTTTGGACCCCCTAACCTTTCCTCCCCGGAGATAAGATCTGGGCCTCAGTTGTATTTCAGCTCCAGGCCCAGAAAAGGAACAAAACCAACCTCAGGACCAGCTGGATTGAATAATGATCCCCTGCCCTGGTGAAGACCAACCAATCTGTGAACACCTAGACCCTGAAAGGACACACAGGGGAAAATGGCTGAATATTCCGCTATCTTCCCCTGAGACCTCCCCTAAAAATCTCCACCCCTAAAACCTTTAGGATGGAGGGCCCAGTGCATTCTCCCTCCCAGGAGCAGGCCCTTTGCCTTTCCCTTTCCCTTCTCCCTACCCCTCTCTGTTCCAGGCATGTTACCATTGGCTGCATCACTCCCAAGCTCCAAGTCCCTTCCTTTACCTCTATAACTTGTTTCCGAAGCCCATTTCTTGTAGGAATTACTTCTTTTTCCTCTGCGATTTACCAAATAAATGTTCTCTTACAGTTTGGGTCTTGGCTCTGAATTCTTTCCTAGGCAGAACCCAAGTTCCGAGATTGCTGAACTCAAATTTGGTCTGACCAGAAGGGTCAGAACCTGGTGCTGTTCCCACCACCTAAAACAGTGTCATCCTGTACACCAGGGATGGGAACCTTTTTTCTTCCAAGGGCTATTGGACATTTATAACATCACTCTCAGGCCACACAAAATTATAAACTTAAAAATCAGCCTGCTGTATTTGGTCATTTAACTAACTCACCCCTAATGCCTTGGCAGGGCCAGACCAAATGATTTCTCAGGCCTTAATACAGCCCTTGGGCCAGAGGTATCCCACCTCTACTGTACACCAAAAAGGTTGCCAGTTCCATTCCTGGTCAGGGCACATACCCAGGTTGTGGGTTCAATCCACAATCGAAGCACATATAGGAGGCAACCGATCGATGTCTCTCTCTCTCTCTCTAAATTCAATAAGAAACATATCCTTCAATGATGTGGGAAAAAAAGGGGCCACAAGCTAACCTGACAAACTCAGGGAATGCCTGTATGGTGGCTAACAAACTCAGAGACCTAAAGTAACCACAAAGGACCGTCTGAAATTAAAACTTTAAATAAAAGCAGTTTATGGTGGGTAGTCATGTCCTAGGCAGTTCCTTCCCTGACAAAGGTCAATCTTTACCTTAACTGAGCCTGCCTATTGCCTTGTTGTATCTACAATAACATATCATTGGAAAGTCAAAGTAACTTTCTTTTCTGGATCCCTGAAAGCACAAGCATCATTCTGTGGAGACCACAAATCCCCTCATTGTTATTGAGTTGTTGGCTGTTAACTATCTTGCACCCAACTAAGTAAAAGAAATATGTCTATCATTTTACTCTTTATTCAATCCCAGAGGTTTCCCCACTTTGCTCCCTCCACCTCCCTAACGTATTACCAATGGATTTCACAAAACCCCCATACTGCCATTCTCTGGAGCATTATCTCAATCCATTGAGATTCTGCTTCCCGGCATTTGTCGACAGTTTGGCTCTAACTCACAGAAATTCTTCACAGGTGTGAATGTTCCTTACGTTGACAGTGAAGATAAAAATAAATAAATAAATAAATAAATAAATAAATAAATAAATAAATAAA
>JAAGEH010000044.1:1448576-1473999 GCA_011751065.1 Lasiurus cinereus | reverse complement strand
TTGACAAGATAACCCTAAACAGCCATAACTGTAGCTTTAAGCCTAACACTAGTTATACACAAAACTAAGGCCTAGCCTTATTGCTACCCTTCATTGTATCCCCAATAATAACACTAACCCAAAACGACCCCCTGACCCAAATTCTAAGGTGAACTTTGACATAAACCTTAGAACTATGCCTACCCTGAACCTAATAGTTACCTTAGCCCTAAACCTAACTGAAAACCTAATCCCATACATAACCCTAACCCCAAAACTAACCCTAACCTTTCCAAAGCCCTAACCCCACCGTAGCCATAAACCAAACAATAACCATAACCCTAGCCTTAGTCAAAGCCCTATCCATTACCCCAACCCAAAACTTAACTTAAACCTAACCCTAACCCTTACCCTAGCACTATCTTTAACCCTAGCTCTAACCCTAACGCTAGCCCTAACCCTAACCCTAACCCAACCCTAACCCTAACCCTAGCCCTAACTGAAACCCTAACCCTAGCCCTAACCCTAGCCCTAGCTCTAACCCTAGCCCTAAACTAGCTCCAACCCTAGACCTAACCCTACCCTAACCCTAGCCCTAACCTTAACCCTAGTCCTAACCCTCACCCTAGCCCTAACCCTAACCGTAGCCTTAACCCTAACCCTAACCCTACCTCTAACACTAAACCTAGCCCTAAACTTAACCCTAACTCTAGCCCTAACCCTAGCCCTAACCCTAGCCCTAACCGTAACCCTAGCCCTAGTCCTAACTCTAGCCCTAACGCTAGTTCTACCCCTAACCCTAGGCCTAAACCTAACCCGAAACCTAACCCTAACCATAACCCTAACCCCAGCCCTAACCCTCGCTCTAACCTTAACCCTAGCACTAGCCCTAACCCTAGCACAAACCCTAACCCTATCACTGTCTTTAACCCAAGACCTAACCCTAACCCTAACCCTAACTTTGATCCTATCCCTAACACTAACCCTATCCCTAGCATTAACCCTAGCCCTAACCTTAACCCTAGCCCTAGCACTAACTCTAGCCCTAACCATAGCCCTAACCCTAGCCTTAACCCAAACTCTAGCCCTTACCCTAGCTCTAACCCTAACCCTAGCCCTAAACCTAACCCGAACCCTAGCCCTAACCCTAACCGTAACCCCAGCCCTATCCCTAGCCCCAACCCAAGCCCTAACCCTAACCCTATCACTATCTTTAACCCTAGATCTAACCCTAACCCTAGCCCTAACTTTAATCCTAGCCCTAACCCTAACCCTATCCCTAAAATTAACCCCAGCCCTAACCTTAACCCTAGCCCTAGCACTAACCCTAGCCCTAGCCCTATTCCTAACCCTAACCCTAGGCCTAAACCTAGCCCTAACTCTAGCTCGAACCCTAACCCTAACCCTACCCCTAACCCTAGGCCTAACCCTAGCTCTAACACTAACCCTAGCCCTAACCCTAACCCTATCCCTAGCATTAACCACAGCCCTAACCTTAACCCTAGCCCTAGCACTAACACTAACCCTAACCCTAACCCTAACCCTAACACTAGCCCTAAACTTAGCCCTAATCCTAGCCCTAACCATAGCCCTAACCATAATCCTAGCCCTAGCCCTCACCCTAGCCCTAACCCTAGCTCTAACCCTTACCCTAGCCCTAACGCTAACTCGAAAGTTAGCCCTAAACTTAACCCTAAGCCTAGCCCTAACCCTAACCCTAGTCCTAGCCCTAACACTTACCCTAACCCTAACCCTAACCCTAACTGTAGCCCTAACCCTAGCCCAAACTCTAGCCCTATACATAACCCTAATCCTTACCCTAACCCTAGCCCTTCACAAAACTAAGGCCTAGCCTTATTGCTACCCTTAATTGTATCCCCAATAATAACACTAACCCACACCGACCCTCTTACCCAAATTCTCAAGTGAACTTTGACCTAAACTCTAGAACTATGCCTACCCTAAACCTAATAGTTACATTAGCCCTAAACCTAAGCGAAAACCTAATCCTATACATAACGCTAGAACCAAACCTAACCCTAACATTTCCATAGCCCTAACCCCACCGTAGCCCTAAACCAAACCCTAACCATAACCATAGATTTAGTCAAAGCCCTATCCATTACCCCAAACCTAAACTTAACTTTGAAACTAACTCTAACCCTAAACCTAACCCTAACCCTATCACTATTTTTAACCCTAGCTCTAACCTTAACCCTAACCCTAACCCTAACCCTGGCCCTAACCCTAAACCTAGACCTAGCCATAACACTAGCCCTAACACTAGCTCTAACCCTAACCCTATCATTAAACCTAACCCGAACCCTAGCCCTAACCCTAACTCTAACCCTAGCCCTAACCGTAATCTTAGCCCTAGCCCGCAACCTAGCCCTAACCCTAAGCCTAACCCTAGCCCTAACCCAAACCCTAGCCCTAACCCTAGCCCTAAACCTAACAATAACCAAAACCCTAACCGTAGCCCTACCACTAACCCTAAACTTTGCCCTAGCCCTAACCCTAACACTAGCCCTAACACTAAGCCTAAACCAAGCTCTAACCCTAACCCTAACCTTAGTCCTAGCCCTAACCTTAACCCTAGCCCTAACCCTAATCCTAACCCTAGCCCGAGCCCAAACCCTAGCCCTAACCCAGTCCCAACCCTAGACCTAAACCTAACCCTAACCCTACCTCTAACACTAAACCTAGCACTAAACTTAACCCTAACTCTAGCCCTAATCCTAGCCCTAACTGTAGCCCT
Organism: Lasiurus cinereus; assembly: GCA_011751065.1. Lineage (NCBI taxonomy): Eukaryota > Metazoa > Chordata > Mammalia > Chiroptera > Vespertilionidae > Lasiurus > Lasiurus cinereus. The sequence continues at coordinate 1,471,262 of JAAGEH010000044.1, read as the reverse complement.
AACCCTAACCCTAGCCCTAGTCCTAACCCTAGCCCTAACCCTAGCTCTACCCCTAAACCTAGGCCGAAACCTAACCTGAAACCTAACCCTAATCCTAACCCTTACACCAGCCCTAACCGTAGCTCTAACCCTAACCCTAGCCCTAGACCTAACCCTATCACTATCTTTAACCCTAGATCTAACCCTAATCATAGCCCTCACTTTAATCCTATCCCTAACCCTAACCCTAGCCCTAGCACTAACCCTAGCCCTAGCCCTAACCCTAAACCTAGCCCTACCCCTAACCTTAACCCTAGCCCAAACCCTAACCCTAGCCCTAACCCTAACCCTAGCCCTAGCCCTAGCCCTAACCCTAGCCCTAATGCTAGCCCTAACCCTAGCCCTAACCCTAACCCTAGACCTAACCCTAACACTAACACAATCCCTAAACTTAGCCCTAACCCTAGCCCTAATCCTAACCCTAGCCCTAGCCCTCAACCTAGCCCTAACCCTAGCTCTAACTCTAAACCTAGCCCTAAACCTAACCTGAAACTTAGCCCTAAACCTAACCCTAAGCCTATCCCTAACCCTAACCCTAGGCCTAGCCCTAAACCTAGCCCTAACCCTAACCCTAACCCTAGTCCTAACCCTTGCCCGAGCCGAAAACCTAGCCCTAATCCTAAACCTAGCCCTAGCCCTAACCCTACCCCTAACCCTAATCCTAACACTAGCCCTAACTCTAGCCCTAACTCTAGCTCTAACCCTAACACTAGTCCTAACACTAACCCTAGCCGTAGCCCAAACTCTAGCCCTAAACCTAACCCTAGCCCTAACCCTAACCCTAGCCCTAGACAAAACTAACTCCTAGCCTTATTGCTACCCTTAATTGTATCACCAATATTAAAACTAACCCAAACCGACCCCCTTACCCAAATTGTAAGGTGAAATTTGACCTAAAACCTAGAACTATGCCTACCCTAAACCTGATAATTACCTTTGCCCTAAACCTGAGCGAAAACCTAATACTATACATAACCCTAGACCCAAAACTAACCCTACCCTTTCCAAAGCCCTAAGCCCACCGTAGCCATAAACCAAACACTAACCATAACCCTAGCCTTAGTCAAAGCCCTATCCATTACCCCAACCCTAAACTTAACCTTAAAACTAACCCTAACCTAACCCTAACCCTATCACTATCTTTAACCATAGCTCTAACACTAACGCTAGACCTAACCTTAACCCTGGCCCTAACTAAAACCCTATCCCTAGCATTAACCCTAGCTCTAACCCTAACCCTAGCCCTAGACCTAACCCTAGCCCTAATCTAGCCCCAACATTAGACCTAACCCTAGGCCTAACCCTAGCCCTAACCCTACCTCTAACACTAAACCTAGCCCTAACCTTAACCCTAACTCTAGCCCTACCTCTAGCCCTAACCCTAGCCTTAACCCTAACCCTACCCTAACCCTAGCTCTAACCCTAACCCTAGCCCTAAACCTAACCCGAACTCTAGCCCTAACCCTAACCCTAACCCCAGCCCTAGCTCTAACCCTAACCCTAGCCCTAGCCCTAACCCAAGCCATAACCCTAACCCTATCACTATATTTAAACCTAGATCTAACCCTAACCCTAACCCTAACTTTAATCCTAGCCCTAACCCTAACCCTATCCCTAGAATTAACCCTAGCCCTAACCTTAACCCTAGCCCTAGCACTAACCCTAGCCCTAGCCCTAACCCTAACCATAGCACTAGCCCTAACCTTAACCCAAGCCCAAACCCTAACCCTAGCCGTAACCCTAACCCTAGACCTAGCCCTAACCCTAGCCCCAACCCTATCCCAAACCCTAGCCCTAACCCTAACCCTAGACCTAACCCTAACGTTAGACCTAACCCTAGCCCTAGACCTAACCCTAGATCTAACCCTAGCTCTAACACTAACCCTAGCCCTAACCCTAACCCTAACACTAGCCCTAACCTTAGCCCAAACCCTAACCCTAGCCCTAGCCCTCACCCTAGCCCTAACCCTAGCTCTAACCCTAACCCTAGCCCAAACCCTAACCCAAAACTTAGCCCTAAACCTAACCCTAAGCCTAGCCCTATCCCTTAATCTAGCCCTAGCCCTAAACCTGGCCCTAACCCTAACCCTAACCCTAGTCCTAACCCTTGCCCTAGCCCTAAACCTAGCCCTAATCCTAACCCTAGCCCTAGCCCTAAACCTAACCATAACTCTAACCCTAGACCTAGACCTAACCCTAGCCCTAACTCTAGCTCTAACCCTAACCTAAGCCTAACCCTAGCCTTAACCCTAACCCTAGCCATAGCCCAAACTCTAGCCCTAAACCTAACCCTAGCCCTAACCCTAACCCTAGCCCTAGCCCTAACCCTAGCCCTAACCCTAGCCCTAGCCCTAGCCCTAGCCCTAATCCGAGCCCTAACCCTAACCCTAGCCCTAACCCAAACTCTAGCCCTAACCCTAGCCCTAGCCCTAGCCATAACCCTTGTCCTAACAGAGCCCTAAGCCTAGCCCTAACCCTAACCCTAGCCATAACAACAACCCTAGCCCTAACCCTATCTCTAACCCTAACCCTAGTTCTAACCCTAACCCTAGACCTAACCCTAACCCTAGCCATAGCCCAAACTCTAGCCCTAAACCCAAACCTAGCCCTAACCCTAACCCTAGCCCTAGCCCTAACCCTAGGCCTAACAATAGCCCTAACACTAACCCTAGCCCTAAACCTTACCCTTACCCTAGCCCTAACCCTAGCCCTAAACCTAGACCTAACCCTAACCCTAGCCCTAAACCAAGCCCTAACACTAACCCTAGCCCTAACCCTAACCCTAACCCTACCCCTAAATCGAACCCTAGCCCTGACCTTAACCCTAACCCTAAACTGTAATTACAGCTATAAGTAATTAACGTGTATGGTATTTCAGCCTTGATAATCAGGGTTTAAGGTGTGAGTTATCTTTTGAAACACACTCTAATTTACACTAAATTGAAAATGTAACTGGACTCCAACTCTCTTCTCAGGTGTGTGACCAAGATATAACAGTGACTAAGCACTTTCGTTCAGATATGAAAGCTCTTTGAACATGTATTCCAGCTGTTTGAGACACCTTCCTATATATTTCTCCAGGATTCCTTCTGTATACCAAACCTTTGATTCCTTTTGGTCCGTGATTCCGGGTCCGTACTCATGAATATCAAGTTTCTACCCTAACCCTATTCCTATCTGTAGCCTTTGGATTAATAGGCCTGCTTCTCAAATGTATATTATTACTGCTTTGAACTCTAGTTTATCATTTTGATTTCTTCTAGTTGTGATTACTTTGAGTTATAGCAGCTGTAGCAAAAGGAGATTATGTTTCACCAACATCCTTCTGAAAATGCCACCTCATTCACACTGAGTAATAAAAATATACAGTATCCCACTCACTTCATTGCTCTTTGAACACATTTTCTCAGGGGTTCAACGGTGTCCTTCAGAAATTAAGAATCTAAGAACATGTATTCTTTCTGTTTCAGGCACATTCCTACATATTTTTCCAGACTTTTATTGGGAATTGTCAGTGTTATTCCATTTGAACAGTGGTTCAAGCTCATTCGTTGGAAATCTCAGGTATTTATACCAATTCTTTTCCAGAGCTAAATGTTCTATAAATGTAAAGTATGTCCAAGTTAAAGACTTTCCTTTTCACAGCTCTTGAAATACAAAATTCGTGGTGTTTCAACACTGCAAGAGAGAGATTCAGATTCGTCCATCAGGCTGCCAGTGTTTCAGTCACATTCCTAAAATGCCACTGCTCTGTTATTATGTTTGCAAGATGTTTCCCTTTTCATACATTGTGTGAGAACTATGAAAATGAGAGTTATGGTTTAAGCAACCTTTTCTTAACGAGGCCACTCAGACTCTCTTGTATGTAGGCAGCATCCAAGTCCGGTCTCTACTCTTTTAACACTGTATTTCTGGGACGGCACGATTGTCCTTCTTAGGTAGATGAAGGCTCTCTGAAACTTGTGTTTCTAGTGTTTGGAGGACTGTCGTAAATGTTTACCTCGTCTATGAATGTTATTGCATTCCCTAATTCTTTTATCCAGGGAACCCAGCACATTCTTTGTGAATTCTAACTGTACTTACACCCTAATCCTAAACTTAGCCGAAACCATAGCTTCCACCCTAGTCCCAGTCCTAAGAAAAACCCGAGCTCTAGCACTGTCACTACACCAATCTCTATTCCAAACAATAAACCTAACAGAAGATCTAACCTTTACCCTAAATCTAATTTGAACTCTGACACCATTACAAACCCTATCCCTTACCATGACCATACCCTAACCCTAAACATAACCGCAGCCTTAACCCTACCCCTACCCCTAACCTTAACCCTAGCCCTAACACTCATTCTAGCCTTGATCGTAAACACACCCTTAACCCTGAACTGGCAACAGTTGTGGGTAATTAACTAATTAACTTTGGAAAGTATCTGAGCCCTATGAAAATCATGGTTTGAGGCTTGACTCACCTTTTTTTAAAAAACCCACTCAAATTTACACAACATTGTAAATGGAACTGCTCTCCAATTCACTTCTCAAGTGTTTGATCAAGATTTCCCAGTGACTATAAACAGTTTCCTTCTGATATGAAAGCTCTGTGAAAATGTATTCTAACTGTTTGAGGCACCTTCCTAAATACTTACTTAGTCTTTCTTGGGCTATACTCAATGTTTGATTCCATCTGTCCAGTGATTTCACCTCCGTCCTAGTGAATATCCCAGGTTTCTGCAGCGTTTTGCCTAATGGGCCAGCTCTTCAAATATATATGATGACTACTTTCAACACTAGTTTGACTATCATTTTGATTTCTGAGAGGTGTGAATACTTTTAGAGTTATAGCAGCTCTAGCAATATGAAGATACGTTTCCCCAACATTCTTCTTAAAATGCCAACTCAATCAATAAATGTTTGGTACCTACAAAAGTGCGAACTCATTGAGACGGAATTATAAAAGTATACAACATCACATTCACTTGTCTGCTCTTTTCCAAGTGTCTGCACAGTGTCCTTCAGATATTGAGAATCCAAGAACATATATTCTTTCAATTTAAGGAACCTTCCTACAATTTTTCCAGACTGTGTTTTGGAATGCTGAGAGTGTTTTGTGCAGTGGTTCAAGCTCCTTCATTTTGAATCTCAGGTATTTATACAGTTTTGATCATAAGTAACTACTCTATAAATGTAAACTATTTCCAACTAAAAGACTATCCTACCTTTCACAGCTCTGAAATACAAACTTCTTGGATTTTGAACACTGCATGAGAGATATTAAGATTGATCCATCATACTGCCAGTGTTTCAGACACATTCCTATAATATCACTGCTCTGTTATGCTAGTGAGATATTTCCATTTTCATACAGGTAGGTGAGCCCTACGAAAAGGAGTTATTGTTTAAGCAACCTTCTTTAAAAATGGCCACTAAGAGAGATGGACACATGTACGCAGCATACAAGTGAGGCTCTGCTGATTTAACGCTATTACGCGGCAAAGTATCTATGTCCTTCATAGATAGATGAAGGCTCCTTGAAATTTGTGTTCCTAGTCCTAGAAGTAATTCTTAAATACTTCCTGAGTCTATCAATATAAATTCAGTGTTTGATTCTCTTTTATAATGATTCCAACACATTCTTTTTGAATTCTAACTCTATTGACAAGATAACCCTAAACAGCCATAACTGTAGCTTTAAGCCTAACCCTCATTATAGACAAAACTAAGGCCTAGTCTTATTGCTACCCTGCACTGTATCCCCAATAATAATACTAACCCAACCGACACCTGTACCCAAATTCTAAGGTGAACTTTGACATAAACCTTAGAAATATGCCTACCCTAAACCTAATAGTTACCTTAGCCCTAAACCTAATTGAAAACCTAATCCCATACATAACCCTAACCCCAAAACTAATCCTAACCTTTCCAAAGGCCTAACCTCACGGTAGCCATAAACCAAACATTAACCATAACCCTAGCCTTAGTCAAAGCCCTATCCATTACCCCAACCCAAAACTTAACCTTAAACCTAACCTAACCCTAACCCTAACCCTATCACTATCTTTAACCCTAGCTCTAAGCCTAACACTAGACCTAACCTTAACCCTAGCCCTAACTTAAACCCTATCCCTAGATTTAACCCTAGCTCTAACCCTAACCCTAACCCTAGCCCTAGCCCTAAACTTAACCCTAGCGTTAACCCTAACCCTAACCCTAGCCCTAGCCCTCACCCTAGCCCTAACCCTAGCTCTAACCCTAACCCTAGCCCTAACCCTAACCTGAAACTTAGCCCTAAACCTAACCCTAAGCCTAGCTCTAAACCTAACCCTAGGCCTAGCCCTAAACCCAGCCCTAACCCTAACCCTAACCCTAGTCCTAACCTTTGCCCTAGCCCCAAACCTAGCCCTAACACTAGTCCTAACCCTTGCCCTAGCCCCAAATCTAGCCCTAATCCTAACCCTAGCCCTAGCACTAACCCTACCGCTAACCCTAATCCTAACCCTATACCTAACCCTAGCCCTAACTCTAGCTCTAACCCAAATCCTAGCCCTAACCCTAACCCTAGCCAAAGCACAAACTCTAGCCCTAAACCTAACCCTAGCCCTAACCCTAACCCTAGCCCTAGACAAAACTAAGGCCTATCCTTATTGCTACCCTTAATTGTATCCCCAATAATAACACTAACCCAAACCGACACCCTTACCCAAATTCTAAGGTGAAATTTGACCTAAACCCTAGAACTATGCCTACCCTAAACCTAATAATTACCTTAGCCATAAACCTAAGCGAAAACCTAATCCTATACATAACCCTAGACCCAAAACTAACCCTAACCTTTCCAAAGCCCTAAGCCCACCGTAGCCATAAACCAAACACTAACCATAACCCTAGCCTTAGTCAAAGCCCTATCCATTACCCCAACCCTAAACTTAACTTTAAACCTAACCCTAACCCTAACCCTAACCCTATCACTATCTTTAACCCTAGTTCTAACCCTAACGCTAGACCTAACCTTAACCCTAGCCCTAGCCCTAACTTTAACCCTAGCCCTCACCCTAGCTCTAACCCTAAACCTAGCCCTAACCCTAACCTTAACCCTAGCCTTAACCTTAACCCTAACCCTAGCCCTAACCCTAACCCTAGCCCTAGCCCTAACCCTAGCCCTAGTCCTAACCCTAGCCCTAAGCCTGGCTCTAACCCTAATCCTAGCCCTAGGCTAACCCAAACCCTAGCTCTAACCCTAACTCTAACCCTAGCCCTAACCCTAACCCTAGCCCTAGCCCTCAACTACCCCTAACATAACCCTAACCCTAGCCCTAACCCTAACCCTAGCCCTAACCCTGGCCCTAAACCTAACAATAACCAAAACCCTAACCATAGCCCTAGTCCTAACCCTAGCCCTAACCCTGACATTAGCCGTAGCCCAAACTCTAGCCCTAAACCTAACCCTAGACCTAACCCTAACACTAGCCCTAGCCCTAATCCTAGCCCTAACCCTAGCCCTAGCCCTAGCCCTAGCCCTAGTTCTAACCCTAACCCTAGCCCTAACCCTAACCCTATCCCTAAGCCTATCCCTAGCCCTAGCCCTAGCCCTAGTTCTAACCCTAACCCTAGCCCTAACCCTAACCCTAGCCATAGCCCAAACTTTAGCCCTAAACCCAACCCTAACCCTAACCCTGACCCTCGCCCTAGACCTAACCCTAGGCCTAAACCTAGCCCTAACCCTAACCCTAGCTCTAACACTAACCCTTACCCTAGCCCTAAACCTAGCCCTAAACCAAGCCCTAACCCTAACCCTAGCCCTAACGCTAGCGCTAGCCCTAACACTAGACCTAGCCATAGCTATAAACCTAGCCCTTACCCTATCACTAACCCTAACGCTAGCCCTAACTCAAGCCCTAACCCTAACCCTAGCCCTAACCCTAGCCCTGACCTTAACCCTAACCCTAAACTGTAATTACAGCTATATGTAATTAACGTGTATGGTATCTCAGCCTTGATAATCAGGGTTTAAGGTGTGAGTAATCTTTAGAAACACACTCTAATTTACACTAAATTGAAAATGTAACTGGCCCCCAACTCTCTTCTCAGGTGTGTGACCAAGATATAACAGTGACTAAGGACTTTCCTTCAGATATTAAAGCTCTTTGAACATGTATTTCAGCTGTTTGAGACACCTTCCTATATATTTCTCCAGTCTTTCCTTGTGTATACTAAACCTTTGATTCCTTTTGGTCAGTGATTCCAGGTCCGTACTTATGAATATCAAGTTTCTACCCTAACCCTAGTCCTATCCGTAGCCTTTGGATTAATAGGTCTGCTTCTTAAATGTATATTATTACTGCTTTGAACTCTAGTTTATCATTTTGATTTCTTCTAGTTGTGCATACTTTTAGAGTTATAGCAGCTGTAGCAAAATGAGCTTATGTTTCACCAACATACTTCTGAAAATGCCACCTCATTCACACTGAGTAATAAAAATATACACTATCCCACTCACTTCATTGCTCTTTGAACACATTTTCCTATTGGTTCCACAGTGTCCTTCAGATATTAAGAATCTAAGAACATGTATTCTTTCTGTTTCAGGCACCTTTTTACAAATTTTTCCAGACTTCTATTGGGAATTGTCAGTGTTATTCCCTTTGAACAGTGGTTCAAGCTCATTCGTTTTGAATCTCAGGTATTTATACCAATTCTTTTCCAGAGCTCTTGAAATACAAAATTCGTGGTTTTTCAACACTGCACTAGAGAGATTAAGATTCGTCCATCAGGCTGCCAGTGTTTCAGTCACATTCCTAAAATGCCACTGCTCTGTTTTTATGTTTGCGAGATGTTTCCATTTTCATACATTGTGTGAGAACTATGAAAATGAGAGTTATGGTTTAAGCCACCTTTTGTTAATGTGGCCACTCAGACTGTCTTTTATGTAGGCAGCATCCAAGTTCGGTCTCTACTCTTTTAACACTGTATTTCTGGAAAGGCACGATTGTCCTTCTTAGGTAGATGAAGGCTCTCTGAAACTTGTGTTTCTAGTGTTTGGAGGACTGTCATAAATGTTAACCTCATCTATGAATGTTATTGCAATCCTTAATTCTTTTGTCCAGGGAACCTAGCACATTCTTTGTGAATTCTTACTGTACTTACATCCTAATCCTAAACTTAGCCGAAATCATAGCTTCAACCATAGTCCTAGTCCTAAGAAAAACCCGAGCTCTAGCACTGTCACTACTCTAAGCTCTACTCCAAACAATAAACCTAACACAAGCTCTATGCTTTACCCTAAATCTAATTTGAACTCTGACACCATTACAAACCCTATCCCTTTCCATGACCATACCCTAACCCTAAACCTAACCCCAGCCTTAGCCCTAACCCTACCCCTAACCTTAACTCTAGCCCTACCACTCATTCTAGCCTTGATCGTAAACACACCCTTAACCCTAACCCTGAACTGGCAACAGCTGTGGGTAATTAACTAATAAACGTTGGAAACTATCTGAGCCGTATGAAAATCAAGGTTTGAGGCTTGACTCACCTTTTTTTAAAAAACCCACTCATATTTACACAACATTGTAAATGGAACTGCTCTCCAACTCAATCTCAAGTGTTTGATCAAGCTTTCCCAGTGACTTAAACAGTTTCCTTCCGATATGAAAGCTCTGTGAAAATGTATTCTAACTGTTTGAGGCCCTTCCTAAATACTTACTTAGTCTTTCTTCGGGTATACTCAATGTTTGATTCCATCTGTCCAGTGATTTCACTTCCGTCCTAGTGAATTTCCCAGGTTTCTGCAGCGTTTTGCCTAATAGGCCAGCTCTTCAAATATATATGATGACTACTTTCAACACTAGTTTGACTATTATTTTGATTTCTAAGTGTTGTGAATAGTTTTAGAGTTAAAGCTGCTCTAGCAATATGAGGATACTTTTCACCGACATTCTTCTTCAAATGCCAACTCATTCAATAAAGGCTTGGTACCAACAAAAAATGCCAACTCATTGAGATGGAATTATAAAAATATACAACATCACACTCACTTGTCTGCTCTTTGAACACATTTTCCAAGTGTCTGTACAGTGTCCTTCAGATATTGAGAATACAAGAACATATATTCTTTCAATTTAAGGAACCTTCCTACAATTTTTTGCAGACTGTTTTTCGGAATGCTGAGAGTGTTTTGTGCATTGGTTCAAGCTTCTTCATTTTGAATCTCAGGTGTTTATAGAGCTTTGATCATAAGTAACTGCTCTATAAATGTAAACTATTTCCAATTAAAAGACTATCCTACCTTTCACAGCTCTGAAATACAAACTTCTTGGATTTTGAACACTGCATGACAGATATTAAGATTGATCCACCATACTGCCAGTGTTTCAGACACATTCCTATAATGTCACTTCTCTGTTATGCTAGCGAGATACTGCCATTTTCATACAGGTAGGTGAGCCCTACAAAAAGGAATTATTGTTTAAGCAACCTTGTTTAAAAATGGCCACTAAGTCAGATGGACACGTGTACGCAGCATCCAAGTGAGGCTCTGCTGATTGAACGCAATTTCCCGGCAAAGTATCTATGTACTTGGTAGATAGATGAAGGATCTTGAAATTTGTGTTCCTAGCCCATGAAGTAATTCTTAAATACTTCCAAGTCTCTCAATATAAATTCAGTGTTTGATTCTCTTGTACAGTGATTCCAACACATTCTTTTTGAATTCTAACTCTATTGAAAAGATAACCCTAAACAGCCATAACTGTAGCTTTAAGCCTAACACTAGTTATACACAAAACTAAGGCCTAGCCTTATTGCTACCCTTCATTGTATCCCCAATAATAACACTAACCCAAAACGACCCCCTGACCCAAATTCTAAGGTGAACTTTGACATAAACCCTAGAAAAATGAATACCCTAAACCTAACAGTTACCTTAGCCCTAAACCTAACTGAAAACCTAATCCTATACATAACCCTAACCCCAAAACTAACCCTAACCTTTCCAAAGCCCTAACCACCGTAGGCATAAACCAAACCCTAACCATAACCCTAGCCTTAGTCAAAGCCCTATCCATTAATCCAAACCTAAACTTAACCTTAAACCTAACCCTAACCCTAACCCTAACCGTATCACTATCTTTAACCCTAGCTCTAACCCTAACGTTAGCCCTATACTTAACCCTAGCCCTAGCCCTAATACTAACCCTAGCCCTAAGCCTAACCCTAAACCTAGCCCTAACCCTACCCCTAACCCTAACCCTAGCCCTAGCCCTAGCCCTCAACCTAGCCCTAACCCTAGCTCTAAACCTAACCCTAGCATTAAACCTAACCCAAACCCTAGCCCTAACCCTAACCCTAACCCTAGCCCTAACCCTAACCCTAGCCCTAGCCCTCAACTAGCCCTAACCCTAACCCTAACCCTAGCCCTAATCCTAGCCCTAGCCCTAACCCTAGCCCTAAAACTAACCCTAGCCAAAACTCTAAACGTAGCCCTACCCCTACCCCTAACCCTATCCCTAGCCATAACCCTAACCCTAGCCATAGCTCAAATTCTAGCACTAAACCTAACCCTAGCCCTAACCCTAACCCTAGCCCTAGCCCTAACCCTATCCCTAACCCTAGCCCTAACCCTAACCCTAGCCCTAATCCTAGCCCTAGCCCTAACCCTAGCCCTAAACCTAACCCTAGCCAAAACTCTAAATGTAGCCCTACCCCTAACCCTAACTCTAACCCTAGCCCTAACCCTAACCCTAGCCATAGCCCAAATTCTAGCACTAAACCTAACCCCAGCCCTAACCCTAGCCCTAACGCTAGCCCTAACCCTAACCTTAGCCGTAGACCAAACTCTAGCCCTAAACCTAACCCTAGCCCTAACCAAACCCTAGCCCTAGCCCTAACCCTAGGCCTAACAATAGCCCTAACACTAACACTAGCCCTACCCCTAACCCTAGCCCTAACCCTAACCCTAGCCCTAGCCCTAACCCTTGCCCTAACCCTAGCCCTAACCATAACCCTAGCCTTAACCCTAGCCCTAAATCTAACCCTAGCCCTGGCTTTAACACTAACCCTAAATTGTCATTACAGCTGTATGTAATTACCTTTGTATGGTATCTCAGCTTTGATAATCAAGATTTAAGGTGTAAGTAATCTTTAGAAACACACTCTAACTTACACTAAATTGAAAATGTAACTGGCCTCCAACTCTCTTCTCAAGTGTGTGACCGAGATATTACAATGACTAAGCACTTTCCTTCAGATATGAAAGCTGTTTGAACATGTATTACAGCTGTTTGAGACACCTTCCTATATATTTCTCCAGTCTTTCCTTGTGTATACTAAACCTTTGATTCCTTTTGTTCAGTGATTCCAACTCCTTACTCGTGAATTGCAAGTTTCTACCCTAACCCTAGTCCTATCCGTAGCCTTTGGATTAATAGTCCTGCTTCTCAAATGTATATTATTACTGCTTTGAACTGTATTTTATCATTTTGATTTCTTCTAGTTGTGAATACTTTGAGTTATCGCAGCTGTGGCAAAAGGAGCTTATGTTTCACCACATTCCTTCTGAAAATGCCACCTTATTCACACTGAGTAATAAAAATATACAGTATCCCACTCAATTAATTGCTCTTTGAACACATTTTCCCAGTGGTTCCACGGTGTCCTTCAGATCTTAAGAATCTAAGAACATGTGTTCTTTCTGTTTCAGGCACCTTCCTACATATTTTTCCAGACTTCTATTGGGAATTGTCAGTGTTATTCCCTTTGACCAGTGGTTCTAGCTCATTCATTGTGAATCTCGGGAATTTATACCAATTCTTTTCCAGAGCTAAATGTTCTATAAATGTAAAGTATTTCCAAGTTAAAGACTTTCCTTTTCACAGCTCTTGAAATACAAAATTCGTGGTTTTTCAACGCTGTAGGAGAGAGATTCAGATTCGTCCATCATACTGCCAGTGTTTCAGTAACATTCCTAAAATGCCACTGCTCTGTTATTATGTTTGCGAGAAGTTTCCATTTTCATACATTGTTTGAGAACTATGAAAATGAGAGTTATGGTTTAAGCAACCTTTTGTTAACGTGGCCACTCAGACTGTCTTGTATGTACGCAGCATCCAAGTCCGCTCTCTACTCTTTTAACACAGTATTTCTGGGAAGGCACGATTGTCCTTCTTAGGTAGATGAAGGCTCTCTGAAACTTGTGTTTCTAGTGTTTGGAGGACTATCGTAAATGTTTACCTCATCTATCAATGTTAATTCATTCCATAATTATTTTGTCCAGTGAATCCAGCACATTCTTCGTGAATTCTAACTGTACTTACACCCTAATCCTAAACTTAGCCGAAACCATAGCTTTAACCCTAGTCCTAGTCCTAAGAAAAACCCGAGGTCTAGCACTGTCACTACACCAGGCTCTATTCCAAACAATAAACCTAACAGAAGCTCTAACCTTTACCCTAAATCTAATTTGAACTCTGACACCATTACAAACCCTATCCCTTACCATGACCATACCTTAAATCCTAACTTAACCCCAGCCTTAGCCCTAACCCTACCCCTAACCTTAACCCTAGCCCTAACACTCATTCTAGCATTGATGGTAAACACACCCTTAACCCTAACCCTGAACTGACAACAGCTGTGGGTAATTAACTAATTAACGTTGGAAAGTATCTGAGCCCTATGAAAATCAAGGTTTGAGGCTTGACTCACCTTTTTTTAAAAAAAAAACCACTCTAATTTACACAACATTGTAAATGGAACTGCTCTCCAACTCACTTCCCAAGTGTTTGACAAGATTTCCCAGTGACTATAAACAGTTTCCTTCTGATATGAAAGCTCTGTGAAAATGCATTCTAACTGTTTGAGGCACCTTCCTAAATATTTACTTAGTCTTTCTTGGGGTATACTCAATGTTTGATTCCATCAGTCCAGTGATTTCACCTCCGTCCTAGTGAATTACCCAGGTTTCTGCAGCGTTTTGCCTAATATGCCAGCTCTTCAAATATATATGATGACTACTTTCAACACTAGTTTGACTATCATTTTGATTTCTGAGAGTTGTGAATGCTTTTGTAGTTATAGCCGCTCTGGCAATATGAAGATACGTTTCACCAACATTCTTCTTAAAATGCCAACTCATTCAATAAAGGCTTGGTACCTACAAAAAATGCCAACTCATTGACACGGAAATATAAAAATATACAACATCACACTCACTTCTCTGCTCTTTGATCACATTTTCCAAGTTTCTGCACAGTGTCCTTCAGATATTGAGAATCCATGAACATATATTCTTTCAATTTAAGGAAACTTCCTACAATTTTTTCCAGATTGTTTTTTGGAATGCTGAGAGTGTTTTGTGCAGTGGTTGAAGCTCCTTCATTTTGAATCTCAGGTGTTTATACAGCTTTAATCATGAGTAACTGTTCTATAAATGTAAACTATTTCCAATTAAAAGACTATCCTACCTTTCACAGCTCTGAAATACAAACTTCTTGGATTTCGAACACTGCATGAGAGATATTAAGATTGATCCATCATACTGCCAGTGTTTCAGACACATTCCTATAATATCACTGCTCTGTTATGCTTGCGAGATTCTTTCATTTTCATACAGGTAGGTGGGCCCTACGAAAAGGAGTTATTGTTTAAGCAACTCCTTTAAAAATGGCCACTAAGACAGATGGACACATGTACGCAGCATCCAAGTGAGGCTCTGCTGTTTGAACGCTATTTCTCGGCAAATATCTATGTCCTTCATAGATATATGAAGGCTTTTTGAAATTTGTGTTCCTAGCCCTTGAAGTAATTCTTAAATACTTCCTGAGTCTATCAATAGAAATTCAGTGTTTGATTCTCTTGTATAGTGATTCCAACATATCCTTTTGGAATTCTAACTGTATTGACATGCTAACCCTAAACAGCCATAACTGTAGCTTTAAGCCTAACCCTTGTTATAGACAAAACTAAGGCCTAGCCTTATTGCTACCCTTAATTTTATCCCAAATAATAACACTAACCCAAACCAACCCCTTTACCCAAATTTTAAGGTGAACTTTGATCTAAACCCTAGAACTATGCCTACCCTAAACCTAATTGTTACCTTAGCCCTAAACCTAAACGAAAATCTAATCCTATACATAACCCTAACCCCAAACCTAACCCTAAACTTCCCATAGCCCTAACCCCACCGTAGCCCTAAACCAAACCCTAAAACTAACCCTAGGCTTTACTCTAACCCTAACCCTAAACCTAAACCTAACCCTATCCCTAACCCTAAACCACACCCTAGTTCTAAACCTAATCCTAAACCTATCCCTAACCACAACCCTAGACCTAAATCTAAACCTAACCCTATGACTAATCCTAAACCTAACACTAACCCTAGCCCTAACCCTAACCCTATTCCTAGACCTAATCCTAACCCTAACCCAAGCCATAAAGATAAACCTAACCCTAAAAGAAACTCTAGCCCTAACCCTACACCTAACCTATCCCTAATCCTAAACCTAGACCTAAACCTAAGCCTAAACCTAGGACTAATCCTAACCCTAACACTAAGCCTAAACCTAACCATAACTATAAATCTATCCCTAACCCTAACCCTAGCCGAACACCTTATCCAAACCCTAGACCTAACGCTAACCCTAACCCTAACCCTACCCCTAACCCTTCCCAAACAATATCCCTAACACTAAACCTAACCATAGCTCTAACCCTTAACCAGAACCAAACCCTAACCTTAGCCCTAACCCTAACCCTTTCCCTAAACCTAAGAATAGACCTAAACCTACTTGAAATACAAGCCTTAAACCACATCCTAACCCTAACAATAACCCTAACCCAAGGCCTTACCCTAATGCTAACCCTAAACCGAACCCTAACCCTAAACCTAGCCCTAACCCTAACCTTAACCCTAACCTTAACCCTAATCCTAATGCTAATTCTAACCCTAATCCGAGGGCTAAACCTAACCCTAGCCCTAACACTAAACCTAACCCTAACTCTAGTCCTAAACTTAACCCTAACCCTAACCTATTTCTAAACCTAACCCTGAACCTATCCCTAACCCTAACCCAAGCCTTATATAAACCTATACCTAAACCTAAACATAACCCTAACCCTATCCCTAACCCAAACCCTAAAACTATTCCTAACCCTACCCCCAACTCTAACCCTAGACCTTAACCTAACCGTAACCCTAAAACCACCTCTAACCCTAACCCTAGCCCTAACCCTTCCCTAACCATATCCCTAACACTAACCCTAACCATAGCTCTAACCCTAAACCTAACCCTAATCCTAACCCTACCCTAACCTTAACCCTAACTCTAGCCCTAACCCTAACCATAGACCTAAACCTAACCTAAACACAGGCCTCAAACCTCATTCTAACACTAATTCTAACACTAACCCTAGCCCTAAACCTAACCGTAACACCAACCCTAAGGGAAACCCTAGCCTTACCTCTATCCCTAAACCTGACCCTAAATCTAGCCTGAACCCTAACCCTAAAACTAAACCTAGGCCTTACTCTAACCCTATCCCTAAACCTAAACCTAAACCTAACCCTCTCCCTAACCCTAAACCAAACCCTAGTTCTAAACCTAATCCTAAACCTATCCCTAACTCCAACCCCAGACCTAAACCTAAACCTAATCCTATGACTAATCCTAACCCTAATCCTAACCCTAGTCCTAACCCTAACCTTATCCCTAGACCTAATCCTAACCCTAACCCAAGCCATAAACGTAAACCTAACAATAAAGAAACCCTAACCCTAACCCTAACCCTAACCCTAACCCTAACCCAACCCTAACCCTAAACCTAGACCTAAACCTAAGCCTAACCCTAGGACTAATCCTAACCATAACACTAAGCCTAAACCTAACCCTAACCATAAACCTATCCCTAACCCTAACCCTAGCCGAAAACCTAATCCAAACCATAGCCCTAACCCTAAACCTAACCCTAACCCTAATCTTAACCCTAAACCTAACAAGAACCCTTGCCCTAACCCTAAGCTTAACCCTAAACCTAGGCCTATCCCTAACCCTAGCCCTAACCCTAAACATAATCATAACCCTAATACTGAACCTAACATTGGCCCTAATCCTAAACCTAAACCTATCCCTAGCCCTAACTCTATCACTAAGCCTAGACCTAACATTAAACCTAGCCCTAAACCTAAACCTAACATTAAGCCTAACCTGAGTTCTAACCCTAACCCTAAACTTTTCCCTAACCCTAACACAAGCCATAAACCTATACCTAATCGTGAAACTAACGCTAAACCTATTCCTAACCGAAACCCTAATGCTACCCCTAACCCCAACCCTAATCCTAAACTTAACCCCAACCCTAAATCTTAACCTAACACCATTTCTAACCCTAACCCTAGCCCTAAACCTTCCCAAACAATATCCCTAACACTAACCCTAACCATAGCTCTAACCCTAAACCTAACCCAAACCCTAACCTTAGCTCTAACCCTAACCCTTTCCCTAAACCTAACCATAGACCTAAAGCTACTTGAAACACAAGACTTAAACCACAGCCTAACCCTAACCCTAACCCTAACCCGAGGATTACCCTAACCCTAACCATAAACCAAACCCTAACCCTAAACCTACCACTAACCCAAACCATAACGCTACCCCTAATGCTAATCCTAACCCTAATCCGAGCCCTAAACCTAACCCTAGCCCTAACCCTAAACCTAACCCTAACTCTAGTCCTAAACTTAACCCTAACCCTAACCATAACCATAACTTTATTTCTAAACCTAACCCTAAACCTATGCCTAACCCTAAGCCAAGCCATAAACCTATAACTAAAGCTAAACCTAACCCTAACCCTATCCCCAACCCAAACCCTAACCCTAGTCCTAACCCTAACCCCAACCCTAACCCTAACCTTAACCTAACCCTAACCCTAACACCACCTCTAACCCTAACCATAGCACTGACACTAACCCTAACCATAGCTCTAACCCTAAACCTAACCCTAATCCTAACCCTGCCCTAAGCCTAACCTTAAGCCTAGCCCTAACCCTAACCATAGACCTAAACCTAACCGAAGCACAAGCCTTAAACCTCATTCTAACCCTAACTCTAACACTAAAACTAGCCTAAACCCTAACCCTAACACCAACCCTAAGAGAAACCCTGGCCATACCTCTATCCCTAAACCTGAGCCTAACCCTAACACTAACACTAAAACTAACCCTAGGCCTTACCCTAACCCTAACCTTAAACCTAAACCTAACCCTAAACCTATTCCTTACCCTAAACCAAACCCTATTTCTAAATCTAATTCTAAACCTATCCCTAACCACAACCCTAGACCTAAACCTAATTCTAACCCTTTCCCTAACCCAAACCTTTACCCTAAACCTATGGCTATCCCTAAACCTAGCCCTAATCCTAAACATAATCATTACCCTAACACTAACCCTAACACGAGCCCTGAGCCTAACCCTAAACCTATCCATAACCCTAACTCTATGTCTAAACCTAGCCCTAACCCTAACCCTAGCCCTAACCCTAACCATAACCTTAACACTTACCCGTGTTCTAACACTAACCCTAAACCTATCCCAAATTCTAACCCAAGCCATAAACCTATATTTAACCCTGAACCTAACCCTAAACCTATCCCTAACACTAAACCAAACCCTAGTTCTAAATCTAACCTTAAACCTATCCCTAACCTGAACCCTAGACCTAAACCTAATCCTAACCCTAACACTAACCCTACCCTAACCCTAAATATATCCCTAGACGTAATCCTAACCCTAACCCAAGCCATAAACATAAACCTAACACTAAAACTAACCCTACCCATAAACCTATCCCTAACCCTAACACTAGCCCTAACCCTAATTCTAACCCTAGACCTAACCCTAAACCTAACCCTAAAGTTAATATTAACCCTAACCCTAACCCTAGTCCTAACCCAAATCCTAACCCTAGCCCTAACCCTAAACCCAACCCTTACCCTAATCTTAACCCTAACCCTAAACGTAACCCTAACCCAAACTTTAACCATAGCCCTAACCCTATACCTACCCGTTCCCTAAACCTAACTATAGACCTAAACCTACCTGAACAGCAAGACTTAAACCTCAGCGTAACCCTAACCCTAACCCTAATCCTAGCGTTAACTCTATCCCTAAACGTAACTCTAATCCTTGCCTTAACCCTAACCCTAAAACTAACCCGAGGCCTAACACTCACCCTGAACCTAAACCAAAATCTAACCCTAACCCTTTCCCTAACCCTAACCTTAACCATAAACCTACACCTATCCCTAACCCTACCCCTAACCCTAAACATAATCATAAACCTAACACTAACCCTAACACTAACCCTGACCCTAACCCTAAACCTATCCATAGCCATAACTCTATGGCAATCCCTAGCCCTAACCCTTCTAACCCTAGCTGTAATCCTAAGCCTAACCCGAGTTCTAATCCTAACCCTAAAAGTATCCCTAAACCTAACCCAAGACATAAACCTATACTTAACCCTGAACCTAACCCTAAACCTATCCCTAACCCTAAACCAAACCCTAGTTCTAAACCTAACCCTAAACCTATCCCTAGCCCCAACCCTAGCCCTAACCCTAACCCTATCACTAGACCTAATCCTAACCCAAACCCAAGCCATAAATGTAAACTTAACCCTAAACCTAACCCTAATCCTTGCCTTAACCCTAACCCTAAAACTAATCCGAGGCCTTACCCTAACCCTGAACCTAAACCTAACCTTAACACTAACCTTATCCCTAATTCTAACCCAAACACTAGTTTTAAACCTAACCCTAAACCTATCCCTAACCCTAAACCTAAACCTGAACCTAAGCCTAATGCTACAACTAACCCTAAGCCTAACACTAACCCTAACCCTAACCCTAACTCTAACCCGATCCTTAACCCTAACCATAGACCTAAACCCAACTGAAACCCAAGTCTTAAACCTCATCGAAACCTAACCCTAACCCTAACCCTAGCCCTAAACCTAAACCTAACACCAACCCTAAAGGAAACCCTAGCCTTAACTGTATCCAAATACCTAACCCTAATCCTAGCCTTAACCCTAACCCTAACACTAACCCTAGCCCTACCCTAACCCTAATCCCTAGACCTAATCCTAACCCTAACCAAAGCCATAAACGTAAACCTAACCCTAAACCTAACCCTACCATAAACCTATTTCTAACCCTAACCCTTTCCCTACCCCTAACCTTAACCTTAAACCTACGCCTATCCCTAACCCTAGCCCTAACCCTAAACATAATCATAAGCCTAACAATAACCCTAACACTAGCCCTGACTCTAGCCCTAAACTTATCCATAACCCTAACTCTATGTCTAATCCTAGCCCTAACCCTAACCCTAGCCCTAACCCTAACCATAACCCTAACACTAACCCGAGTTCTAACCCTAACCCTAAACCTATACCTAACCCTAACCCAAGCCATAAACCTATACCTAACCCTGAACCTAACCCTAAACATATCCCTAATTCTAAACCAAACCCTAGTTCTAAACCTAAGCCTAAACCTATCCCTAACCCCAATCCTAGACTTAAACTTAATCCTAATCCTAACACTAACCCTAGTCCTAACCCTAAACAAAACCTATCCCTAACCCTAACACTAGCCCTAACCCTAAACCTAACCCTAGCCATAAACCCAACCCTAAACCCAATCTTAACCGTAAACCTAACCCTAACCCTAGGCCTAACCCTAATCCTAACCCTAGCCCTAACCCTAAACCAGACTCTTATCCTAATCTTAACCCTAACCATAACCCTAACCCTAACCCAAACCTTAACCGGAGCCCTAACCCTAAACCTAACCCTTTCCGTAAACCTAACCTTAGACCTAAACCTACCTGAACACCAAGCCTTAAACCTCAGTGTAACCCTAACCCTAGCGTAAACTCTATCCCTAAACCTAACCCTAATCCGTGCCTTCACTCTAACCATAAAACTAACCCGAGGCCTTACCCTAACCCTGAACCTAACCCTAACCCTAACCCTAACCCTATCCCTAACCCTAACCCAAACCCTAGTTTTGAACCTAACCATAAACCTATCCCTAACTCTAAACCTAGACTTAAACCTAAGCCTAACCCTACGACAACCCTAACCCTAACAATAACCCTAATCCTAACCCTATCCCTAATTCTAGCTCTAACCCTAACCCTAACCCTAACCCTAAACCTTACCTTAACACCATCTCTAACCCTAACCCTAGCCCTACCCTTTCCTAACCATACCCTTAACACTAACCCTAACCATAGCTCTAACCCTAAACCTAACCCTAACCCTAACCCTATCCCTAACCCTAACCATAGACCTAAACCTAACTGAAACCCAAGCCTTAAACCTCATCCTAACCCTAACCATAACCCTAACCCTAGCCCTAAATCTAAACCTTAGACCAACCCTAAAGGAAACCCTACCCTTAACTCTATCTAAATACCTAAGACTAATCCTAGCCTTAAGGCTAACCCTAAAACTAAACCTAGGCCTTACCCTAACACTAAACCTAATACTAACCCTAACCCTAACCCTAGTCCTAACACTAACCATAATCCTTACCTTAATGCCTAACCTAACCCTAATCCTAGGCCTAACCCTAACCCTAGCGCTAACCCTAAACCTAACCATAACCCTAGTCCTAAACTTACACCTAAACCTAACCCTAGCATTAAGCCTAACCCTATCCCTACACCTAACACAAACCTAACCCTAACCCAAGCCATAAACCTAAACCAACCCTAAAAGTAACCTTATAGCTAAACCTAACCCTAACCATAAACCTATCCCTAACCCTAACACTAGCCCTGACCCTAACCCTAAACCTATCTATAACCCTAAATCTATGTCTAACCCTAGCACTAACCCTAACCCTAGCTATAATCCTAACCCTAACCATACCCCTAACTCTAACCCTATCCTTAGACCTAATCCTAACCCAAACCCAAGCCATAAATATAAACTTAACCCTAAACCTAACCCTACCCATAAACCTATCCCTAACCCTAACCCAATCCCTAACCGTAATCCAAACCCTAGCCCTAACTCTAAACCTAACCCTAACCCTAATCTTAACCCTAACCCTAACCCTAACCATAACCCTAACCATAACCATAACCCGGGCCCTAACCCTAATCCTAATCCTAGCCTTAACCCTAAACCTAACTCTAACCCTAATCTTAACTCTAACCCTAGCCCTAACCCTAACCCCAACCCAAACCCTAACCAATCCATAACCTTAGCTCTAACCCTAACACAAACCTTTCCATAACTATAAAACTAGACCTAAACCTAACACTAACCCAGGCCAAAAAACTAACCCTAACCCTAAACCTAACCCTTACCCTATGCCTAAACCTAACGCTAACCCTATTCCTAACCCTAACCCTAAACCTAACCCCAACCTTAACCCTAACTCTATCCCTAACCCTAGCCCTAGCCCTAAACCTAACTCAAAGCCTAGTCCTACCATTAACGCTAGACCTAACTCTAGCCCTAACCTAAACCTTAACCCTATCCCTAACCCTTGCACTAAACCATACCCTTACACCAACACTAACTGAAACCCTAGCCTTAAGTCTTTCCCTAAACATAACCCTAATCCTAGC
>JAAGEH010000044.1:1437058-1448566 GCA_011751065.1 Lasiurus cinereus | reverse complement strand
CCCTAACCCTAACCCTAAACCTAACCCTAGCCCTAACTCTATCCCTAGACCTAGCCCTAACCCTAGTCATAACTCTAACCCTCACCCTAGCCCTATCCCTATCCCTAATGCTAACCCTAACCCTAAACCTAAACCTAACCCTAACCCTATCCCTAACCCTAACCCTAGTTCTAACCCTAACCCTAAACTTATCCAAAACCCTATCCCAAGCCATAAAACTAAACCTAACCCTAAACCTAACCCAAACCCTATCCCTAACCCTAACGTTAACTCTAGCCCTGACCCTAACCCTAACACCAACCCTATCCCTAACCTAATCCTAACCCTAACCCTAACCCTACACCTAACCCAAACCCTTACCCAAACTCTACCCCTAACACTATCCATAACCCAAACCATAACCCTAGCCCTAACCCTTCCTTATCCGTAGCCCAAACACTAACGCTAACCCTAACCCTAACCAATCCCTAACCCTTGCCCCAACCCTAACCCTAACGAAAATGAGTGATTTTTGAAGCAACCTTCTTTAAAAATGACCACTCAGACGGTTTTATATATGTAGGCAGTATCCAAGTCAGGTCTCTACTCTTTGAACATTATTTCTCTGGGAAGAAACCATGTCCTTCATAGATAGATGAAGGCTCCTTGAAATTTCAGTTCCCAGTGTTTGAAGTACATCCCTACCTGTTTTTCTAGTCTATCAATGTAATTTCAATGTTTGATTCTCTTGTTCAGCTTTTAGCAAATTCTTTGTGAATTCTAAGTATATTTACACCATAACCCTAATTGTAGCCTAAAGCCTAGCCCTCGTGCTAGACAAGCCTAAGTCCTAGCCCTATTCCTACCCATAGCTCTATCCCTAATAATAAACTTAACCCTAACCCTGACCTTTATGCTAATTCAAATTTGAATTCTGACACCAGCCCTAACCTTATCCCTAATCTAACCCTAACCTAACCCTAGCGATCTCCAGTGCCCTAGCCCTCAAGATAGCCTTTACCCTAACCCTCATCTCTCTTACCAACTGTATGTAATTAACTTTGGAATGTGTCTGAGCCCTAAGATAATCATTTATGGTTTGACTAACCTTCTGAAAAAAGACTACAGTACACAAAATTGTACATGTAACTGGTCTCCAACTCACTTCTCAGGTGTTTGACCAAAATTTCCCAGTGACTAATCAGCTTTCTTCAGATATGAAAGCTCTTGGACCATGTATTCCAACAGTTTGAGGAACCTTCCTAAGTATATTTCTAGTTTTTCATTGTGCATACTCAACTACTGATTCTCTTTTCTGCAGTGATTCTAGCACATCCTTTGTGAATTCGAACTCTATGTACACCCAAACCCTAAACTTAGAAGTAACCCTAGCCATAAATCTAACCCTAGTCCCAGACAAGCCCAAAGTCTAGCTCTTCTTACCTATAGCTCTATCACTAACAATAAACAAATCGTAACCGTGACCCTTACTCAAATTCTAATTTGTTCTGTGGCACTAATCCTAGTCTTTTTGCTAACAATAACCCTAACCCTATCCCTAACCCTAACTCCAACCATAACCCTAGCCCTAACCCTAAATCTAACCCTAACTGTAGCCCTAGCTCTAACCCTAGCCCTAACTCTAAACTTAGCCCTAACCCTAATACTAAATCTATCCCAACCCTAGCCCTAACCTTAACCCTAACCCTAACCCTAATCCTAACCCTAGCCCTAACCTTAACTCTAATCTAACCCTATCCCTTACCCTAACCCTAACACCAACCCTAACCCTAAATCTAGGCCTAACATAACTGTAAACCTAACACTAGCCCAAAGCCTAACCCTATCCCTAACCCCAACCCTAACCCTAGCCCTGACCCTAAACAGAGGCTAGCCCTAACCCTAAACTGTCTACAGCTGTATGTAAATAACTTTGGAAGGTATCTGAACCCTATGAAATCAATGTTTAAAGTTTGAGTAACCTTCTTTAAAAACCTACTCTAATTTACACTAAATTTTAAATTGAACTGTTTACCATCTCAATTCACAGGTGTGTTTTTTATTTGTTTGTTTGTTTTAATATATTTTTTATTGATTTTTTTTTTACAGAGAGGAATGGAGAGGGATAGAGAGTTAGAAACATCATAGAGCGAGAAATATCAATCAGCTGCCTCCTGCACACTCCCTGCAGATGAAGTGCCCGCCACCAAGATACATATCCTTGACCAGAATCGAACCTGGGACCCTTCAGTTCGAAGGCCGACACTCTATCCACTGAGCCAAACTGGTTTCGGCCTCAATTAGCAGGTGTTTGACCAAGACTTCCCAGTGACTAAACTATTTCTTTGAGATATGAGAGCTCTTTGAACATGTATTCCAACTGTTTGAAGCATCTTCCTAAATACTTCCCTAGTATTTCAGTGTGTGTCCTCAACCTTTCATTCCATCTGTCCAGTGATTCCAGCTCCTTCCTAGTGAATTTCACTTATTTCTGTAGGTTTTGCCTAATAGGCCAGCCCTTCAAATGTATATTATCACTCCTTTAAACACTATCTTGACTATCATTTTGATTTTTAAAAGATGTGAATATTTTAGATTTATAGCAGCTTTCGCAATATGAAATTATGTTTCACCAACATTCTTAAAATGCCAACTAATTCAATAAAGGAATTGTCTCTACAAAAGAAATGCCAACTCTTTAGACTGAATAATAAAAATATAGAGTATCACACTCACTTCTCTGCTTTGAACTCACTTTCCCAGTGGCTTAACATTGTTCTTCAGATATTAAGAACCTATGCACATGTATTCTTTCTGTTTGAGGCACCTTCCTACAATTTTTTCCAGACTTTGATTTGGAATTCTCAGAGTTTTATTGACTTTTTGCAGTGGTTCAAGCTCATTCACTGTGAATCTCAGGTATTTATACAGCATTTTTCTATAGGTAACTGCTCTATCAATGTAAACTATTTCCAATTTAAAGACTATCCCACCTTTCACAGCTCTTGAAGTACAAAATTCTTGTTTTTTCAACAGTGCATGAGAGATATTAAGATTCACCCATCATACTTCCAGTGTTTCAGACACATACCTATAATGTCACTGCTCTGTTGTTATGCTTGTGAGATGCTTCCATTGTCATACAAATACGTGAGCCCCACAGAAATGAGTTATTTAAGCAACCTTCTTTAAAAATGGCCACTCAGTTTGTTTTATATATGTAGGCAGTATCCAAGTCAGGTGTCTACTCTTGGAACACTATTTCTCTTGGAAGAAACAATGTCCCTCATAGATAGATGAAGACTCCCTGAAATATGAGTTCCTAGTGTTTGAAGTACATTCCTACCTGTTTTTCTAGTCTATCAATATAAAATAAATGTTTGATTCTCTTGTACAGATTCCAGCACATGCTTTGTGAATTCTAAGTATATTTATACCATAACCCTAATTGTAGCCTAAAGCCTAGCTCTCATCCTAGACAAGCCCGAGTCCTAGCCCTATTCTTACCCATAGCTCTATCCCTAACAATAAACCTAACCCTATCCCTTACCTTTACCCTAATTCTAATTTGAACTCTGACACTAAACCTAGCCCTAACCCTAACCCTAAGCTTAGCCCTTTCCCTAAACCTAACCCTAACACTAGTCCTAGCCTTAACCTATCCCTAAGTCTAACGCTAACCTTAACCCTAGCTCTCACTCTAACCTTAGCCCTAACTCTAACCCTAACCCTAGTCCTAACCCTAATCCTAGCCCTAAACATAGGCCTAACACTAGCTCTAACTCTAATCCTAGCCCTAATCCTAATCCTAATCCTAACCCTAGCCCTAACCCTAACCCTAACCCTAATCCTATCCCTATCCCTAACCCTAACCCTAGCCATAACCTTAACCCTAGACCTAACCCTAAACAGAGCCCTATTCCTAGCCATAAGATGTCAACAGCTGTATGTAATTAACTTTGGAAGAAATCTGAGTCCTATGAAAATCAAGGTTTAAGGTTTAAGTAACCTTCTTTAAAAACCCACTCTAATTTACATTAAATTGTAAATGGAACTGGTCATTAACTCAATTTGCAGGTGTTTTACCAAGATTTCCCAGTGACTAAACAGTTTCCTTGAGATATGAAAACTCTTTGAACACATATTTCAACTGTTAGTGGCACCTTCCTAAGTACTTCCCTAGTCTTTCATTGTGTATATTGAACCTTTGATTCCATCTTTCCAGTGATTCCAGCCCCTTCCTAGTGAATTTCACGTATTTCTGCTGCATTTTGCCTAATGGGCCAGCTCTTCCAATGTATATTATTACTCCTTTGAACACTAGTTTCACTATGATTTTGATTTGTAAGTGTTGTGAATACTTTTAGAGTTATAGCAGCTCTAGCAATATGTAATTATGTTTCACCAACATTCTTTTTTTGCATATCAGCCTTTTATTATATAGGATACTGTGAACAGAGATCATAATTCATATTCTTTGTACAAGCACAACAAAGGCCTCTTCTTCAGGATGACCATTGACCTCACCAATAATGGACACACCAAACTTCAAATTAAAAACAAGAATTCATGTACACTTTCCTTAAGGCCTTGCTCAGCAATACAAAATTAGTCAATATTGGACAAAGAGGAATTTTTTGCTGTCATGCTATGCCTTCCAAAGCACAAAAGTTTGGAAGCACACCATTTCCATTTACCTCTCCATGCTGACAGATCATAACTTTTCTGTCCAATCATCCCAAGCAAGTGAATAGAACCAATGAATTAAAGGTATAAAAGGAAAAGAAAAATCTTTACAAAAACATAAAAGGAGCAGAGGACAGCAAACAGTTTGTGGGGTGGTGAATTAGAACCTGAAATAATTCATCACAGCTAATGTGAGAACCACAATGTCCCTGTCAGAAGTAGCACTTCTTAGCTGCGGATGGGTGCTCTGGATGAACCCTGGGTCAAGTGCATTGCCTAGTCAGAGATAAAGGAATGAAGATACTGCTAAGAGGTTATAATAATCATAATTTCCGCAAGCACAAGTAAGGACACAGAATATATTTCCCCTGAGCCCACAGGTGATGTTACCAATGCACATTCTTCAGGTGATAGAGGTAAAAATGTTTCAGCCACAATTACTCTCAGTGACATCAATCAAGTATTAGATCTGGGCAGTTTGGCAAATGCAGATCCTTCAAGCCTCACTTGTACCTGAAGCTTATGAAAATCTAGCAGAGTGTATGTTTTGACAAAATGTGTTTATATTTGGTAAATAGGTCCCTAAGTATCTACTTCAGTGTTGCCACTCTGAGAAAGATAAAAAATGATCTGGCCATTTAAGGCTTTTTCTCAAGTGTAAATTCTCAGGTGTGTTACCAGACTATGTTTGTGCCTAAAATATTTCCCACATACACTAGACTCAAAAGAATTTTCTCCAGTGTGAACTCTTTTGTGTTTAAGGAGGTGATTATTGTACATAAAAGATTTCCCACATCCACTACATTCAAAACGTTTTTCTCCAGTGTGAACTCTGTGATGTTGAATGAGGTTAGAGCTTTGACTGAAATACTTCCCTCAATCACTACACTGATACAGCTTTTCTCCAGTGTGAACTCTGTGGTGTTGACTGACATTAGAGCTTTGACTGAAGGACTTCCCACAATCACTACACTCATATGGCTTTTCTCTAGTGTGTACTCTATGGTATTGACTGAGGTTAGTGCTCTGAGTGAAGAACTTCTGACAGTCACTGCACTCATATGGCTTTTCCCCAGTGTAAACTCTGTGGTGTTTAATGAGGTTAGAGTTATGACTAAAGGACTTCCCACAGTCACTACATTTATACGGCTTTTCCCCAGTGTGAACTCTTTTGTGATTAAGAAGGTGACTATTGTACCTAAAATATTTTCCACATTTGTTACATTCATAAGGTTTTTCTCCAGTGTGAATTTTCTGATGTTCAACGAAATTATAGCTTTTGCTGAATGACTTACCACAATTACTACACTCATAGGACTTTTCTCCGGTGTGACCTCCCCTATGTTAATGGATGTTAATAATACATCTAAAAACTTTCCCACATTTGTTACACTCATATTTCACCTCATCAGAGCAGACATCCTGATATTGAACAAATTTATGTCTGTGGCCTGCAGCATTTACATGTTTGCTCCACTGGTGATGACTTTTTCCACTGAGAAATTTCTGTGAAATCTCACTGCCACTTTGAGACTCCTCAGTGTTAAGAAATGCCTGGGGCTGCAACAGCCCTGAGCTGGTTGACCAGTCTTTCCTAGTTTCCCAAGTGGTTGAAGGCATCCCTGGTATGTAGAAGGTGCACCTGGTCACAAAGGAGGCCCTATCCATAGCTTCTTTCCAGGGCTTCTCTCCACTGGTATCCCTCTGTTGCCGGTGATGGTTTACATTAGAACAAAAATCTCTCATACATGTGTCACTGAAGAAGGCTTTCTGCTCAATGTATGCTTCTTGTGACTCAGTCAGATGCAGAATAACTTTTAAAACTGAGAAACACTGCTTACAGAGGTGGGTCCTCTGGATTGGTGGAGCTGTCTTAGAAGCCACAAATTTTGATTCCACTTGTATGGATACACTCTCATCAGAACAGGCATCTTCCTGTTCTGTTTTATGCCAACAACATATAGATGATACAAGTGGAAAAACTTCCAGCATCACATCGCAGTATAGATGTCTCTGATCCTCATCAGGGAGCCCACACTCCTCCTTTGAGAAGGCAATGGCCACATCCTCAAAATTCATATCCTCTTGTCTGTCATCAGAGTCCTCCAAAATGCTCCACCTTCCCACAGCTTGGGATTCTATGAACTGACTCTTCACTTCATCCATTTCTGAGATGAATTCCTGGGTCACCAGACACCTGGAACAAAGTTGTCGAGAGTGACAGGGCCAGAGGGCTGCGGCCCCTGCCGGACACTATGGCCACCATGGTGCAAGCGCCTGGGAAGCTCCGCTTAGGGTGCCCGGGTTGGGGGGAGGCGGGGCAGCCAAAGGGGAAGAGGCAGCAATCTGGAGGGACTGCAAAGCCCGAAAGACAATCAGGAGCAGGAGCCTTATCGGCCAAGTCGCTCAGGCTTCCTGGAGGCCTGACCTGAGACAGGTTAACCCTTGGCGCCCCAGTGTGTAAGGACTCACCAACATTCTTAAAATGCCAACACATTCAATAAAGGAATTGTATCTACAAAAGAAATGCCAACTCATTTAGACTGAATAATAAAAATATACAGCATCACACTCACTTCTCTGATCTTCGAACTCATTTTCCCAGTAGCTTCACATTGTCCTTCAGATATTAAGAACCTATTAACATGTATTCTTTCTGTTTCAGGAACCTTCCTACAATTTTTTCAAGACTTTTATTCAGTATTCTCAGAGTGTTATTAATTTTGTGCAGTGGATCAAGTGTATTCACTGTGAATATCAGGTATTTATACAGCTTTTTCCCATAGGTAACTGCTTTATCAATGTAAACTATTTCCACTTTAAAGACTATCCTACCTTTCACAGCTCTTGAAGTACAAAATTCTTGGTTTTTCAACAGTGCATGAGAGATATTAAGATTCATCCATCATACTGCCAGTGTTTCAGACACATTCCTATAATGTCACTGCTCTGTTGTTATACTTGTGAGATGCTTCCATTGTCATACAGGTATGTGAGCCCTACGAAAATGAGTTATTGTTTAAGCAACCTTCTTTAAAAATGGCCACAGAGTATGTTTATATATGTAGGTATTATCCAAGTCAGGTCTCTACTCTTTCAACACTATTTCTCTGGGAAAAAGCCATGTCCTTCATAGATAGATGAAGGCTCCCTGAAATTTGAGTTCCTAGTGTTTGAAGTACATTTCTTCCTGTTTTTCTTGTCTATCAATGTAAAATCAGTGTTTGATTCTCTTGTACAGATTCCAGCACATTCTTTGTGAATTCTAATTCTATTTACAACAAAACCCAAAATGGAGCCTAAATCCTAGCCTTGATCGTAGACACGCCTGAGTCCTAGCCCTATTCCTACTCATAGGTCTATCTCTAACAATAAGCCTAACCCTAACCCCGAACTTTACTGTAATTCTAATTTGTACTCTGACACTAACAATAGCCCTATCCTTTACCCCAACTCTAACTTAATCCTAGCCCTATCCAAAGACCTAGCCCTAACAGTAGCCCTAATCCTAACCCAAGCCATAACCCTAACCCTCATCTGTCTTATCAGATGTATGTAATTAACTTTGGAAGGTATCTGAGACCTATGAAAATCAAGGTTTAAGGTTTGACTAACTTACTTTGAAAACCCACTCTAATTTACAATAAATTGTACATGTAACTGGTCTCCAACTCAGTTCTCACGTGTTTGACCAGATTTCCGTGTGACTAAACACTTTCCTTCAGATATGGAAGTTCTTGGGCCATCTATTCCAACAGTTTGAGGCACATTCCTGAGTATTTTCCTAGTTTTTCATTGTGTATACTTAACCTTTGATTCTCTTTTCTACAGTGATTCCAGCACATTCTTTGTGAATTTGAAATGTATGTACATCCTAACCTTCAACTGAGCAATAACCCTGGCCCTAAAACTAACCTTAGCCCTTACCCTAACCCTAACCATAGTCCTAACTGTACTCCTATCTCTAACTCTAATCCAAGCCATAACCATAGCCCTAACCCTAATACTAACCCTAGACCTAACAATACACCTAAACCTAACTCTAGCCCTAGCTATAACCCTGGCCCTAACTTTAATGCTAACACTAACCCTAACCTTAGCCCTAACCATAAACCTAATTCTAGTCCTAACCCTACCCCTAACCCTAAACTTAACCGTAGACCTAACCCCAATCCTAACCCTACCCCTACCTCTAACTTAGCCCTAACCCTAGCCATAACTCTAGCCCTAAAACTAACTCTAACCCTAGCCCTAACACTAATGCTGACCCTTACACAAATTCTAATTTCAATTCTGAAACTAACTCTAGACCTATCTCATATCCTAACCCTAACCGTAACCCTAACACTAAGCCTAACTCTAACCCTAGCCCAAACCCTAACCCTAAACATAAAACTAGTCCTAACCCTAACACTAACCCTATCCTTAATCACACTAAACACAACTCTAACCCAAACCCTAATCTTAACCATTGCCATAAGTCTAACCCTAGCCCTAACAATAACCCTAACCTACTCTTAACCATAATTCTAACACTAACCCTAAACCTAACCCTAGCCCTAACCCTCACCCTAATTCTAAACCTAACCCTAAAACTAACCCTAGACCTATTACTTACCCTAACCCTAGGCATAAATCTAACTCTAACCCAAACTCTAGCCCTAACCCTAACCCTAAACCTAATCCAAGCCTTATCCCTATGCCTAACCCTAACCCTAAACCTAGCCCTAACCCTAACCCTATACCTAACTCTAGACCAAACCATAACCCTAGTCATAAGGCTAGCATGAACCCAGCCCTAACTCTAACCCTAGGCCTAAACCTAATCCTACCCGTAGTCCTAACCTTAACCCTAACCTTACCTCTAACACTAACCTTTAACCTAACTCTTTCCCAAACTTAACTCTTGCCCTAACCCTAGCGCTAACCCTACCCTTAACCCTAGCCCAAACCCAAACGCTAAACCTAATGCTAGCATTAAACTTAAACCTAACCATAGCCTTAAACCTAGTGCTAAACCTAACCCTTGGCCTAACACAAACCCGACCTCTAGACCTCACACTAACCCTAGCCCTAACTGTAACGCTATACTTACCCCTAGCCCAAATTCTAACCATAGCCATAACCCTAAACCAAACCACAACTCTAGCCCTCACCCTAACCCTAAACCTAGCCCTAACCCTAACTCTAAACCTAACTCTAGACCTAACCCTAACCCTAGCCATAAGCCTGGACTGAACCCAACCCTACTCTAACCCTAGCCCTAACCCTATCCCTAACCCTAGCTCTAACCCTAACCCTTAACATAACTCTAACCCTAACCCTAGCTCTAAC
This sequence comes from Lasiurus cinereus, assembly GCA_011751065.1. Taxonomy (NCBI): domain Eukaryota; kingdom Metazoa; phylum Chordata; class Mammalia; order Chiroptera; family Vespertilionidae; genus Lasiurus; species Lasiurus cinereus. Next base: position 1,438,567 of record JAAGEH010000044.1, on the reverse strand, counting down.
TCTACTTCTAAATCTAACCCTAGCCCCAACCCTAACCCTAGCCTTAACCCTAGCCCTAACCTAAACCCTAAATCTAACCCTAACCCTACCATAACCCTAACACTAGCCCGATTACTAACTCTCAACCTATCCCTATTATAACCCTAATCCTAATTCTGGCAATAACCCTAACCATAGTCCTAACCGTAAACAGAGCCCTAACCCTAACTCTAAACTATCAACCATTGTATGTAATTAACTTTGGAAGGTATCTGAGTGTTAAAAAAAAACAAGGTTTAAGGTTTGACTAACCTTTAACAAGCGAATCTAATTAAAACTAAATTGTAAATGTAACTGGTCAGCAATTCACTTCGCAGGTATTTGACCAAGATTGCCCAGTGACTAAACAGTGTCCTTCATATATGAAAGCTCTTTGATCATGTATTCCACATGGTTGAGGCAGCTTCCTAAGTACTTTCCTAGTCTTTCATTGTGTACACTCAACCTTTCATTCCATTTCTCCATGATTCCAGCCGCTTTCTAGGGAATTTCACGTGTTTCTGCAGCTTTTTGCCTAATAGGCGAGCTTTTCAAATTTATATTATTACTCCTGTGAACACTAGTTTGACTATAATTTTATTTCCAAGAGTTGTGAATAACCGTACACCTAGCCCTAGACCCAATCCTAGCCCTAACTGTAACCCAAGCCCTAACCCTCACCCTAAACCTAACTCTAACCCTAACCATAACTCTTGCCCTAACCATAACCCTAACCCTATCCCTATCCCTAATCATACCCCTAACCCCAGCCCTAATCCTAACCATAATACTAACACTACACCTAATTCCAGCCCTAACCTTAACCCTACCCCTAATCATAGTCCTAACTCTAACACTAACCCTATCCCTATCACTAACCCTATTACTAATCCTAACCCTAACACTAATCCAAAACCTAACCCTAGCCCTAACCCTAACATAAAACCTAAGTCTAGGACTAAGTGTAACCCACAACCTATCCCTTATCCTAACACTAAACCTAGCACTAACCCTAACCTTAACCCTAGCCCTAAACTTAATGCTAATCCTAACCCTAGACCTAACCCTGGTCCTAACCCTAGCCCTAACTCTAATCCTAGACCTAACACTAAGTCTAATCCTAACACTAACCCTAATTCTAGGCCTAACCCTAAACCTTAACCTAACTCTAACACTCAGCCTAACCCTAGCCCTAACCCTGGCCCTAACCCTAACCCAAGCCCTAACCCTAACCCTAAACCTAGCCCTAACCCTAACCCTATCCCTAGATATACATCTAACCCTAACCCTAAAACTAGCCCATGCCTAACCTTAAACCTAACCCTAAAACTAGCCCAAATCCTAACTATAAACCTAGCCCCAACCCTATCCCTAACCCTAACCCTAACTGTACCTCTAACAATAACCTTAAACCTAAGTCTAACCCTAATCCTAAACCTAACCAAGGGCCTAGCCCTAGCCCTAAACCTAGCCCTAACTCTAAACCTAGAA
>JAAGEH010000044.1:1253539-1433489 GCA_011751065.1 Lasiurus cinereus | reverse complement strand
ACTTTTATACCATTGTATCCATTCTAAGCAAAACAATTTGCTTCACCTATTTCCTTCCAAAACACCACCTTATTTAGGATGACTTACAAAAGTGTCTCACACTTACGTCTCTGCTCTTTAAACACTATTTCCCAGTAACTATAGAGTTGTCTCATACTAAGGATCTATAAACATAAATTTCGACTGTTTCAAGCACCTTTGAAAACATTTCTCTAGCCTTTCATTGTGAATCCCCAGTGTCAGCTGTTACAAACTCCTTCATTGTATATTCAAAATGGTTATACAGCATTTTTCCACATATAACTGCAACATCAATGTGAAATATCTCTTTTCAAGACTATCCTTCTTTAACAGCACATCTAATACAAATTCTTTGTATTAGATCACCGTCTTAGAGACATTATTGTTCTAAAACAGAGATCATGTGTTTATACAGAAATATTGCTGTTTCCCTGCTCTGTTCATTCAGTCCTTAGAGTTTTCATATATTCTTTCTGCTTATGATAGCCTTATGAAAATGAAAGTTTACGTATTTATTCAACCTTCTATCTAATACTCCTTGATGATCAGAATGAAGCACACATAATGAATATCCTAAACAGTGCAGTGCAATTTGAACACTTTTTCTGTGACAAAGGAGATGATTCCTGATACAGTTGCTCTATGACCTTGTATGCCTATTGTTTGTGGCACCTTTCTAAATATTTCCCTAAGGTTCCTTTGTGAATTCCGTTATTAATTCACTGTTGAGCAGCATTTTAAGCTCATTCATTGTATACTCCGAGTGATTATACAGCATTTTTCTGTTTATAACAGCCATATAAAAGTGAATTATTTCTAATTTCAACAGTCTTCTGTTCCACAGCACTTTTATTATAAATTCCTTCTATTTCAAGAAAACTCTAAAGCATCATAGGTCTAAAATATTCAAGAATTTTAGAGAAAATTCTATTTCCCGGGTCTCCTCTATTTCCTTCTTAGAGTTTCATATGTTTTTCTGCAATGAGAGTGCTATGGAAATGATAGATTGCATATTGTTCTAATCTTCTTTCGAATATTCAAAATCATTAAGAATGAAACATATGTAAGGAAGTATCCTTCACCGTTCTGTGGTATTTGCTAACGTTTCACTTGATTATAGAGTTTATTTGTCATAGTGTAGCACTAGGTCCCTATGTTCGCACCTTTTCTGAAATTTTCTTATTTTTCAGGCTAGTGCTCAAAGATGTAATCCATTACTTTGGAAGAGCTGGTAGAATTGGGAAAATGTATAAACATTAGGAATTGACTATGAATGGGCTGGAATTATTGCTCAAAAGTGAATTAAACACTGAGAATACAAAAAGGAAGCATTCGGAGGTCTTTAGAAAGGTGCCAGAAACAGGAGGAGTACAAGTTCATACAGCTATAATGTCATAAATAAACTCTTTAGTCACATAAAAAGTGTTCAAATAGCACAGAACTGCTAAGGATACTCGCTTGGTGCATTTCATTTGGAAAAATTTCCCTAGAGACTCCTTTGTGAATTCTCTGTTTAATTCACTTTGGAACAGCAATTCAAGCTCACACATTTTCAACTCCGAAGGTTTATACAGCATTTTCGCTATGATTCCAGCTGTTGCAATGGAAAATATTACTCCTTTGAACACTGTCTTGACTATCATTTTGATTTCTATGTTTGTTGAGTACTTTATCCTCTTATATCCGTTGTATCGAAAAGAATTTGTTTCACAATTTCCTTTAAAAACAGCAACTTCTTTAGACTGAATTATGAAACATTCTGACACTTAGGTCTCTGATCTTGGAACACTTTTCCCCAGTAATTTCAGTGTCTTGTCATACTTAGGATCTATAAACAAATTTCTACTCTATCAGGCACCTTTGTAACTATTTTCTACCCTCCCTTTGTGAATTCTCATTGTTGGACTGACATTTGTCCAGTATTTCAAGCTCATTCTTTGTATTTTCAACGTGTTTATACAGCGTTTGCCCATATATAATAACATTATAAGTGTGAATTATTTCTAGTTTCAAGAATACCCTTCCTTTCACAGCCCCTTGAATACAAATTCATTGTATTTCAGCACCTCCCTAGAGACATTATGGTTCTGAGGCTGAGATCAAGTATTTTGGACAAAAATCCTGTAGTTCCCTGGTCTGTTTTATTTAGTTCTTAGAGTTTTCATATTTCCTACTGCTATTAGAGCCCTATGAAAAGTAAAGTTTACATTTATTTCCATCTTCTTTCAAATACTCTAAAACCTTTCTAATGAAATGCACAAAGGGAGTACCCTTGGCAATTTTGTGCTATTTGAACACTTTTTATGTGACTAAAGAGTTTATTTATGACATTATAGCTTCATGACCTTGTATTTCTACTGTTTCTAGCACCTTTTTAAAGATTCCCATATGCTTCCTTTTTGTATTCTTAGTCCTTAATTCACTTTTGAGCAATAATTCCATCCCATAAATTCTCAATTCGTAGTGTTTATACAGCTTTTTTTCAAGTATACCAGCTCTTCCGATGTAAATTATTACTCCTTTGCACACTAGCATGACCATCATTTCAATTTTTATGTGTTTGAGTACTTTTATACTGTTATATCCATTCTAAAGGCAAGAATTTCTTTCAGCAATTTTTTTCAAAACAGCAACTTATTTAACCTGAATTATGAAACATCCTGACACTTAGGTCTCTGATCTTGGAAAACTTTTCCCCAGTAACTACAGTGTCTTGTCATACTGAGGGTGTATAAACAAATTTCTACTGTTTTAGGCACCTTTGTAAACATTTCTCTACTCTTTCTTTGTGAATTCCCATGGTTGGACTGACATTTGTCCAATGTTTCAAGATCATTCATTGTATATTCTGAATGGTTATACAGCGTTTCCTCATATATAACTACATGATAAATGAAAGTTATTTCTAGTTTCAAGACTGTCCTTCCTTTCACAGTCCCTGAATTACAATTCATTGTATTTCAACAGCGCCCTAGAGTCAATTTGCTTCTAAAGCAGAGATCAAATATTTCAGACAAAAATCGTCTATTTCCCTGGTCTGTTCTACTTAACGTCTTAGAGTTTTCATATTTTCCTAGTGCTATGAGAGCCCTATGAAAATTAAAGTTTACATTTCTTTCCAATCCTCTTTCAAATACTCTAAAATGATCACAATGAAACCCAGGTAGCGAGTATCCTTCGCAGTTCTGTGCTATTTGAACACTTTTTACATGACTAAAGAGTTTCTGTCTGACATTATAGCTTCATGACCTTGTATTCCTACTGTTTCTGGCAACTTTCTAAAGATTTCCGTATGCTTCATTTTTGTATTCTTAGTGCTTAATTCACTTTTGAGCAATAATTCCAGCCCTTTCATTGTCAATTCCTAGTGTTTATACAACATTTTCCCAATTATACCAGCTCTTCCAATGTAAATTATTACTCCTTTGCACACTAGCTTGACTATCATTTTGATTTCAATGTGTTTTGAGTACTTTTATGCCATTATCTTTGTTCTATAGATAAGGATTTGTTTCACCAATTTCCTTCCAAAACAGCAACTTCTTTAGACTGAATTATATACAACAGTCTCACACTTAGGTCTTTGTTCTTTGAACACTTTTCTCCAGTAACTACAGTGTCTTGTTATACTAGGGATCTATAAACAAATTTACACTGAGGCACCTTTGTAAACATTTCTCTACCCTTTTTTGGTGAATTCTGTTTGTAGGATTGACATTTGTCCAGTGTTTCAAGCTCATTCATTGTATATTCAGAGTGGTTGGTTATACAGCGTTTGCCCATATATAACAACATTATAAATGAGAATTATTTCTAATTTCAAGTCTATCATTCCTTTCAAAACCACTTGAATACAAATTCATTGCATTTCAACACCACCGTAGTCATTTTGCTTCTAAAATAGTGGTCAAGTATTTCAGTCCAAAATCGTCCATTTCCCTGGTCTGTTCTACTTAACATTTTAGAGTTTTCATAATTTCTTACTGCTATGAGGGCCTTATGAAAATTAAAGTTTACATTTCTTTCCTATCTTCTTTCAAATACTCTAAAATGATCAGAATGAAACCCACGTACCGAGTATCCTTCGCATTTCTGTGCTATTTGAACACTTTTTACGTGACTAAAGAGGTTCTGACATTATACCTTTATGACCTTTTATTCCTACTGTTTCTGGCAACTTTCTAAAGATTTCTGTACACTTCCTTTTTGTATTCTAAGTGCTTAATTCACTTTTGAGCAATAATTGCAGCCCATTCATTGTCAACTCGTAGTGTTTATACAGCTCTTTTTCAATTATACCAGCTCTTCCAATGTAAATTATTACTCCTTTGCACACTAGCTTGACTATCATTTTGATTTCTATGTGTTTTGAATCCTTTTATTCCATTATCTTTGTTCTAAAGAAAAGAATTTGTTTCAAAACACCAACTTCTTTAGACTGAATTATATACAACCGTCTTGCACTTAGGTCTCTGTTCTTTGAACACTTTTCCCCAGTACCTAGTGTCTTGTCATACTGGGGATCTATCAACAAATTTTCACTGTTTGAGGCACCTTTGTAAACATTTCTCTACCCTTTCTTGGTGAATTCTCTTTGTAGGATTCACATTTTTCCAGTGTTTCAAGCTCATTCATTGTATAGTCAGATTAGTTATACGGCGTTTTCCCATATATAACAACATTATGAATGAATGTTATTTCTAGTTTCAAGAATACCCTTCCTTTCACAGCACCTTGAATACAAATTTGTTGTATTTCAAATAGCCCTAGAGACATTATGGTTCTCAAACAGAGATCAAGTGTTTCTGACAAAAATATTGCTATTTCACAGGTCTGTTCATTCAGGTTTAGAGTTTTCATCTTTCCTTACATCTCTGGGAGCCCTATGAAAAGGAAAGTTTACATATTTTTCCAACCTTCTTTCAAATACTCTAAAACGTTCATAGTGAAATACACATAGTGAGTATCGTACCCAGTGCTGTGTTATTTCAACACTTTTTCAGTAACCATAGTGTTCATTTCTGAAACTATAGCTGTATGACATTGTATTCCAATTGCTTCTAGCACATTTATAAATATTTCCCTAAGCTTCCTTTGTGAATTCTTTGATTAATTCACTTTTGACCTTTAATTCCAGCTCATTCCTCTTCAATTGCGAGTGATTACACAGTGTTTTCCCGGATATAACAGCAATATACATGTGAATTATTTCTAATTTTAAGACTATTTTTCCTTTAACAGCTCCTTAAATATAAATTCCTTGAATTGCAAGACAGCCCTAGATACATTATGGTTCCAAAACAGAGTCAAGTATTTCAGACAAAAATCTTCTATTTCCGTTGTCTGTTCTATTTACTGGTTAGAGTTATCTTATTTTCTCATTGCTGTGAGAGCCCTATTAAAAGGAAAGTTTATATATCTTTCCAATCTCCTCTCCAATACTCCAAAACATTCAGAATGAAACACACATATCGAGTATTCTTGGCAGTTCTGTGCTATTTGCACACTTTTTCCATGACTAAAGAGTTTATTTCTGATACTATAGCTTCACGACCTTGTATTCCTACTGTTTCTGGGGACTTTCTAAATATTTCTTTCAGTTTTGTTTGTGAATTCACTGTTTAATTCACTTTGGAACAGCAATTCAAGCTCATTCTTTGTCAATTCCTAGAATTTTATACATCATTTGCGCTATTATTCCAGCTCTTGCCTTTGAACAGTAGCTTGACTCTCATTTTGATTTCTACATGTTTTGAATACTTTTATACCATTATGTCCATTCTAAAAAAAGAATTTGTTCTACCATTTTCCTTTCAGAACACCAACTTATTTAAACCGAATTATACAACAGTCTCCCACTTAGGTCTCTGCTCTTTGAACACTTTTCGCCAGTAACTATAGTGTCTTCCATACTAAGGATCTATAAACAAATTTCTACTTTTTCATGCACTTTTGTAAACATTTCTCTTGCCTCTTTTTGTAAATTCTCAGTGTTGGATTCACTTTTGTCAGGTGTTTCAAACTCAGTCATTGTTTATTCACAATGGATATACAGCGTTTTCCTGTATATAATAGCAATATAAAAGTAATTTACTTCTACTTTTAAGACTATCCTTCCTTTAACAGCACCTTGAATACAAATTCCTTGTATTTCAACACCTCAGTTGAGACATTATTGGTCTAAAACAGTGATCAAGTGTTTCTGACAAAAATATAAGTATTTCATGGGTCTGTTCATTCAGTTTTTAGAGTTTTCATTTTTCTTACTTCTATGAGAGCACTATGAAAATTAAAGTTTACATTTCTTTCCAATCTTCTTTTAAATACTTTTTTCGAAAACGCCAACACATATTAAGCCTCTAGTAACATGTATTACCAATTGTTTATAACACCTTTCTCAATATTTCCCTATTGTTTCTTTGTGAATTATCAGTTTTGATTCACCTTTGTCCAGTGATTCAAGGTCATTCAGTGTGATTTCCAAGTGTTTATATGGAGTTTTTCTATTTATACAAGCTCTTCCAATGGATATTTTTAGTCCTTGTACATTACGTTGACTATCATCCTGATAGTCATGTTTTTTAATACTTTTATACTATTATATCAGCTCTAAGAAAATGAATTCATGTTTCAACAACATTCTGTAAAACGCCAACTCATTTAAATTTATATCTAAAAGAAAATAGTACACTCACAGTTTTCTGAGCTTTGAACACTTTTTCCCCAGTGACTAAGCAGTGTCCTTCTGATAATAAGGCTCTTTGAAAATGTATTAATACTGTTTCAGGCAGCTTTCAAATTATTTCCTTTATCTTTCATTGTGAATTATCAGTTTTGATTCACCTTTGTCCCATGATTCAAACTCATTCATTGTGATTTCCAAGTGTTTATTCAGCATTTCCCCTTTATACCAGCTCTTTCAAAGTAAATTATTACTTCTTTTATCTGTTTGTGTATTATTATAATTTCTATGATGTTTGAATACTTTTATGCTGATATATCAGCTCTAAGAAAATGAATTATTGTTTCAAAAACTTTCTTCCTAAAACACCAACTAACTTAGATTGAATTCTGAAGAGAACAGTATCACACCTTGTACTCTTCTTGAACACTTTGTTCCAATGATGAAACAGTGTCCTTGAGATATTAAAGCTCTAAGATCATGTATTGCTTACTCTTTATAACACCTTTCTCAATATTTAACTATTGTTTCATTGTTAATTCTCAGTGTTTGATGAACTTCTCTCCTACTATTCAAGCTCATTCATTGTGAATTCCAACTATTTATACAGAGTTGTTTTTTATTTATACAAGCTTTTCCAATAGAAATTATTACTCCTTTCACACTACCTTGACTATCATTCTGATGACTACATGTTTTGGATACTTTTATACTGTTATATTAGCTATAAGAAAATGAATTCATGTTTCACCAACTTTCTTCCTAAAATTCCAACTAATTTACACTTACATTTAAAAAAATAGTACATAGGTCTCTTTTCTTTGAACACTTTTTCCCACTGACTAAACAGTATCTTTCTCAGGGTCTATGAACATGTATTTCCATTGTTTCAGACACCTTTCTAAATATTTCTCTAGTCTTTCATTGGGAATTCTCACGTTTCAGAATATATGATCTTAGAGCCTCCACATCTCAAGGACATTGTTTCTTCACTGGGAAAAAGTGTTGAAGGAGAAGAATCCAGGGTGTAGATACTGTTTCCTTTAGAATTCAGTCTAAATGAGTTGACATTTTCAGAAGAAAGTTGGTGAAACATGAATTCACTTTCTTAGAGTTGATAAAAGAGTATAAATGTCTTCAAAACACATAGTCAGCAGAATGATAGTTAAGGTAGTGTCAAAGGAGTAATAATTTCCATTGTAAGAGCTTATATAAATAGAAAACTCCATATAAACACATGGATCTCACAATTAATGAGCTTGAATCATAGAACAGAAGTTCATCAAACAGTGAGAATTAAAAATGAAACAATGGGGAAATATTTAGCACGGTGTTTTACACAGTAGGAAATACATGGTCTTAGAGCCTAAATATCTCAAGCACACTGATTCATCACTGGGAAAAAAGTGTTCAATAAGAAGAGTCCAGGGTGCAATACTGCATTCTTTAGAATTCAGTCTAAATGAGTTTGTATTTTAGGAAGAAAGTTCAGAAAACATAAATTCACCGGTAACTTTTGGGTATTTCCAAGGCCCTGGCACCACTGACCAACATCCCATAGGTCACCTGACCCATCCCCATGATGACCTAAGCAAGTCCTACTTCTTAAGTGACACCAACTGCCCTGGCTCACCAGACCACATCCGGGTATGCTCAAGGAACTGGCAGAGGTGACCAACTTCAGGCTTGTACATGACCCCACATCCTGATGACATGAAGAGATCTGGTTGCCCCCCAGACTGCTGTACCCTGACCCTATTCTTCAGAAATTACAGGATACACCCAGACCAATGAAACCCTGAATCACCTCCCATTGTCCACCTAGGCCCTATCCCTGGTTTTTGAGATACCACTCCTGGTTCACCTGAGCACTGGGTCCTATTGCCTGGGCTTTGTTGCCCCTCATGTGGCGTTTGGACTCCCCAAATACCTGGAAGTTGGGTTAAAGGCCGAAAAGTCACTGACCCAGAACACCATCTACTGAAAGGCTGCCTGCGATCCCAAAGGGCAGCCTGGTTGCTTCTAAGAAAGACATATGGGTCCATCTTCCTCAGGATTCTATATTATCTCCAACATGGAGGCATCTCAACATGGAATGACTTTGTACCCCAACAAAACAAACTGCAGGGTGTGAAAACATGGTCAGAGCTGTGGTAAAATGCTGGTAACCACTTGAACTTGCCTCTTTCAACATGAAGAAGTGGGTCGACCTTCAGATGGCCTTCACACTGACACCAGGGTTCAGAAATGAGAGGAAACTTCCTGGTATTTCTCAGGCAGTAGCACCCCTGATGAAAATTATATTGGTAACCTGGCCCCTCTCCATGATAATGTAATCAGGTCTCTTCTGAAGCCACCCCACCTGCCCTGGCTCATGCAACAGTATTCAGGTATGACCAAGGACCTGGAATAGGTTGCCAATTTCAGGCTGGAACTTGGCCCCACCCATTGATGTCATTAAGAAGTCTGGCTGCACCTAAGATGGCCCTCCCCTGACCTCATTTCCAGAAATGACAGGATACTGCCAGGTATTTCCCAGGTCATGGAACCCCTGAACAACCTCCAATTGGCCACCTAGGACCTTCTCCCAGTTTTTATGACACTGGTTCTGGTTCAGTCACACTGAGCTCCATTTCCTGGGCTTTGTGGCCCCTCATGTAGAGTCTGGACTTCCCAAATAGCTGGATATTGGGTTAAAGGCCTAAAACCCACAGCCCCAGATCACTATCTTCTCAAAGGCTGATTCCAATCCTGTCCTGAAGGCAGCTTTGCATCATCTAAGAAAGTGATGTGGGTCCATCTGCCCCAGGACTCTGTATCATCTCCAACTGGGGGCATCTCACCATGTAATTGCCTTGGATCCCAACAAAACCGACAGTAGTCTGTGAAATCAAGGCCAGAGATGTGTTAAGTGCCAGTCTAGCACATCAACTTCCCCTTGATGACATGATGATGTTGGGCTGCCTCCTGGATGGCTTTCACCCTAACCCCACTATTCCAAAATCACAGAAAATCTCAGGTTATTTTCCAGGCCCTGGCACCCCTGACCAATATCCCATTGGTCGTCTTATACCTCCCCTTGATGATATAAGCAGGTCCTACTTCTTAAGCCACCCCACCTGGCCTGGCTAATGAGACAACATCCAGGTATGCCTGAGGACCTGGCACATGTGACCAAAATCAGGCTGGTATTTAGCCCCACCCTCTGATGACATAAAGAGGTCTGGCTGCCCCACAGAAGGCCCTCCCCAGACCTCATTTTCAGAAAATAAAGGATGCTTCCAGAGATTTCCCAGGCCAGGCAACCTGTAAACAATCTCCCATTGGCCACCTAGGCCCTGACCCTGGTTTTTGAGACACCACTCCTGGTTCACTGGCACACTGAGCCCCATTGCACGGGCTTTGTTTCCACTCATATGGAGTCTGTAATTCCCAAATAGCTGGAATTTAGATTAAAGGCCTAAAGCCAAAGCCTCATATGACCATCTTTTCAATGGCTGCCTCCAATGTGATTCAGAGGTCAGGCTGACTTTTTCTAGAAAAGATATGTGGGTCCATCTGCCTCGGGATTCTGTATTATCTCCAACATGGGGGCATATCACCATGGAATAGACTTGGACCCTAAGAAAATGGATTGCATGTTGTGAAATCAATGTCAGAGCTGTGTTAAATCCCAAGCTGTTACTTGAATCTCCAACTGATTACATGAAGAGGTCGCTCAGACCCCGGAAAGTCTTCACCCTGAACACACAGTTCAGAAATCGCAGGAAACGTTCCAGGTATTTCCCAGGCCCTGTCAACTCTGACCAACATCCCATTGGTCACCTGGCCCCTCCCCATGATGACATAAGCAGATCCTGTCTTGGCTGATGAGACAACATCCAGATATGCCCCAGGACCTGGCCTAAGTGAACAACTTCACGTTGGACATTCCCCCCCACTCCTCTACATGATGACATGAAGAGGTCTGGCTGCCCCCAAGACGTCCTTTCCCTGACCCCAGTTCTCAAAAATGACAGGATTGTTCTGGGTATTTGCCAGGGCATGGACCCTGAACAATATTCCATTGGTCACCTAGGCACTCCCCATACTTTTGAGACTGTTCTTGGTTCGCCCGCACACTGAGCCCACTTGAGGCCCCTCATGTGGAGTCTGGACTGTTCAAATTGTTGGAAGTTGTTTTAAAGGCTTAAAACCCACAGACTCAGATCACCGTCTTTCAAAGGCTCACTCTGATCCATTCCAGAGGGCAGCCTGGCATCTTCTGAGAAAATCATGTGGGTCCATCTGCCTCAGGATTCTGTATCAACTCCTACATGGAGGAATTTCACAATGGAATGGTCTTGTACCCCAACAAAAATGACCTGCATGTTTTGAAATAAAGGCCAGAGCTTTGTTAAATTTAAGGCTGGCACTTGAAACTCCCTCTTTTGAAATGAATAGGTCATGCCGCCTCCCGGAGTCTCTTCACCCTGACCCCACCATTCAGATATACATGAAACTCACGGGTATTTCCCAGGCCCTGGCACCTCTGACCAACATATCATTGGTCACCTGGCCACTCCCTCTGATTATGTAAGCCAGTCCTGTTTCTTAAGTGACTCCACCTGACCTGGTTCAAAAGACAAAAATGGTTATGCCCAAGGCCCCGCCAACTAATGACATGAAGAGGATTGACTGCTCCTGAGACAGCCATCTCCTGACCCCACTTTTTAAAAATTACAGGATACTTCTGGGTTTATCACAGACAGTGGTATGGCTGAACAACATCTCATTGGCCACCTAGGCCCTCACCATGGTTTGTAAGATACAGCTCCTGGTTCATTGGTGCACTAAGCCCCATTGCTCATGTTTGTGGCTCCTCATGTGGAGTCTGGACATCCTAAATAACTGGAAGTTGGTTTAAAAAACTAAAACCCACAGCCCCAGATCTCCATCTTCTCAAAGGCTGCTCCTGATCCATAACAGAGGGCAGCCTGGCATCTTCTGAGAAACACATATGGGTCCATCTGACGTAGGACACCTTTTTGTCTCCATCATGGGGGCATCTAATTGTGGAATGGGCTTGGACCCCGACAAAATGAACTGCGGGCTTTGAAATCAAGGCAAGAGTTGTTACACCTCAGGCTGGCACTTGAACCTCCCCCTTTGACATGAAGTGGTCAGGCCAGAGTGTCTTCACTCTGAACCCAACTTTCAGAAATCACAGGAAACTCCCAGGTATTTCCCAGGCCCTGGCACCCCTGACCAACATGCCATTGGTAACCTGGCCCCTCCCCATGATAACATAAGCCAGTCCTTTTTTTTAAGTGACTCCACCTGACCTGGCTCAGAAGACAACATCGGCTATGCCCAAGGCCCCGCCTACTAATGACATGAAGAGGATTGACTGCCCCTGAGATGGCCCTCCCCCGCTTTTCAGAAATTACAGGATACTTCCTGGTATTTGACAGACCATGGAACCTCTGAACAACATCTGATTGGCAACCTAGTCCCTCCCCGTGGTTTGTAAGATGCACTGAGCACCATTGCTCCTGTTTGTGGATTCTGGGCTTCCTAAATAACAGAAAGTTAAGTTAAAGGCCTAAAACCCATAGACCCAGATCACTATCTCAAAGGCTGTCCCATTGCAATTCAGAGGACAACCTGGGATCTGCCTTGGGACTCTATCTCCTTGAACATGGGGGCATCTCACTGTTGAATGACTTGGACCACAACAAAATAGACTGCGTGCTTTGAAATCAAAGCCAGAGCTTGGTTAAATCCCAGGCTGACACTTGAAACTCCCCTTGATGACATGAAGAGGTCAGGCCGCCCTTTGGAGTGTCTTCACCCCGAAATTCCCAGGTATTTCCCAGGCCCTGGCACTAATAACAAAGATGCAGTTGCTCACCTGGTCCCTCCCACTGAAGACATAAGCAGGTCCTGCTTCTTAAGTGAATCCATGTCAGCCAAGGACCTGGCAGAAGTGACCAACTTCAGGTTGGTACTTGGCCTCACCCCCTGATGACATGAAGAGGTCTGGCTTTCCCCGAGATGCCTTACCCCAATTTTCAGAAATTACAGGATATACAGATATTCCCCAGGCCTTGAAATCCCTGAAAAACCTCCAATTGGTCACCTAGGTTTGTAGGACACCCCTCCTGGTTCAATGGTGACTGAGCCACATTAGTAGGGTTTGTGGCCCCTTATGTGGAGTATGGATTTCCAAATAGCTGGAAGTTGGGTTAAAGGCCTAAAACCCACAGCCCCAGATCAACATATTCCCAAAGGCTTCCCCAGATCTAACTGAGAGGGCAGCCTGGCGTCTTTTGAGAAACACATGTGGATCCATCTGCCTCGGTACTCCTTATCAAATCCTACATGGGGGCATTTCAAAATGCAATGGCCTTGTATCCCAACATATCAGACTGCGTGCTTTAAAATAAAGGCCAGAGCTTTGTTAAATCCCAGGTTGGCACTTGAACCTCTCCCTGATGACATGAAGTGGTAATGTGATCTTCGGAATGTCTTAATCCTGACCTGACCATTCAGATATCGCATGAAACTCCTGGGTATTTACCAGGCCCTGGCACCCCTGACCAACATCCCATTGGTCATCTGACCCCTCCCCCTGATGATGTAAGCCAGTCCTGGGTATGCCCAAGGACCTGGCACAAGAGAGCAACTTCAGGCTGGACTTGACCCCGCCCCCTGATGACATGAAAAGGATTGGCTGCCCTGAGACAGCCCTCCCCTCACCCAACTTTTCTGAAATTAGAAGATACTTCCTGGTATTTCACAGGCCATGGAACCTTTGAACAACATCCTATTGGCCACCTAAGCCCTCCTCATGGTTTGAAAGACAAAGCTCCTGGTTCATGGTACACTGAGCCCCATTGTTCTGGCTTCGCGGCCCTTCATATGGATGCTGGACTTCCCAAATAGCTTGAAGTTGGGTTAAAGGCCTAAAACCCACAGCCTCAGATCACCATCTTCTCAAAAGCTGTCCCTGATCCAATCCAAAGGGCGCGTCTTCTGAAGAAAACACATGTGGGTCCATCTGCCTCTGGACTCTATATCGTGTCTCCGTGGAATGGCCTTGGACCCAACAAAACCAACTGCGTGCTTTAAAATCAAGTCCAGAGCTTTGTTAAAACTCAGGCTGGCACTTGAACCAATCCCTGATGACATAAAGAGGTCAGGACGCCCCCAGGGCTGTTTAACCCCAACCCCACCATTCAGATATTGCATGAAACTCACGGGTATTTCCCAGGCCCTGACACCCCTGACCAACATCCCAATTGTCACCTGCCACACCCCCCAGAAGTCATAAGCCAGTCCTGATTCTTAAGTGATTCCACCAGCCCTGGCTAAATAGAGAACATCTGGGCATGCCCAAGGACCTGGTACAAGTGACCATTTTCGGTCAGGAACTTGGCTCTGCACCCTCATGACATGAAGAGGATTGGCTGCCCCTGAGATAGCCCTCCACTGACCCTACTTTTCAGAAATTACAGGATACTTCTGTGTATTTCACAGGCTATGGAACCCTTGAGCAACCTCCCATAGGGCACTTAGGCCCTCCTCATGGTTTGTAAGACACTGATCCTGGTTCACTGGTGCACTGAGCCCCCTTGCTCAGATTTGTGGCCCCTCCTATGGAATCTGGACTTCCCAAATAACTGGAAGTTGGTTTAAAATCATAAAACCCACAGCCCCAGATCACCATCTTCTTAAAGACTGTCCCCGATCCAATCCAGGGGTCAACTGAGGTCTTCTGAATAAAACATACGTGGGTCCATCTAACTGGGAACTTTGTATCATCTCGAACATGGGGGGCATATCATTGTGGAATGGACTTGAACCACAGCAAAACAGACTGTATGCGTTGAAATGAAGGAAAGAGCTTTGTTATCTCCCAGGCTGGAACTGGAACCTTCTCCTTATGACATGAAGTGGTCAGGCCATCCCCAAAGTGTCTTCACTCTGACCCCACCATTCAGAAATTGCAGGAAACTCCCGGGTATTTCCCAGGCGTTGACACCTTTACCAACTTGCCATTGGTCACCTGGGACCTCTCTCTGATGACAGAAGCCAGTCCTGATTCTTAAGTGACTTTACCTGTCTTGACTCACAAGACAACATCCAGGTACTCCCAAGGACCTGGCACAGGTGACCAACCTTAGGCAGGTACTAGGACCCACACCCTGATGACATGAAGAGGATTGGCTGCCCTTGAGAAGGCCCTACCTTGACCCCACTTTTCAGAAATCACTGGATATTTCTGGGTATTTCCCAGGCCATGAAACCCTTGAACAACATTTCATTGGCCACCTAGGCCTTCCCCGTGGTTTGAAAGACACCGCTTCTGGTTCACTGGGACAATGAGGTGAATTGCTCGAATTTTGTGGCCCTTCATATGGAATCTGTTGCCATTTTTAGTCCTTACCCACGAATTCCTTCTTCTCGTCCTCTTTCTTTTTATTAGAGCAGACCCTTTAACATTTCTTGCATTGCTGGTTTGGTGGTAATATATTCCCTTAGTCCTTTTTTGTCTGTGAAGCTTCTGATTTCACCTTCAATTTTGATTGAGAGTCTTGCAGGCTACAGTATTCTTGGATTCAGACCCTTCCTTTGCATGACTTTGTATATTTCATTCCATTCCCTTCTGGCCTGATGAGTTTCTGTTGAGAAATCTGTAGCTAGTCTTATGGGGGTTCCTTTGTAGGTGACTTTCTGTTTCTCTCTGGCTGCTTTTATGATTCTTACTTTGTTGTCGGTGCTTGCCAATTTAATTATAATGTGCCTTGGTGTCGGTTTGTTGGGGTTCATTTTGCTTGGGACTCTGTGAGCTTCTTGGATTTGTGTGGGTTTTTCTTTTCTATTTTGGGGAAATTTTCTGTCATTATTTCTTCAAATAGATTCGCTAATCCTTGCTCAGTTTCCACTCTTTCTGGAACCCCAATTATGCGGATGTTGTTTTGTTTCATGTTATCCCAAAGTTCCCTTAGGCTCTCCTCTTACTTTTTAACTTTTTTTTTCTAGAAGCTGCTGTACTTGACTATTTTTTCCTACCGTGTCTTCTAGCTCACTGATGCGGTCCTCTGCTTCTTCTAGTCTACTTTTGATGCTTTCTATTGAGTTCTTTATGGCAGTGATGTCATTTTTCATTTCTTCTTGATTAGTCTGCATTTCTTTTAGGTTCTTCCGCATTTCTTCCTGCTTCTTTTGCATTTCTTCTTGCTGCTTCTGCATTTCTTCTTGCTTCTTCTTCAGTACCTCTTGGGTCTTCTTCATTTCCTCTTGGCTCTTACTCACAATATCGAACTTGTCTTGCATTCTTTTCATCTACCTTATGATCATTTCTCTGAACTCTTTCTCTTGCAGGCTTATTTCTGCTTCTATTTTGTTTACTTCCTTTTCTGGTGATACCTGCCTATCTGTCATATGCAGGCTGTTTCTTCTCCCAACGGTTTTTCTTCTCCGGGTGTCCGGTTATGTAGTTCTCTCTCCTACATTGATTCAAAGGCAAAAACTACAACATGACTCCATACAGCACACAAGGCACTGAACAGAAATGTATTCACGATGTTAATAATCACCAATAAGGTGACCACCAAGGAAAGACAAATTAGGGGTAAGTAGAGAAAGAGGAAGAGGAAATTGAGGGACAAAGAAAGGAAAGAAGTGCCAAAATCAAATTGGGAGAGGGAGAAAAATAAATAAATAAATGAACTAAAAATAAAATAAAATAAAATTTACAAAAAGGATAAGAAGAAAAAGAAAAGGAAAGAGAAACAAAGTCAGAGAGAAAAGAAAGCAAATAAGAGAGAAAAGGGGAACAAAATATAGATGTCAGGGGAAAACTCCAATAGAGCAGTCACTACTCCCAATAAAGACCAGCAACCAGTACCTAGAGATTAATACAAACTGCAGATAACAACTGGTATCGAGGGAGGTGAGGGAAAAGAGAGGTAAAAAACAAAGCAAGCAAAAAGCAAAATAAAACAAGTAGAATACGCTAAAACAATCTGATGAAAAAGTTCAAAAAATTGATATAATCACTGTTCAGGCAAATAGTAACAAAAGGACATAGAGAAAAAAACCCAACTTTTCAGCTAGTGAAGACAAGAGGAGAGAGGTTTGTATGGACTTGTAACAGGAGATTTGAAATTAGAAATATATATATATGTGGGGTGAATTTGTAACCAGGTAAAGAGAAAGAATAGGGGGAAACTAGAGTTGGAAAAGGGAAAGAGAAACAAGACAACAAAATGGGGAAAGTTAGGAGGAGAGTGTTTTCATAAAGGTAGAGTTGAGTTGGAGTAAAATTATGCTAAAGGAAAGATGAAAATAGAATGTCCAAAAAGGTAAAATACTAGTAGTAATTAATAATACTAGTTGAAAACAAAAATGTAATAATCAAAAAGGTAAAATCAATTGAGGCGGAAAGAAAAAAATAGTCTTTTAATTAAAATATGTAAAAATGAAAAATAAAAATTAAAAATTAAAAAAAAAGAAAAAAAATAGAGTGGTCATTCACTTCCACTATTATTCTGTTTGACACTCCTGTTTCCCAGTTGGGAGGGTATTGCAGTTCCCTGTGTTGCACTGTTGACATTTTAATCTCTTTATTCTTTTGTGGTTATGCGAGAGTCAATTTGTGCGTCATCCACTGGGTGGCAGTGTTTCGGAATTGATCTCTGAGTCAAATCACAGGACCTCTCTAGACTGTGCTCAGATCCTGTTACTCTGTGGTTCTCAAAGCCGGTTGTGGGGATTTTGTAGCCGGGACACTGTAATAACTCCCAGGCTGTCCCTCTGCCTCAGATAAAAAACGAGTCATTTTCCAGAGCTCCCCTCTGTCATCAGCTCAGAGAGTTTGCCTCCACACTTAGGGATCACGTCCTGTCCACCTCCGCGGACCTCTCCAGAGGCAGCTTTCTCGCAGCCCGGCTCCCACAGTGTGCGTGCCTCTGTTCAGAGGGGCAGGAGACCTCACCTTATCCCTGGCGAAATCTGACCTTTCCTTGTGCCGTGTGGATCTCTGAATGCGCCGCATGTCTGCGCCGATTGGAGAGCGGTGTTCTGGGTCTCCGGCTGTTTGGTGGGTGTTTCAGCCAGCTGCAGCTTTCAGACCTCCACAGACATCCACCTCCCTCTGCAAGATGTCGTGGTCTCCTTGTTCGCGCTGGTGGCTTCTGCCGACAAAAACCCCGTGGCAGTGGGGCTGCTGGCCAGAGGAGCCCCGTCCAGCAGTTCCCCGCCTTCTCCTGGAGGATAACTGACTCTTAACTTGCCAACAAACACTCCCTGTGCGACTCTCAGCTGCTCTCTCTCCCTCTGCCCAGCGACAAAGCTCCAGACGTGTCCGTCTATTCAACCGCCATTATCCAAAATCCCTATCCTGTAATTTCTGGAAATGATGTTAGGCTAGTGTTGTCTGGGCACCACCAGACCTCTACATGTCATTAGGGGATGGGGATAAGTACCAGCCTGAAGTTGGTCACCTGTGCCATGTCCTTAGGCATACACAGAGGTCGTCTCTTGAGCCAAGGCAGGTGGATTCACTTAAGAAGCAAGACCTGCTTATGTCATCAGAAGGAGGAGTCAGGTGACCAATGGGATGTTGGTCAGTGGTGTCAGGGCCTGGGAAATATCTGAGAGTTTTTTTGTGATTTCTGAATGGTGAAGACACTCCGGGGGCAGCCTGAGCACTTCATGTCATCCAGGGGAGGTTCAAGTTCCAGCCTGGGATGTAAAAAACCTCTAGCCTTGATTTCAAATCTGTTTTTATTTTGTGGTCTAAGGTCATTCCACCATGAGATATACTCATTTCAGAGACCATGTGAAGCCCCAAGGCAGTTGGATCCACAAGTGTTCTTAGAGGATGCCTGGCTGTACTCTGGACTGGATCGGGGGCAGCCTTTGAGAAGATGGTCACCTGGGCTGTAGGTTTTAGGCCTTTAACCCAACTTCCAGCTATTTGGGAAGTCCAGACTCCACACGAGGGGACACAAAGCCTGGGCAATGAGGCTCAATGCAAAGGTGGACAAGGAATGATGTCTCAAAAACCAGGGGCAGTGCCTGGATGGCCAATGGGATGTTGTTGAGGCGTTACATGGCCTGGGAAATACCCGGAAGTATCCTGTAATTTCTGAAAAGGGGGGTCAGGCTAGGGCAGTCTGGGGGGCAGCTAGAACTCTTCATGTCATCAGGGGGCAAACTAAGTACCAGCTGGAAGTTGGACACCTGTGCCAGGTCCTTGGTCATACCCGGATGTTGTCTCCTGAGCCAAGGCATGTGGAGGCACTAGAGAAGCAGGACCACCTTACTTAATCAGAGGGAAGTGTCAGGTGTCCAATGGGACATTGGTCATGGAAACATGCAGGAGTGTCTTGTGATTTCTCAATGTTGGGGTCAGGATGAAGAAACTCCGGGGGGTGGCCTAAACTCTTCATGTCTTCTGGGGGAGGTTCAAGTGCCACCCTTGAATTTAACAAAGCTCTGGCCTTTATTTCAAAGTACGCAGTCCATTTTTGTTGGGGAACAAGGCTATTCCATTGTGAAATTCCCCATATAGGAGTTGATAAGGAGTTCTGAGGCAGATGGACCCACATGTTTTTCTGAGAAGACAACAGGTTACTTTCTTGATTGGTTCGGAGGCAGCCTTTGAGAAGATGGTGACCTGGGTCTGTAGGATTTAGGCCTTTAACCCAACTTCCAGCTATTTGGGAAGTCCAAACTCCACATGAGGGCCAAAAAGCCCAGGTAATGAGGCTCAATGCACAGGTGAACCAGGAGTGGTGTCTCAAAATCCAGGGGGAGGGCTTAGGTGGCCAATGGGACATTGTTGAGGGATTCCATGGCTTGGGAAATACCCAAAAGTATCCTGTAATTTCTGAAAAGGGGAGTTAGGCTAGAGCCGTCTGCGGGGCAGCTGGACATCTTCATGTCATCAGGGAGCTGGACTAAGTTCCAGCATAAAGTTGGTCACCTGTGCCAGGTCCTGTGTCATACCCGGATGTTGTCTCCTGAGCCAGGGCAGGTGGAGTCACTTGAGAAGCAGGACCAGCTTATGTCATCAGGGGGAGGTGTCAGGTGACCAATGGGATGTTGGTCAGGGGTGCAAGGGACTGGGGAACACCTGGGAGATTCCCATGATTTCTCAATTTTGGGGTCAGGGTGAAGACACTCCGGGGTCAGCCTGACCTCTTCATATCTTTAGGGAGAGGTTCAAGTGCCAGCTGGAAATTTAACACAGTCTTAGCCTTGATTTCAAAGCCCACAATCAGTTTTGTTGAGGTCAAAGGCCATTCCATGGTGAGATGCCCTTATGTTGGATTCGATTCGGAGTCCTGAGGCTGATGGACCCACTTGTCTTTCTTAGAAGAAGCCAGGATGCCTTCTGGACAGGATTTGAGGCAGTTTTTGAGATGATGTTGATCTGGGACTGTTGGTTTTAGGACTTTAACCGAACTTTCAGCTATCTGAGAAGTTCAAATAAACACATGTGGGGCCACAAAGCTCGGGCAGTAGGGTTCAATGCACAGGTTAACCAGGAGTGGTGTCTCAAAAACCAGGGCAAGGGCCTAGGTGGCCAATGAGATGTTGTTGATGGGTTCCCCGAAGTATCCTGTAATTTCTGAAAAGTGGGGTTAGACCAGGGCCCTTGTGGGGGCTACCAGACCTCTTCATGTCATGAAGGGGCATGGCTAAGTACTATTCTGAATTGGTTCACCTGTGCCAGGTCCTTGGTCTGACCAAGATTTTCTATTGTGAGCCAGGGCAGGGGCATTCACTTAAGGAGCAGGACCTACTTACATTATCAGACTGTGGGCGAGGTGATCAATATGATGCTGGTCAGGGGTGCCAGGGACTGGAAAATATCTAGAAGTATCCTGTAATTTCTGAAACGGAGGTCAGAAAAGGGCCGTCTGAGGGGCAGCCAGGCCTCTATGTTATCAGGGGGTGTGGCCAAGTACCAGACTGAATTTGGTCACCTGTGCCCAGGTCCTTGGGCTGACCCGGATGTTTACTCATGAACCAGGGTAGGTGGAGTCACATAAGAATCAGGACTTCTTTACATCAACAGGGGGAGGCGCCCAGTGACCAATGGAAAGTAGATCAGGATGCCAAGGCCTAGGAAATACCCAGGAGTTTCATGCTATATATGAATATTGGGATCCAGGTGAAAACAGTCTGGGGGGCGGCCTGACATTTTGAAGTATTCAGGGGGAGGTTCAAGTGGCACCTTGGGATTTATCAAAGCTCTGGCCATGATTTCAAATCATGCAGTCAGTTTTTTAGGGTTCAAAGGCCATTCCAGGGTGAGATGCCCCCTTCTCAGAGAAAATAAGGAACCCACAGGTAAATTAACCCACAAGTGTGTCCTAAAACACACCAGACTCCTCTATGGATTGAATCAGGAGTCTGCCTTGGAGAAAATGGTGATCTGGGGCTGTGGGATTTAGGCCAACTTCCAGGTTTTTGGAATGTCCAGAATCCATGTGAGGGGTCGCAAAGCCCGAGCAATGGGGATCAGTGTACCAGTGAACCAGGAGTGGTGTCTTACTAACTGGGGAGGACCTAAAGTGGCCAATGGGATGATTTCAGTTGTTCTATGGCCTCAGAAATACTCAGAAGTATACAGTAATTTCAGTAAATTGGGGTCACAGGAGGGCCGTCTGGGGGGCAGCCAGAACTCTTCATGACATCAAGGACAGGGCAAAGTACCAGCCTAAAATTGGTCACTAGTACCAGGTCCTATGGCTAACCTAGATTTTGACTCGTGACTCATGGCAGCTGCATTCAATTAAGAAGCAGGCTCTGCTTTCCTCATCAGAGAGAGGGGCTAGGAGAACAATGGAATGATGATCAGGGGGTGCCAGGACCTGTGAAATACCTGGTAGTTTCATGCAATATCTGAATTGTGGGTTCTGGGTGAAGACACTCTGGTTGGCGACCTGACCTCTTCATGTCATCAGGAGGAGGTTCAAGTACCAGCCTGGGATTTAACAATGCTCTGGCTTTGATTTCAAAGCACATAGTCAATGTTCTTGTGGTCCAAGGCCATTCCACAGTGAGATGACCCCATGTCAGAGATGATATGGAGTTCCTAGGCAGATGGATAAACATGTGATTCTTAGAAGACACCAGGATGCACTCTAGATTGAATTCGGGTCATCTTTGAGATGTTGATCTTGGGCTGTGGGTTTTAGGGATTTAATCCAACATCCATTTATTTAGGAATTCCAGACTCCACATGAGGAAATACAAAGCCCAAGCAATGGGGATCAGTGAGCCAGTAAACCAGGAGAGCTGTATTACAAACTAGGGGGGGGGGGACCTAGGTGGCCAATGGGAGGTTTTTCAGGGTTTCCTTGGCTTGGAAAATACCTGGAAGTATCTTTTAATTTCTGAAAAATCGGGTCAGAAAAGGGCCATATTGAAGGCAGCCAGACCTCTTCATGTATCAGGGGGTGTGACCAGACTGAATTTGGTCACCTGTGCCATGTCCTAGGCATACCCGGATTTTTTCTCATGAGCCAGGGCAGGTGAAGTCACTTAAGAATCAGGATTGGCTTACATCATCAGGGGGCGTGGCCAGTTGAACAATGGGAAGTTGGCCAGGGTTACCCTGGCTTGGGAAATACCTGGGGTTTTCATGTGCTATCTGAATGGTGGAGTCCTGATGAAGACACTTCAGGTGGAGGCCTAAGGAAGATGGACCCACATCTGTTTCTTAGAAGATGCCAGGATGCCCTCTGCATTGCTACGGAGTTAGCCTTTGAGAAGATAGTGATCTGGAACTGTGGGTTTTAGGTCTTTACCCCAACTTACCACTATTTGGGAAGTTCAGACTCCACATGAGGGGCCACAAAGACCAAGCAATGAGCTTCAGTGTAGGAGAGACCCAGGAGCCCGGTCTTACAAACCAGGGGAAGTACGTAGGTGGCCAGTGAAAAGTTTTTCAGGGGTTCCATGGCCTGGGAAATACCCAGAAGTATCTGTAGTTTCTCAAAATTTGGGTGGAGAGGGGAGGGTCATCTGTGGGGCAGCCAGAACTCTTAATTATACCATCTCTTTCAATGTAAATTATTACTTCTTTGCACACCAGCTTGACTATCATTTTGATTTCTATATGTTTTAAATACTTTTCTACTGTTTTATCCATTCAAAGGAAATAAATTTGTTTCACCAATTTTCTTTCTAAACACCAACTTATTTAGATTGAATTATAAAACAGTCTCACACTCAGGTCTCTGGTCTTTGCATACTTTCCCCCAGTAACTATAGTGTAGTACTCATACTAAGTCTCTATGAACATAAATTGGTACTGTTTCAGGCACCTTTCTAAATATTTCTCCACTCTTTCTTTGTGAATTCTCAGGGTTTGATTCACTTTGGTCCAGTGTCTCAAGCACCTTCATTATAAATTTTGAGTATTTATACAGTATTTCCGCCTATATAACCACATGATAAATGTGAATTATTTCTAGTGTCAAGACTGTCCTTCCTTTCACAACCCCTTGAATACAAATTCTTTTTGTTACAACACTACCCTACAGACATTATGGTTCTACAGAGTTCAGGTGTTTGAGGCACAAATCTTTCTATTTCCCTGGTCTGTTCTACTCTGAGGTTTCATATTTTCTTACACCTATGTGAGCCTTATGAAAATGAAAGTTTACGTATTTTCCAAACTTTTTTCAGATACTCCAAAATATTCAAAATGAATTATCAATGTAGCAAATATCCTACGCATTTCTTTGCTACTTAAACACTTTTTCCGTTTCTAAAGGTTTTATTTCTTATACTATGGCTCTATGAACTTGTATTCCTACCATTTCTGGAACCTTTCTAAATATTTCCCTATGCTTCCTTTGTGAATTATCAGTGTTTAATTCACTTTTATCAGTAATTCAAGCTCATTCATTGTCAATTCCGAGTGTTTATACAGCATTTTCCCAATTATACTAGCTTTTCCAATGTAAATTATTACTCCTTTGAACACTAGCTTGACTATCATTTTGATTCCTATGTGTTTTGAATACTGAATTATAAAACAATCTCACAATTAGGTCTCTGCTCTTTGAACACTTTTCCCCAGTAACTAGTGTCTTTCTGATACTAAGGCTCTATGAACAAAAATTTCTACTGTTTCAGCCACCTTTATAAACATTTCTCTAGCCATTCTTTGTGAATTCTCAGTGTTGGATTTCCTTTTGTCCAGTGTTTCAATCTCATTCACTGCATATTCCAAGTGTTTATGCAGTGTTTTCCCATATATAATAGCATATAAATGTGAATTATTTCCACTTTTAAGACTATCCTTCCTTTCTTTTTTTTAATTAAATCTTTATTATTCAGATTATTACATGTGTTTCTCTTTTTTCCCCTCCATAGCACCCCTCCACCCAGCTCCTACCCCTCCCTCTGTCCTTAGCTCCCTCCCATTGATCTCATCCATAGGTGTATGATTTTTGTCCAGTCTCTCCCTGTACACCCCTCACCCCTTCCCCCCTGAGAATTATCAGTCCACTCCCTTTCTGTGTTCCTGATTCTATTATATTCACCAGTTTATTCTGTTGATCAAATTTTTAATTCCCTTAATTTTTAGATTCACTTGTTGATAGATATGTATTTGTTGTTCATAATTTTTTGGCTTTTACCTTTTTCTTCTTCCTCTTCTAAAAGAGTACCTTTCAGCATTTCATATAATACTGGTTTGGAGTTGATGAACTCCTTTAGCTTTTTCTTCTCTGTGAAGCTCTTTATCTGCCCTTCAATTCTGAATGTTAGCTTTGCTGGATAGATTATTCTTGGTTGTAGGTTCTTGCTATTCATCACGTTGAATATTTCTTGCCACTCCCGACTGGCCTGCATCGTTTCTGTTGAGAAATCAGCTGACAGTCGTATGGGTGCTCCCTTGTAGGTAATAAACTGTTTTTCTCTTGCTGCTTTGAATATTCTCTCTTTGTCTTTTGCTCTTGGTATTTTAATTATGATGTGTCTTGGTGTGGTCCTCTTTGGATTCCTTTTATTTGGGGTTCTGTGTGCTTCCTGGACTTGTAAGTCTATTTCTTTTACCAGATGTGGGAAGTTTTCAGTCATTATTTCTTTAAACAGGTTTACAGTATCTTGCTCTCTCTCTTCTTCTGGCACCCCCACAATTCTGATGTTGGTATGCTTAAAGCTGTCCCAGAGTCTCCTTACATTATGTTCACATTTTTGGATTCTTTTCTCTTCTTGCTTTTCCAGTTGAATGTTGTCTGCTTCTTTATATTTCAAATTTTTTACTTGATTCTTGCCTTTCTCTAGTCTGCTGTTAGGACTCTGTATAATATTTTTTATTTCAGTCAGTGTATGTTTAATTTCTAGTTGATTCTTTTTCATCTCCTCTTGGGTCTCACTAAATTTATCGAATTTTTCTAGCATATTCTTGAAAAACCTTATAAGCGTGGTTTTGAACTCTATATCCAGTCGTTTTTTTTCCTCCATTTCTTTTGTTTGTGATCCCTTCCCTTGTCTCGGCATTTTCACTATGCGGGGAGAACTTCTGTGTTGGATTCAGCCTTATGATACCAGACGCAAAGCCGCAGAGGCCTCTGTTGAGCTTGGGAGGGGTGGAGTCTCAGGGCTTCAGGGACCGCCTTGCCTTCCAGTCAGCCCCGCCCTACACGGCCCCTGAGTCTCACGTGACTGAGTAATCCCTGGAGCGGTCCTTGTGCGCGCGCGCACCCGCAGTGCCTCTAACTGCTGCCTTTCCAGCTCCCCTGCGCACGAGGACCACACGAGTCTAGGTCCCCAGGGTTTCGCCTGAAACAGGGGCTTAGTGGACTCAGAAGTGGCACAGTTGGGAGGGTCTGTCTCTCGCCCACTCGCGAAAGCCAGCGGCACAATCAGCAATCTGTCCTGCGCGCAGCACCGTGCGCATGCGAGACCAGACCTGATCTTCTGCGACTCCCCTAAATTTCCGTGCACCTCTCCCTTTTCACAGTTCAAACTCCCCCCGTATGAGTTTTGCTGCATCTGGGGTTTAGTGTCGTAAAATAAGGGGTTCAATGCTGTTGGGAGTCTCCGTTTCCCTCCCGCCAGAGAAAGCCAGCCAGGTACTCCGGCACCCGCTCTCTCAGCGCCCGCGTCTCAGTACCTCGGCTTTTTGCAGCTCCTCTGGGTCTCCGTGAGCCCCTCTCTTTCCTTCTAGCTGTAGAACTTACACTCCGCCAGCTTTCCTGTGGTTCTGGATGATGTCCGTTCTGTCTTTTAGTTGTAGTTTTGAAATTGTTGTGCGAGGCAGCAGTGTAGGTGTTTACCTATGCCGCCATCTTGGATTCTCCTAACCTTCCTTTCACAGCCCCTTGAATACAAATTCATTTTCAACACCACCATAGAGACATTATGGTTCTACAAACAGAGTTCAAGTGTTTCAGACACAAATCTTGCTATTTCCCTGTGTTTTTTTCCTATAAACTTCTTAGAGTTTTAATGTTTTCTTACAGCTACCTGAGTCCTATGAAAATGAAAGTTTACACATTTTTCAAACCTTCTCTCAAATACTCCAAAATATTCAGAATGAAACATATGTAGCAAGTACCCTACACAGTACTTTGCCATTTGAACACTTTATCTGTGACTAAAGAGGTTTTTTTTTCTGATAATATGGCTCTATGAACCTCTATTTCTACTGCTTCTGGCACCTTTCTAAATATTTCCCTACGCTTTCTCTATGAACTCTCAATTTTTAATTCACTTTTGTCCAGTGATTCATGCTCATCCATTGTCAATTCCAAGGGTTTATACAGCTTTTTCCCAATTATACCAGCTCTTTCAATGTAAATTATTACTTTTTTGAACACTAGCTGGACTATCATTTTGATTGTTATGTGTTTTTTTTAGATTTTTTTTATTAATTTTTTATACATATCTCCCCATTGACCCCCCTCCCTCCCAGGCATACCCCAACCCCCCAGTGCCTATGTTCATTGGTTATGATTATATGCATAGATACAAGTCCTTTGATTGATTTCTTATCTACCTCACCTAACTTTAATCTTCCTTCTGTAATTTCACAGTCTGTTTGAAGCTTTACTGTCTCTGTATCTATCCTTTTGTTCATCAGTTTATAATGTTCTTTATTATCCCCCAATGAGTGCGATCATATGATGCTTCTCCTTCATTGACTGGCTTATTTCGCTAAGCATAAGGCTCTCCAGTTCCAGGTTGCTGCAAATGGTAAGAATTCCTTCTTTTTAATGGCAGCATAGAATTCCATTGTGTAGATGTACCACAGTTTTCTGATCCACTCATCTGCTGACGGGCACCTAGGCTGTTTCCAAATTGTGGCTATTGTAAATTCTGCTGCTATGAACATAGGGGTGCATAAATCCTTTCTGATTGGTGTTTGTAATTTCTTAGGATAAATTCCTAAGAGTGGTATTACAGGGTCAAATGGCAGATCCATTTTTAGTTTTTTAAGGAAACTCCATACTGTTCTCTACAGTGGCTGCACCAGTCTGCATTCCCACCAACAGTGCACAAGGGTTCCTTTTTCTCTGCATCCTCGCCAACACTTGTTGTTTGTTGATTTGTTGATGATTGCCATTCTGACAGGTGTAAGATGGTATCGCATTGTCGTTTTGATTTGCATCTCTCGGATGATTAATGACTTTGAACGTGTTTTCATGTGTCTCTTGGCTTTCCTTCTGTTGTCTTTTGAAAAAGTTCTATTTAGGTCCGTTGCCCATTTTTTTATTGGATCCTTCATCTTCCTTTTATTAAGTTGTATAAGTTGGTTGTAGATTTTGGAGATTAAACCTTTATCAGTGATAGCATTTGCAAATATGTTCTCCCATGCATTCATCTTTCTTGTTGTTTTGTTGATGGTTTCTTTTGCTGTGCAAAAGCTTTTTATTTTGATGTAGTCCCATTTGTTTATTTTTTCTTTAGCTTCCATTGCCTTTCGACCAGTATCAGTGAAGAAGTTCTTTCGGCATATATCTGAGATTGTGCTGCCTGTGGATTCCTCTAGTATTTTTATGGTTTCCCTTCTAATGTTTAAGTCCTGTATCGATTTTGAGTTTATTTTTCTATTTGGTGTAAGTTGGTGGTCCAGTTTCAATTTTTTGCATGTATCTGTCCAATTTTCCCAACACCATTTATTGAAGAGGCTATCTTGGTTCCATTGAATGTTCATGCTTCCTTTGTCAAATATTAATTGAACATAGTAGTTTGGGTGGATATCTGGGTTCTCTATTCTATTCCATTGATCTATATGTCTGTTCTTGTGCCAGCACCAGGCTGTTTCGAGAACAGTTGCTTTGTAGTATAGCTTGAAGTCTGGTATTGAGATCCCACCTACTTTATTCTTTTTTCTCAGAATAGCTGTACCTATCCGTGGTCTTTTTTTGTTCCAGATGAATCTATGAAGAATTCTTTGTAGGTCAGTGAAATATCTCGTTGGTATTTTAATGGATAGTGCGTTGAATCTGTAGATTGCTTTGTGTAGTATGGACATTTTAATGATGTTGATTCTCCCAATCCATGAGCATGGTATGCTCTTCCATCTGTTAACATCTTCCTCTATCTCTTTTTTCAGTGTCCTGTAGTTTTCTGCATAAAGGTCTTTTACCTCTTTAGTTAGGTTTATTCCTAGGTATCTTAATTTTTTTGATGCGATGGTAAATGGGATTGCTTTTTTAGGTTTTCTTTCTATAATTTCACTGTTAGTGTATAGAAATACCACAGACTTCTTAGCATTAATTTTGTATCCTGCTACATTGCCGAATTCATTAATTAAGTCAATTAGTTTTGGAATGGTGTCCTTTGGTTTTTTTACGTACAATATCATGTCATCTGCAAATAAGGACAGCTTTACTTCTTCTTTTCCAATTTGGATGCCTTTTATTTCTTCTTCTTGTCTAATTGCAACGGCTAATACTTTCAGTACTATGTCGAACAGGAGAGGTGAGAGTGGGCATCCCTGTCTTGTTCCTGTTCTTAGGGGAAATGGTTTTAGTTTTTGCCCATTGAGTATGATGTTAGCTGTGGGTTTATCATATATGGCTTTTATGATGTTGAGGTATGATCCTTCTATTCCCACTTTACTGAGAATTTTTATCAAGAAAGGATGTTGGATTTTGTCAAATGCTTTTTCTGCATCAATTATATGACGATGTGATTTTTGTCTCTCAATTTGTTTATGTGATGTATCACATTTATTGATTTGTGGATATTGAACCATCCCTACATTCCTGGGATGAATCCTGCTTAGTCATGGTGTATGATCTTTCTGATGTACTGCTGGATCCGGTTTGCTAGAATTTTGTTGAGGATTTTGGCATCTATGTTCATGAGAGATATTGGCCTATAATTCTCTTTCATTGTGTTGTCTTTATCTGGTTTTGGTATTAGGGTGATGCTGGCTTCATAGAAGGTGTTTGGTAGTATTCCTTCTTCTTGAATGTTTTTGAATAGTCTGAGGAGGATAGGTTTTAATTCTTCCTTGAATGTTTGGTAAAACTCTCCTGTGTAGCCATCTGGACCCGGGCTTTTATTTGGTGGAAGCTTTTTGATTACTGCTTCAATTTCTTCCATAGTTATTGTACTATTGAGATGTTTGGTTTCCTCCGCATTGAGTTTTGGGAGGTTATATTTTTCTAGGAAAGTGTCCATTTCTTGCAGGTTGTCCAATTAGTTGGAATAGAGTTGTTCATAGTATTTTTTTAACAATCCTTTGTATTTCCACAGGGTCTGTTGTTATTTCTCCTCTTTCATTTCTGATTTTGTTTATTTGGGTCTTCTCTCTTTGCTTCTTGGTGAGCCTGGCTAGGGGTCCATCAATCTTGTTTATCCTTACAAAGAATCAGCTCTTTGTTTTGTTGATCTTTTGAATTGTTTCTTTGGTCTCCAAGTTGTTCATCTCCGCTCTGATCTTCACTATTTCCTTCCTTCTGAGTACACTGGGCTTTTTCTTGTTCACGTTCTAGCTCTTTGAGTTGTAGGTTTAGGTGATTTATTACCATTATTTCCTGTTTTTTGCAGTAGGCTTGTAGGGCTATGAACTTCCCTCTCAAGACTGTTTTTGCTGTGTCCCATAAATTTTGTATTCTTGTGTTGTCATTGTCATTTGTTGCCATGATGTTTTTGATTTCTTCCTTGATCTCTCTGGTTACCCAGTCGTTGCTTAAAAGCATGCTGTTTAGTCTCCATGTGTTTGATTTCTTTCTATTGTTTTTAATATAGTTGATTTCCAGTTTTATGCCACTGTGGTCTGAGAAAATGCTTGATATGATTTCTATCTTCTTGAATTTGAAGAGACTTTTCTTATGACCCAACATATGATCTATCTTTGAAAATGACCCATGTGCACTGGAGAAGAATGTATATTCTGTGGCTTTGGGGTGAAATGTTCTTAAGATGTTAATTAATTCCATCTGGTCTAGTGAGTCATTTAGGATTGATGTTTCTTTGCTGATTTTTTGTTTAGAGGATTTGTCCAATGGTGACAGTGGGGTATTAAAGTCTCCTACTATGATTGTATTGCTGTCAATCTCTCCCTTAATATTCTCCAAGAGTTTTTTTTATGTATTTAGGTGCTCCTATATTGGGTGCATATATGTTTACCAGAGTTATTTCTTCTTGTTGGATTGTTCCCTTTAGTATTATGAAGTGGCCTTCTTTATCTCTTGTTATGTCCTTCACTTTGAGATCTAATTTGTCAAATATAAGTATTGCAACCCCAGCTTTTTTTTCATTTCCATTTGCCTGAAATACCATGTTCCATCCCTTCACCCTCAATCTGTGTGCGTCTCTTTTCCTAAGGTGGGTTTCTTGCAGACAGCAGATATATGGATCATGTTTTCTTATCCAATCGGTTACCCTATGTCTTTTGATTGGAGCATTTAATCTGTTTACATTTAAAGTTATTATTGATAAGTACTTATCTGTTGCCATTTTTAGTCCTTACCCCCGAGTTCCTTCTTCGCTTCCTCTTTCTTTTTATTACAGCAGACCTTTTAACATTTCTTGCATTGCTGGTTTGGTGGTAATATATTCCCTTAGTCCTTTTTTGTCTGTGAAGCTTTTGATTTCACCTTCAATTTTGATTGAGAGTCTTGCAGGGTACAGTATTCTTGGATTCAGACCTTCCTTTGCATGACTTTGTATATTTCATTCCATTCTCTTCTGGCCTGACGAGTTTCTGTTGAGAAGTCAATAGTTAGTCTTATGGTGGTTCCTTTGTAGGTAACTTTCTGTTTCTCTCTGGCTGCTTTTAAGATTCTTACTTTATCGTCGGTGTTTGCCAATTTAATTATAATGTGCCTCGGTGTCGGTTTGTTGGGGTTCATTTTGCTTGGGACTCTGTGAGCTTCTTGGATTTGTGTGGGTTTTTTCTTTTCTATATTGGGGGAATTTTCTGTCATTATTTCTTCAAACACGTTCTCTAATCCTTGTTCAGTTTCCACTCTTTCTTGAACCCCAATTATGCGGATGTTATTTTGTTTCATGTTATCCCAAAGTTCCCTTAGACTCTCCTCTTGCTTTTTAACTTTTTTTTCTAGAAGCTGCTGTACTTGGGTATTTTTTCCTACCGTGTCTTCTAGCTCACTGATGCGGTCCTCTGCTTCTTCTAGTCTACTTTTGATGCTTTCTATTGAGTTATTTATAGCAGTGATGTCATTATTCATTTCTTCTTGTTTATTCTGCACCTCCTCTAGTTTCTTCTGCATTTCTTCTTCATGCTTCTTCACCTCCTCTAGGTTCTTATTCATTACCTCTTGGCTCTGACTCATATTGTCAAATTTGTCTTCCATTCTTTTCAACCACATTATTGTAATTTCTCTGAACTCTTTCTCTGGTAGGCTTATTTGTGGTTCTATTTCGTTTACTTCCTTTTCTGGTGAAACCTGCCTTTCTGTCTTTTGTGGGCTGTTTCTTTTTCTGCCCATGGTCTTTCCTCTCTGGGTGTCTGGTTATGTAGTGCTCTCTCCTATGTTGATTGAAAGGCATAAACTACACCACGACCAGGTACAGCACACCAGGTTCTTTCTGTGTGCTCTGTGGATCTCTGATTCCGCCAAGTGTCTGCGCCAATTGGAGAGCGGAGTTCTGGGTCCCCGGGGTTACTGGCTGCTCGATGGGTGCCCAGCCGAAGGCTTCAGACCGCCGCAGACATCCACTTCCCACTGCAAGATGGCTCGGGCTCTGAGTTCGCGCTGGTGGCTCCCGCGGACAAAAACCCCCGATTTTTATGTTTTTAAAAAACTTTTATAGTGTTATATCCATTCAAAGAAAATGAATTTGTTTCACCAGTTTCCTTCCTAAACACCAACTTATTGAAACTGTATTATAAAACAGTTTCGCACTCAGGTCTCTGCTCTTTGAATACTTTTCTCCAGTAATTAGTGTCCTTCTGATACTAAAGCTCTATGAACATCAATTGGTACTATATCAGGTACTTTTCTAAGTAATTCTCTACTCTTTCTTTGTGAATTCTCAGGGTTTGATTTACTTTTGTCCAGTGTTTCAAGCTCATTAATTATCAATTCTGAATATTTATACAGCATTTCCCCATATATAACAGCACTATAAAAGTTAATTATTTTTAGTTTCAAAACTATCCTTTCTTTCACAGCCCCTTGATTACAAATTCTTTGTATTTCAACACTACCCTGCAGACAGTATGGTTCTACAAACCGAGTTCAATATTTGAGGCACAAATCTTGCTATTTCCCTGTCTTTTCTATTCAGTACTGAGGCTTCCTATTTTCTTACAGCTATGTGAGCCTAGTGAAAATGAAAGTTTATGTATTTTTCAAACCTTCTTTCAAATACTCCAAAACATTCAGAATAAATTATATATGTAGCGATATTTTATGCAGTTCTGTGCTCTTTGAAGACTTTTTCCATTTTTAAAGATTTAATTTCTGATACTATGGCTCTATGAACTTGTATTCGTACTGTTTCTGAAACATCTAAATATTTCCCTATGCTTCCTTGGTGAATTCTTAGTGTTTAATTCACTTTTGTCCAGTGATTCATTCATTCATTGTCAATTCCGAGTGTTTATAGAGCATTTTCCCAATTATATCAGCTCTTTTAATGTAAATTAGTACTCATTTGAACACTAGATTGACTATCATTTTGATTTCTATGTGTTTTGAATACTTTTTACTCTTATATGAGTTGTAAAGAAATGAATTTGTTTCACCAACTTCTTTCCTAAACACCACCTTATTTAGACTGACTTATAAAACAGTCTCGCACTCAGGTCTAGGCTCTTTGAACACTTTTCGCCAGTAACTACACTGTCCTTCTGCTACTAAAGATTTATGAACATAAATTGGTACTGTTTCAGGTACCTTTCTAAATGTTTCTCTACTCTTTCTTTGTGAATTCTCAGGGTTTTATTCAATTTTGTCCAGTGTTTCAAGCTCATTCATTGTATATTCGGAGTGATTATACAGCTTTTTCACATATAAAACAGCATTATAAATGTGAATTATTTCTAGAGTCAGGACTATACTCAACAGACATTATGATTCTACAAACAGAGTTCAATGTTTGAGGCACGAATCTTGCTATTTCCCTGGTCTATTCTATTTAGTACTAAGGTTTCTTATTTTCTTACAGCTATGGAGCCTTATGAAAATGAAAGTTTATGAATTTTTCCAACTCATTCAGAATGAATTAAACATGTACCACATATCCAACTGAATTACCTGCACTTTGAACCATTGTATGCAGTGATGAAACTGTCCATCAGATATTAATGCTCTTGGAACATGTATTCCCTACTCTTTCAGACATCTACCTAAATATTTCACTTGTTTACACTGTAAATTCTTAATGCTTGATTCACCTTTTTCCAGTGATTCCAGATCATTCATTGTGAATTCATAATGTTTATACAGGTTTTTCCATTTAGACCAACTCTTTCAATGTAAATTATTATTCCTCTAAATACAACCTTGACTATCATTTTGATTTCTTAGACTTTTGAATGCTTTTATACTATTATATTAGTTCTAAGAAAAATAGAACTAATAGAACTAAGAAAATAAATTTATATTTAACCTACTTTGTTCCTAAAGCGCCCACTCATTTAGACTGAATCAAAAAAGGAAACCACCTCGCACTCAGGTCTCTGCTTTGAACATATTTTCCTCACTGACTTAAAAGTGTAACTGAGATATTAAAGCTCTATGAACACGTATTCCTTATTGTTTTAGGCATCTCCCTAAACATTTCATGAGTCTTACATTGTGAAATCTGTGTTTGATTCACTTTGGTCCAGTGATTCAAGCTCATTCACTGTCAATTCTGCATGATTCAACAGCGTTTTCCCGTATCTAACAGCAATACAAATGTGAATTATTTCTTGTTTCAAGACTATCCTTCCTTCCACAGCCCTTTTAATACAAATTCTTGATATTTCAATACTGCACTAGAGACATTACTGTTCTTTGGAGTTCAAATATTTCAGATACAAACCTTGCTTTTCCCTGGTCTGTTTTTTCCAGTTCTAAGAGATTTCATATTTTCATAAAGCTATGTGAACCCTATGAAAATGAAAGTTTATGTAATTTTTTAACCTTCTTTCAAAAACTCAAAAAAATCAGAATGAATTATAAATATATACCGAGTATCCTACTCAGTTCTGTGCTATTTGAACACTTTCTGTGACTAAAGATTTTCTTTCTGATATATGGCTCTATTAAATTCTATTCCTACTATTTCTGGCACTTTTCTAAATATTTCCCAATGCTTCCTTTGTGAATTCTCAATTTTTACTTCACTTTTGTCCAGTGATTTAAGCTCATTTATTATGATTTTCAAGTATTTATAAAGAATTTTACCATTTATGCTAGCTCTTTCAATGTAAATTATTACCCCTTAAATGTAAATTATTTCTACGAGGTTTCAATACTTTTCTCCAGTTTTATCAGCTCTCAGAGAATGAATTCATGTTTCACCAACTTTCTTCCTAAAACAACTCATTTACACTCACATCTAAAAGAAAATAGTACACACACAGGTATCTGTTCTTTGAACACTTTTTCCCAGTGAGTAAACTGTATTCTTCTTGTACTAAGGGTCTATGAACAAGTATTCCATTGTTTCAACACATTTCTAAACATTTCCATGGTCTTTCATTGTGAACTTGCAGTGTTTGATTGCATTTGTCCAGTAATTTCAGCTCATTCCTTGTGTATTCCCAGTGTGTATACAGCATTTTCCCATATATACCAGCTCTATAAATGTTAACTATTTCTACTTTAAAGACTATCCTACCTTTCACAGCTCTTAGGATACAAATTCCTGCTATTTCAACACTGCACTACATTTATTAAGGTTCTGCAAATGAATTCCAAGTGTTTCAACCACAGTCCTAGACAATTCCCTGGTGTGTTATTTTCACATCTGAGATTTTTAAATTTTATACATGTATGTGAATCCTATGGAAATGAAACTTTAAGTATTTATCTAACCTTCTTTAAAATATTTCAACACATTCAGGCTGAATTATACATGTACCTGGTAAGTATCTGAGTTCTCTTCTCTGTGAATACTTTTTCCCAGTGATGAAACAGTGTTCTTGAGGTATTAAGGCTCTAAGAACATGTATTCTCTATCGTGTAAAACAACTTTCTAAATATTACCCTATTGTTTCATTGGGTAACATACTCAGTGTTTAATGACCTTTTGTTCTGTAATTCAAGCTCATTCAGTGTGAATTCCAAGTGTTTATATGAAGTTTTTCTACTTATACAAGCTCTTACAATGGAAATTATTACTCCTTTGACACTACCTTGTCTATCATTCTGATGACTGTGTTTTTAATACTTTTCTCCAGTTATATCAGCTCTAAGAAAATGAATTCATGTTTCATTAACTCTTCCTAAAACGCCAACTCAATTACACTGAAATCAAAAAGAAAATAGCACACACACAGGTCTCTGTTCTTTGAACACTTTTTTCAGTGAATACTTTGCTAATACTTATGCTCTTTGAACATGTATCCGTACTCTTTCTGGCACCTTTCTAAATATTTCCCTAGTCTTTTATTGTGATTTCTCAGTGTTTGATTTTCCTTTGTCCATTGATTCAAGCTCATTCATTGTGATTTCCAAGTGTTTATACAGAGTTTTCTTATTTATACAAGTTGTTTCAATGGAAATTATTACTCCTTTGACACTACTTTGAATATCCTTTAATTTCTACGAGTTTTGAATATTTTTATACTGTTACATCACCTCTAAGAAAATGTATTTGTTTCACTAACTTTTTCCGAAAATGCCAACACATTTAATCTGAATTCTAAATCAGTATCACTCTCAGGTTGCCATTCTTTGAAATCTTTTTCACAGTGACTAAACAGTGTCCTTCTAATAATAAGCCTCTTTGAACATGTATTCCTACTGTTTCAGGCAGCTTTCCAAATATTTCCCTTGAGTTTTATTGTGAATTATCAGTTTTTATTAACCTTTGTCCAATGATTCAAGCTCATTCATTATTATTTTCAAGTGTTTATTCAGCTTTTCACCATTTATACTAGCTCTTTCAGTGTAAATTATTACTCCTTTGATCTGCTTGTATTTCCTTATAATTTCTATGAGGGTTGAATACTTTTCTCCTGTATATCAGCTCTAAGAAAATGAATTTGTTTCATGAAGTTTCTTCCTAAAATGCCAACTCATTTAGAATGAATTATAAAGAAATGACTATTGCACAATGGACACTTCTCCTTGAATACTTAACCCCAATGAAGATACAGTGTCCTTGAGTTATTGAGGCTCTAAGAATATGTATTCCCTACTGTGTAAAACACTTTTCTAAATATTTTACTATTGTTTCATTGTGAATTCTCACTGTTTGATGAACTTTTGTCCTGTAATTCAAGATCATTCAATGTGAATTCCAATTGTTTATACAGTTTTTCTATTTATACAAGCTCTTCCAATGGAAATTATTACTCCTTTGACACTACCTTGTCTATCATTCTGATGACTGTGTGCTTTTAATACCTTTCTCCAGTTATATCAGCTTAAGAAAATGAATTCATATTTCACCTACTTTCTTCCTAAAACACCAACTCATTTACACTTACATCTAAAAGAAAATAGTACACAAACAAGTCTCTGTTCTTTGAACACATTTTCCCAATGACTAAACTGTATTCTTCTTGTACTAAGGGTCTATGAACATGTATTCCATTGTTTCAACACATTTCTAAATATTTCCCTAGTTCTTTCATTGTGAATTCACAGTGTTTGATTGCATTTGTCCAGTAATTTCAGCTCATTCCTTGTGTATTCCCAGTGTTTATACAGCGTTTTCCCACATACAAAAGCTCTATAAATATTAACTATTTCTACTTTAAAGACTGTCCTACATTTCACAGCTCTTAGGATACAAAATCCTGGTATTTCAACACT
Source organism: Lasiurus cinereus (assembly GCA_011751065.1). Lineage (NCBI taxonomy): Eukaryota > Metazoa > Chordata > Mammalia > Chiroptera > Vespertilionidae > Lasiurus > Lasiurus cinereus. Next base: position 1,396,361 of record JAAGEH010000044.1, on the reverse strand, counting down.
GCCCTACACATATTAAAGTTCTACAAATAAATTGCAAGTGTTTCAAACACAGTCCTTGACATTTCCCTGATGTGTTATTTTCAGGTCTGAGATTTTTCACATTTTATACATGTATGTGAATCCCATGGAAATGAAACTTTAATTATTTATCCAACCTTCTTTCAAATATTTCAACACATTCAGGCTGAATTATACATGTACCCAGTAACCAACTGTGTTTTCTGCTCTGTGAACACTTTTTCCCTGTGATGAAACAGTGTTCTTGACATATTAAGCCTATAATGACAGGTATTCCCTATTGTTTATAACACCTTCCTCAATATTTCCCTATTGTTACTTCGTGAATTATCAGTTTTGATTCACCTTTATCCAGTGATTCAAGCTCATTCATCGTGCATTCCAAGTGTTTATATCGAGTTTTATTTTATTTATACAAGCTCTTCCAATTGTAATTATTACTCCTTTCACACTACTTTGTCATACTGATGACTACATGTTTTGAATACTTTTATACTGTTATATCAGCTCTAAGAGAATGAATTCATGTTTCAACAACATTCTTTAAAATGCCAACTCATTTAAACTTATATCTAAAAGAAAATAGTACACTCACAGTTTTCTGAGCTTTGAACACTTTTTCCCCGAAACAGTGTCCTTCTGATAATAAGGCTCTTTGAACATGTATTAATACTGTTTCAGGAAGCTTTCAAATTATTTCCTTTGTCTTTCATGGTGAATTATCAGTTTTCATTAACCTTTGTCCCGTGATTCAAGCTCATTCCAAGTTTTTCCCAGCATTTCCTCTTTCAATATAAATTATTACTCTTTTGATCTGTTTGTGTATCATTGTAATCTCTACAATGTTTGCATACTTCTATGCTGTTATATCAGCTCTAAGAAAATGAATTATTATTTCAAGAACTTTCTTTCTAAAACACCATCTAATTTAGAGTGAATTCTAAAGAAAACAGTGTCGCACCTTGGATTCTTCTCCTTGAACACTTTTTTCCAATGATGAAACAGTGTCCTTGAGATATTAAGGCTCTAAGATCATGTATTCCCTACTGTTTATAACACCTTTCTTAATATTTAACTATTGTTTCATGTGAATTCTCAGTGTTTGATGAACTTTTGTCCTGTGATTCAAACTCATTAATTGTGAATTCCAAATATTTATATGTTTTTTTTTATTTATACAAGCTCTTCCAATGGCAATTATTACTCCTTTCACAGTACCTTGACTATCATTCTGATGTCTATGTGTTTTGAAAACTTTTATACTTTTATATTAGCTCTAAGAAAATGAATTCATGTTTCACCAACTTTCTTCCTAAAATTCCAACTCATTTACACTTACATTAAAAAAAAATAGTACACAGGTCTCTTTTCTTTGAACACGTTTTCCCCCACTGACTAAATAGTATCTTTCTGGTACTCAGGGTTTATGAACATATATCCTCATTGCTTCAAACACCTTTCTAAATATTTCTCTAGTTTTTCATTGGGAATTCTCACGTTTTGGAATATATGATATTAGGGCCTTAACATCTCAAGGACAATGTTTCTTCACTGGGAAAAAGTGTTCAAGGAGAAGAGTTCATGGTATAGATACTGTTTACTTTAGAATTCAGTCTAAATGAGAATGTTTCTGGGAGAAAGTTGGTGAAACATAAATTCATTTTCTTAGCACAGATGTAACAGTATAAAGGTATTCAAAGCTCATAGAAACTGAAAGATAGTCAAGGTAGTGTCAAAGAAATAAAAATTTCCATTGGAAGAGCTTGTATAAATAGAAAAGCTCCTTACAAACACTTGGATTTCATAATCAATGAGCTTGAATCATAGGACAGACGTTCATCAAACAGAATTCACAATGAAACAATAGGGAAATATTTAGCACGGTGTTATACACAGTAGGAAATACATGTTCTTAGAGCCTAAATACCTCAAGCACACTGTTTCATCACTGGGGAAAAAGTGTTCAAGAAGAAGAGTCCATGGTGCCATACTGTATTCTTTGGTATTCAGTCTAAATGAGTTTGTGTTTTAGGAAGAAAATTCAAGAAACGTAAATTCACAAGTAACTGGGTATTTCCCAGGCCCTGGCACCACTGACGGACATCCCATTGGTCACCTGTCCCATCCCCATGATGACTTAAGTAGGTCCTGCTTCTTAAGTGACCCCAACTGCCCTGGCTCACCAGACTACATCTGGGTATGCCCAAGGACCTGGCACAGGTGACCAATTTCAGGCTGGTACTTGGCCTCACATCCTGATGACATGAAGAGGTCTGGTTGCTCCCCAGACTGCTGTACCCTGACCCTACTCTTTAGAAATTACAGGATACTTCTGGGTATATCCTAGGCCAAGGAAACCCTGAGCCACTTCCCATTGCCCACCTAAACCCTACTCCTGCTTTTTGAGATCCCTCTCCTGTTTCACCTGAGCATTGGGCCCCATTGCCTGGGCTTTGTTGTCCCTCATGTGGAGTTTGGACTTCCCAAATATCTGGAAGTTGGGTTAAAGGCCGAAAACTCACAGACCCAGAACACCATCTACTGAAAGGTTGCCTCCGATCCCATTCAGAGGGTATCCTGATTGCTTCTAAGAAAGACATGTGGGTCCATCTTCCTCAGGATTCCATATTATCTCCAACATGGGGACATCTCAACATGGAATGACTTTGTACCCTCCAAAAAACTAACTGCGGGGTGTTAAATCATGGCCAGAGCTGTGGTAAACGCTGGATGCCACTTGAACCTGCCTCTGACAACATGAAGAAATGGGGTTGACCCCCAGACCGCTTTCACACTGACCCCAGGGTTCAGAAATCATAGAACACTTCCAGGTATTTTCCAGGCCCTAGTACCCCTGATGAAAATTACATTGATCACCTGGCCCCTCCCCATGATGATGTAATCAGGTCTCTTCTGAAGCCACCCCACCTGCCTTGACTCATGCAACAATATCCAGGTATGACCAAGAACCTGGCACATGTTATCAACTTCAGGCTGGAACTTGGCCCTGCTCCCTCATGTCATTAAGAGGTCTGGCTGCACCCAAGACAGCCCTCCCCTGACCTCATTTCCAGAAATGACAGGATACTTTCAGGTATTTCTCAGGTCATGAAACCTTTGAACAACCTCCAATTGTCCACCTAGGACCTTCCCCTGGTTTTTGAGACACTGGTCCTGGTTCACAGTTGCACTGAGCTGCATTTCCCGGACTTTGTGGCCCTTCGTGTGGAGTCTGAAGTTCCCAAATAGCTGGAAGTTGGGTTAAAAGTCTAAAACCCACAGCCCCATATCATCATCTTCTCAATGGATGACTTTGATCCCATCCCAAGGGCAACTTTACATTGTCTAAGAAAGTGATGTGGGTCCATCTGCCCCAGGACTCCATATCATCATCAACTTGGGGCATCTCACCATGTAATTGCCTTGGACCCCAACAAAACAGACAGCGGTCTTTTAAATCAAGGCCAGAGCTGTGTTAAATGCCAGTCTGGCACATGAACCTGCCCTTGATGACATGAAGATGTTGGGCAACCTCCTGGACAGCTTTCACTCTGTCCCCACTATTACGAAATCACTGAAAATTTCAAGTTATTTCCCAGGCACTGGCACCCCTGATCAACATCCCATTGGTCACCTGATACCTCCCTTTGATGATGTAAGCAGGTCCTGCTTCTTAAGCCACCCCACCTGTCCTGGCTAATAAGACAACATCTGGGTATGCCCGAGGACCTGGCACATGTAACCAAAATAAGGCTGGTAATTAGCCCCACCCCCTGATGACATAAAGAGGTCTGGCTGCCCCACAAAAGGCCCTCCCCTCCTTTTTAGAAAACAAAAGATGCTTCCAGATAGGTCCCAGGCCTTGGAACCACTAAACAACCTCTTATTGACCTCCTAGGCCCTGCCCCTGTTTTTTAAGACATCACTCCTGGTTCACTGGCACACTGAGCCCCATTGCATAGGTTTTGTGTACCCTCATGTGGAGTCTGGAATTCCCAAATAGCTGGAATTTGGATTAAAGGCCTAAAAGCAAACCCCATATGACCATCTTCTCAAAAGCTGCCTCTGATGTGATTCAGAGGGCAGCATGAGTTTTTCTAAAAAAGACATGTGGGTCTATCTGCCTTGGGATTCTTTATTATCTCCAACATGGGGGCATTTCACTATGGAATGGACTTGGACCCCCAGAAAATGGACTATGGGCTGTGTAATGAAGGCCAGAGCAGTGTTAAATTCCAGGCTGGCACATGAACCTCCCTCTGACGACTTGAAGAGGTCAGGACATACCCAGGATGGCCTTCACCCCAAACCCAGCATTCAGAAATCACAATAAACTTCTGGGTATTTTCCAAGCCCTGGCATCCCTGACCAACATCCCATTGGTCACCTGACTCCTCCCCCTGATGATGTAAGCAGGTCCTGCTTCTTAAGTGACCCCACCTGCCCTGGCTCATGAGACAACATTCCAGTATGCCCAAGGACCTGGCAGGGGTGACCAACTTTGGCTGATACTTGGCCCCACTCCTAATTACCTAAAGTGGTCTGGCTGCCCCCAATACGGTCCTCCCCTGACACCACTTTTCAGCAATTACAGGATACTTTTGGTATTTCCAAAGCCATGGAACCCCTGAAAAACCTTCCATTGGCCACCTAGGCCCTACACCTGGTTTTTGAGACACAGCTCCTGGTTCATCAGTGCACTGAGCCCCATTGCCTAGGCTTCATGGCATCTCATGTGGAGTCTGGTCTTCCCAAAAAGCTGGAAGTTGGTTTAAAAGGCTAAAAGCCACAGCCCCAGATCACTATCTTCTCAAAGGCTGCTTCTGATCCCTTCCAGAAAGCAGCTTGGATTCTGCTAAGAAAAACATGTGGGTCCATCTGCCTCATGATTGCATATCATTTCCAACATGGGGGCATCTCACCATGGAATGGTCTTGGACCTGAAAAAAATTGACTGCGGGCTGTAAAATCAAGGCCAGAGCTGTGTTATATCCCAGGCTGGCACGTGTTGCTCCCCCTGATGTCGTGAAGAGATCAGGCAGCCCCACGGAGTGGCTTCATCCCTACCCCACTATTCAGAAATCACAGGAAATTTCTGGGTGTTTCCAAGGCCCTGGCACCTCTAACCACCATCCTATTGGTCACCTGGCCCATCCCCTTGATGATATAAGCAGGTCCTGCTTCTTAAGCTACCCTACCTGCCTGGCTGAAGAGACAACATCTAGGTATGCCCTAGGGCTGGCACAGGTAATTAAATTGAGGCTGGTACTTGGCCCACTCCCTGATGACATGAAGAGGTCTGGCTGCCCTCCAGAGGGCTCTCCCCTGACCCCACTTTTCAGAAAGTACAGGATAATTCCTTGTTTTTCCCAAGCTATAGAACCCCTGAACAACCTCCCATTGTCCACCTAGGCCCTCCCCTGGTTTTAAGACATTGCTCCTGGTTCACTAGTGTACTGAAATCCATTGCTCGGGATTCTGGACCCTCATGTGGAGTCTGGACTTCCCAAATCATTTTAAGTTGGTTTAAGCCCTGAAACCCACAGCCCCAGATCACCATCTTCTCAAAGGTGCCTATGATCCCATCCAGAAGACAGTCTGTCTTCTTCTAAGAAAGACATGTGGGTCGATCTGCCTCAGGAATTCTTATCATCTCCTACATGAGGGTATCTTATCATGGAATGGCAATGGACGCCAACAAAATGGACTGTGGGCTGTGAAATCAAACCAGAGATGTGTTAAATCCCAGGCTGGCACTTGAACCTCCCCCTGATGACATGAAAATATAAGGGTGCCTCCAGGACAGTCTCCACCCTGGCCCAATCATTCAGAAATCACAGGAAACTTCCAGGTATTTCCCAGGACCTGGCATCCCTGAACAACATCCCATGTGTCTCCTAGCCCAAACCTCTGATGACATAAGAAGGTCCCCCTTCTTAAGCGACCCCACCTGTCCTGTCTCATGATACAACATCCAGGTAAGCCCTAGGACCTGTCCCAGGGGACCAACTTGAGTTTGGAACTTGGCCACTCCTCATGATGACATGAAGAGATATGGCTGCCCCCAAGACGGTCCTCCTCTTACCCCACTTTTCAGAAAGTACTGGATACTTCCAGGTATTTCCCAGGCCATGTGACCCCTGAACAATATCCCATAGCCCACCGAGGCCCTCCCCAGGTTTTTAAGACATTGCTCCCAGTTCACCAGCCTACGAAGCATCATTGCCTGGGATTCTGGCCCCTCATGGGTAGTCTGGTCTTTCCAAATAGTTGGAAGTTGTTTTAAGCCCTGAAACTCACAGCCCCAGATCACCATCTTCACGAAGCCTGACTCTGATCCATTAGAGGGTAGCCTGGAGTCTTATAAAAAACACATGTGGGTCTATCTGCCTCGTGACTCCATATCATTTCCAACATGGGAGTATTTCACAGTGGAATGGCCTTGGACTCCAACAAAAAAAAAGTGGTCTGTGAAATAAAGGCCAGACCTATATTAAATCCCTGGCTGGCACTTGAACCTCCCCTACAACATTAACAGGTTGGGATGCCCCCTGGATGGCATTCTCCCTGACCCCACCATTCAGAGATAACAGGAAACCTCCGGGTATTTCCCAGGCCCTGGAACTCCTGACCAACATGCCATTGGTCACCTGGTGCCTCCCCCTGGTTATGTAAGTAGGTCCTGCTTCTTAAATAACCCCACCTACCATGGCTTAGGACCACATCTTGGTATGCCCAAGGACCAACCACAGGTGACCAACTTCAGGCTGGTACTTGCCCCCGCCTCCAACTGACATGAAGAGGTATGTCTGACCCCAGAAGGCCTTCCTCTGACCCCACTTTTCAGAAATTACAGGATACTTCCTGGTATTTCCAGGCCATGACACCCCTGAACAACATCCCATTCACCACCTAGGCCCTGCCCCTGATTTTTGAGACATTCCTGCTGGTTCACCTGCACAAAAAGTCCCATTGCTCGGGCTTGTGGCCCCTTATGTGGAGTCTGGACTTCCCAAATAGCTGGAGGTTCTTTTAAGGAGTGAAAACCACAGCCCCAGATCACCATCTTCTGAAAGGCTGCCTCCGATCCCATTGTGAGGGCATCCTGGCTTCTTCTAAGAAAGATATCTAGGTACATCTGCCTCGGGATTACAAATAATCTCCAACATGTGGGCATCTCACTATAAAATGGCCTTCCACTGATGACATGAAGAGATCAGGCCAACCCCATAAGGCCTTCCCCTGACCCCACCATTCAGAAAGCACAAGAATCTTCAGGGTAGTTTTCAGGCCCTGGCATCTCTGACCAACATCCCATTGGTCACCTGGGTACTCCCCATGATGACGTATGCAGGTCCTGCTGCTTAAGCAACCCCACCTGCCCTGACTCATGAGACAATATGCTAGTATTCCAAAGGACCTGGCACAAATGACCAACTTCAGGATGGTACTTGGCCACACCCATTGATGACAAGAAGAGGTCTGACTGCCCCCAATACAGCCCTCTCCTGACACTACTTTTTATTAATTACAAGATATTTCTGGGTATTTCCCAGGCCATGGAATTCCTAAACAAAATCCCATTGGCCACCGAGTCCCTCACTCTGGTTTTTGAGACACTGTTCCTGGTTTACCCGCGCACTGAGTTCTATTACCAGTGTTTTGTGGCCCTTCATGTGGAGTCTGGATATCCCAAAGAGCTGGAAGTGGGGTTAAAGGCCTCAAATCCACAGCCCCAGATCACCATCTTCTCAAAGGATGCCCCTGATCTCATCCAGAGGGCAGCATGGCTTCTTCTAAGAATGATATGTGGGTCCATCTGCCTCGGGATTCCAAATCATCCGCAACATGTAGGCATTTCACCATAAAATGGCCTTGGAGCTAAACAAAAAAGACTGCGGGCTGTGAAATCAAGATCAGAGATGTATTAAATCCTAGGCTGATACATGAACCTACCCTTGATGACATGAAGAGGTCAGGAAATCCCCCAGATGGCCTTCACCACAAACCCACCATTCAAAAATCACAAGAAACTTCTGGCCTGACACCCCTGTCCAACATTCCATTGGTCACCTGGGCCCACCTCCTGATTACATAAGCAGCTCCTGTTTCTTAAGTGACTCCACCTGCCCTGGCTCATGAGACAACATCTGTGTATGCCCAAGAACCTGGCACAGGTGATCAACTTCAGGCTGGTACTTTGCTCCACTGCATGATTAACTGAAGAGGTCTAGCTACCCCGAATAAGACCCTACCCTTACACCACTTTTCAGAAATTATAGGATGCTTCCGGGTATTTCCCAGGCCAAGGAACCACTGAACAACTTCTCATTGGCCACCTAGGCCCTCCCCCTAGTTTTTGAGACACTGCTGCTGGTTCATCAGTGCACTGAGCCCCATTGCCTGGGCTTTGAGGCCCCTCATGTGGGGTCTGGTCTTCCCAAAAAGTTGGATGTTGGTTTAAAGGCCTAAAATCCACAGCTCCAGATCACCATCTTCTCAAAGGCTGCCTCTAATCATTTCCAGAGAACAGACTGGCTTCTTTTAAGAAAGACATGTGGGTCCATCTGCCTCAGGATTCTATATCATCTCCAACAAGAAGGCATCTCACCATAAAATGGCCTTGGACCCGAACAAAATGGACTGTGGGATGTGAAATCAAGGCCAGAGCTGTGTTAAATCCCAGACTAGCAGGAGAAACTGCCTGGACGATATGAAGAGGTCAGGACACCCCCGGACGACATTTACCCGAATCCCACCATTCAGAAATCACAGAAAACTTCTGGTATTTCCCAGGCCCTGTCACCCATAATCAACATTCTATTGGTCTCCTGGCCCTCCCCTTGATAACATAAGCTGCTTCGCCTTCTTTTTTTTTTAATAAATCATAAACATTTTTTATTAATTTTTATACATATCTCCCCATTGCCCCCACTCCCTCCCAGGCATACCCCAACCCCCCAGTGCCTATGTTCATTGGTTATGATTATATGCATAGATACAAGTCCTTTGATTGATCTCTTATCTACCTCACCTAACTTTAATCTTCCTGCTGTAATTTCACAGTCTGTTTGAAGCTTTACTGTCTCTGTATCTATCCTTTTGTTCATTAGTGTATAATGTTCTTTATTGTCCCCCAATGAATGCGATCATGTGATGCTTCTCCTTCATTGACTGGCTTATTTCCCTAATCATAAGGCTCTCCAGTTCCAACCAGGTTGCTGCAAATGGTAAGAATTCCTTCTTTTTAATGGCAGCATAGAATTCCATTGTGTAGATGTACCACAGTTTTCTGATCCACTCATCTGCTGACGGGCACCTAGGCTGTTTCCAAATTGTGGCTATTGTAAATTGTGCTGCTATGAACATAGGGGTGCATAAATCCTTTCTGATTGGTGTTTGTAATTTCTTAGGATAAATTCCTAAGAGTGGTATTACAGGGTCAAATGGCAGATCCATTTTTAGTTTTTTAAGGAAACTCCATACTGTTCTCTACAGTGGCTGCACCAGTCTGCATTCCCACCAACAGTGCACAAGGGTTCCTTTTTCTCTGCATCCTCGCCAACACTTGTTGTTTGTTGATTTGTTGATGATTGCCATTCTGACAGGTGTAAGATGGTATCGCATTGTCGTTTTGATTTGCATCTCTCGGATGATTAATGACTTTGAACGTGTTTTCATGTGTCTCTTGGCTTTCCTTCTGTTGTCTTTTGAAAAAGTTCTATTTAGGTCCGTTGCCCATTTTTTTATTGGATCCTTCATCTTCCTTTTATTAAGTTGTATAAGTTGGTTGTAGATTTTGGAGATTAAACCTTTATCAGTGATAGCATTTGCAAATATGTTCTCCCATGCATTCATCTTTCTTGTTGTTTTGTTGATGGTTTCTTTTGCTGTGCAAAAGCTTTTTATTTTGATGTAGTCCCATTTGTTTATTTTTTCTTTAGCTTCCATTGCCTTTCGACCAGTATCAGTGAAGAAGTTCTTTCGGCATATATCTGAGATTGTGCTGCCTGTGGATTCCTCTAGTATTTTTATGGTTTCCCTTCTAATGTTTAAGTCCTGTATCCATTTTGAGTTTATTTTTGTATTTGGTGTAAGTTGGTGGTCCAGTTTCAATTTTTTGCATGTATCTGTCCAATTTTCCCAACACCATTTATTGAAGAGGCTATCTTGGTTCCATTGAATGTTCATGCTTCCTTTGTCAAATATTAATTGAACATAGTAGTTTGGGTGGATATCTGGGTTCTCTATTCTATTCCATTGATCTATATGTCTGTTCTTGTGCCAGCACCAGGCTGTTTCGAGAACAGTTGCTTTGTAGTATAGCTTGAAGTCTGGTATTGAGATCCCACCTACTTTATTCTTTTTTCTCAGAATAGCTGTACCTATCCGTGGTCTTTTTTTGTTCCAGATGAATCTATGAAGAATTCTTTGTAGGTCAGTGAAATATCTCGTTGGTATTTTAATGGATAGTGCGTTGAATCTGTAGATTGCTTTGTGTAGTATGGACATTTTAATGATGTTGATTCTCCCAATCCATGAGCATGGTATGCTCTTCCATCTGTTAACATCTTCCTCTATCTCTTTTTTCAGTGTCCTGTAGTTTTCTGCATAAAGGTCTTTTACCTCTTTAGTTAGGTTTATTCCTAGGTATCTTAATTTTTTTGATGCGATGGTAAATGGGATTGCTTTTTTAGGTTTTCTTTCTATAATTTCACTGTTAGTGTATAGAAATACCACAGACTTCTTAGCATTAATTTTGTATCCTGCTACATTGCCGAATTCATTAATTAAGTCAATTAGTTTTGGAATGGAGACCTTTGGGTTTTTTATGTACAATATCATGTCATCTGCAAATAAGGACAGCTTTACTTCTTCCTTTCCAATTTGGATGCCTTTTATTTCTTCTTGTTGTCTAATTGCAGTGGCTAATACTTCCAGTACTATGTCGAACAGGAGAGGTGAGAGTGGGCATCCCTGTATTGTTCCTGTTCTTAGGGGAAATGGTTTTAGTTTTTGCCCATTGAGTATGATGTTAGCTGTGGGTTTATCATATATGGCTTTTATGATGTTGAGGTATGATCCTTCTATTCCCACTTTACTGAGAATTTTTATCAAGAAAGGATGTTGGATTTTGTCAAATGCTTTTTCTGCATCAATTATATGACGATGTGATTTTTGTCTCTCAATTTGTTTATGTGATGTATCACATTTATTGATTTGTGGATATTGAACCATCCCTACATTCCTGGGATGAATCCTGCTTAGTCATGGTGTATGATCTTTCTGATGTACTGCTGGATCCGGTTTGCTAGAATTTTGTTGAGGATTTTGGCATCTATGTTCATGAGAGATATTGGCCTATAATTCTCTTTCATTGTGTTGTCTTTATCTGGTTTTGGTATTAGGGTGATGCTGGCTTCATAGAAGGTGTTTGGTAGTATTCCTTCTTCTTGAATGTTTTTGAATAGTCTGAGGAGGATAGGTTTTAATTCTTCCTTGAATGTTTGGTAAAACTCTCCTGTGTAGCCATCTGGACCCGGGCTTTTATTTGGTGGAAGCTTTTTGATTACTGCTTCAATTTCTTCCATAGTTATTGTACTATTGAGATGTTTGGTTTCCTCCGCATTGAGTTTTGGGAGGTTATATTTTTCTAGGAAAGTGTCCATTTCTTGCAGGTTGTCCAATTAGTTGGAATAGAGTTGTTCATAGTATTTTTTTAACAATCCTTTGTATTTCCACAGGGTCTGTTGTTATTTCTCCTCTTTCATTTCTGATTTTGTTTATTTGGGTCTTCTCTCTTTGCTTCTTGGTGAGCCTGGCTAGGGGTCCATCAATCTTGTTTATCCTTACAAAGAATCAGCTCTTTGTTTTGTTGATCTTTTGAATTGTTTCTTTGGTCTCCAAGTTGTTCATCTCCGCTCTGATCTTCACTATTTCCTTCCTTCTGAGTACACTGGGCTTTTCTTGTTGCTCACGTTCTAGCTCTTTGAGTTGCAGGTTTAGGATATTTATTACCTTTGTTTCCTGTTTTTTGCAGTAGGCTTGTCGGGCTATGAACTTCCCTCTCAAGACTGCTTTCACTGTGTCCCCTAAATTTTGTATTGTTGTGTTGTCATTGTCATTTGTTGCCATGATGTTTTTGATTTCTTCCTTGATCTCTCTGGTTACCCAGTCGTTGTTTAAAAGCATGCTGTTTAGTCTCCATGTGTTTGATTTCTTTCTATTGTTTTTATTATAGTTGATTTCCAGTTTTATGCCACTGTGGTCTGAGAAAATGCTTGATATGATTTCTATCTTCTTGAATTTGAAGAGACTTTTCTTATGACCCAACATATGATCTATCTTTGAAAATGACCCATGTGCACTGGAGAAGAATGTATATTCTGTGGCTTTGGGGTGAAATGTTCTGAAGAGGTCAATTAATTCCATCTGGTCTAGTGAGTCATTTAGGATTGATGTTTCTTTGCTGATTTTTTGTTTAGAGTATTTGTCCAATGGTGACAGTGGGGTATTAAAGTCTCCTACTATGATTGTATTGCTGTCAATCTCTCCCTTAATATTCTCCAAGAGTTTTTTTATGTGTTTAGGTGCTCCTATATTGGGTGCATATATGTTTACCAGAGTTATTTCTTCTTGTTGGATTGTTCCCTTTAGTATTATGAAGTGGCCTTCTTTATCTCTTGTTATGTCCTTCACTTTGAGATCTAATTTGTCAGATATAAGTATTGCAACCCCAGCTTTTTTTTCATTTCCATTTTCCTGAAATACCATGTTTCATCCCTTCACCCTCAATCTGTGTGCATCTTTTTTTCTAAGGTGGGTTTCTTGCAGACAGCAGATATATGGATCATGTTTTGTTATCCAATCGGTTACCCTATGTCTTTTGATTGGAGCATTAAATCCATTTACATTTAAAGTTATTATTGATAAGTACTTATCTGTTGCCATTTTTAGTCCTTAGCCCGGAGTTCCTTCTTCGCTTCCTCTTTCTTTTTATTACAGCAGACCTTTTAACATTTCTTGCATTGCTGGTTTGGTGGTAATATATTCCCTTAGTCCTTTTTTGTCTGTGAAGCTTCTGATTTCACCTTCAATTTTGATTGACAGTCTTGCAGGGTACAGTATTCTTGCATTCAGACCCTTCCTTTGCATGACTTCGTATATTTCATTCCATTCTCTTCTGGCCTGACGCGTTTCTGTTGAGAAGTCAGTAGCTAGTTTTATGGGGGATCCTTTGTAGGTAACTTTCTGTTTCTCTCTGGCTGCTTTTAAGATTCTTACTTTATCGTCGGTGTTTGCCAATTTAATTATAATGTGCCTAGGTGTCGGTTTGTTGAGGTTCATTTTGCTTGGGACTCTGTGAGCTTCTTGGATTTGTGTGGGTTTTTTCTTTTCTATATTGGGGAAATTTTCTGTCATTATTTCTTCAAACACGTTCTCTAATCCTTGTTTCCACTCTTTCTGGAACCCCAATTATGCGGATGTTATTTTGTTTCATGTTATCCCAAAGTTCCCTTAGACTCTCCTCTTGCTTTTTAACTTTTTTTTCTGGAAGCTGCTGTACTTGGGTATTTTTTCCCACCGTGTCTTCTAGCTCACTGATGCGGTCCTCTGCTTCTTCTAGTCTACTTTTGATGCTTTCTATTGAGTTCTTTATAGCAGTGATGTCATTATTCATTTCTTCTTGTTTATTCTGCACCTCCTCTAGTTTCTTCTGCATTTCTTCTTCACGCTTATTCACCTCCTCTAGATTCTTCTTCATTTCCTCTTGGCTCTTTTTCATTTCCTCTTGGCTCTTACTCATATTGTCAAATTTGTCTTCCATTCTTTTCAACCACATTATGATAATTTCTCTGAACTCTTTCTCTGATAGGCTTATTTGTGGTTCTATTTCGTTTACTTCCTTTTCTGGTGAAACCTGCCTTTCTGTCTTTTGTGGGCTGTTTCTTTTTCTGCCCATGGTCTTTCTTCTCTGGGTGTCTGGTTATGTAGTGCTCTCTCCTACGTTGATTGAAAGGCACAAACTACAACACGACCAGGTACAGCACACAAGGCACTTTCCATGTGCTCTGTGGATCTCTGATTCCGCCGGGTGTCTGCGCCAATTGGAGAGCGGAGTTCTGGGTCCCTGGGTTCCTGGCTGCTCGATGGGTGCCCAGCTGAAGGCTTCAGACCGCCGTAGACATCCACCTCCCACTGCAAGATGGCTCGGGCTCCGCGTTCACGCTGGTGGCTCCGGCGGACAAAAACCCGTGGCAGTGGGGCTGCCTGGCCGGGAGATCCCCCTCCAGCAGTTCCCCGCCTTCCCCTGGAGGACAACTGACTCCTAGCTTGCCAACAAACACTCCCAATGCAACTCTCAGCCGCTCTCTCTCCCTCTGCCCAGCGACAAAGCTCCAGACGCGTCCGTCTACTCCGCCGCCATTTTCTCCTCCTCTCCGCCTTCTTAAATGACTCCACTTTCCCTGGCTCCGGGTATACCCAAGGACCTGGTACAGGTGACCAATTGCAGGCTGGTACTTGGTCCCACACCCTGATGACATGAAGAGGTCTCCCTGCTCCCAAGATGGCCCTAGACTGATCCCAATTTTAGAAATTATAGGATTTTTACCGGGTATTTCCCAGTTGATGGAACCCCTGAACAATATCCCATTGGCCATTTAGGCCCTCCTCGTGGTTTCTGAGTCACTCCTCCTTATTAACATTTGCACTTAGCTTCATTGCCCATGATTTGTGGCCTCTCATGTGGATTCTGGACTTCCCAAATAGCTGGAAGTTGGGTTAAAGGCCTAAAACTCACAGCCCTAGATTACCATATTGTCAAAGGCTGCCCCTGATCCAGTCCACAGGGCAGCCTGGAATCTTCTAAGAAAGACATGTGGGTCCTTCTACCTAGAGACTCCATATCATCTCCAATAAGCAGGCATCTCACCATAGAATTGCGTTGGGCCCCAACAAAATGGAATGTGGGCTGTGAAATCAAGGCTAGAGCTGTATTAAATGCAAGGCTGGCATTTGAACCTCTCCCTGATGACATGAAGAGCTCGGTCTGCCCTCCGGATGGCCTTTACCCTGACCCAATCATTCAGAAATCACAGGTAACCTCCAGGTATTTCCCAGGCACTGGCACCCCTGACAAACATCCCATTGGTCTCCTGGCCCTTCCTCTTGATGATATAAGCAAGTTCTGCTTCTTAAGTGACCCCACCTGTCCTAGCTCATGAGACAATATCTGGGTATGCCCATAAACCTCCTACAGGTGACCAACTTCAGGCTGGAACTTGGCCCGGCCCTCTGATGACATTAAGCGTTTGGCTGCCCTCAATACAGCCCTCTCCTGAAGCTACTTTTTTTTCTTTCTTTTCTTTTTCTTTTATTATTTTTTTTATTAATTTTTATACATATCTCCCCATTGCCCCCCTCCCTCCCAGGCATACTCCAACCCCCTAGTGCCTATGTTCATTGGTTATGCTTATAAGCATGCATACAAGTCCTTTGATTGATCTCTTATCTACCTCTCCTAACCTTAATCTTCCTGCTTTAATTTAACAGTCTGTTTGATGCTTTACTGCCTCTGTATCTATCCTTTTGTTCATCAGTTTACAATGTTCTTTATTATCCACAAATGAGTGAGATCATGTGATGCTTCTCCTTCATTGACTGGCTTATTTCACTAAGCATAGGGCTCTCCAGTTCCAACCAGGTTGTTGCAAATGGTAAGAATTCCTTCTTTTTAATGGCAGCATAGAATTCCATTGTGTAGATGTACCACAGTTTTCTGATCCACTCATCTGCTGACGGGCACCTAGGCTGTTTCCAAATTGTAGCTATTGCAAATTGTGCTCCTATGAACATAGGGGTGCATAAATCCTTTCTGATTGGTGTTTGTGATTTCTTAGGATAAATTCCTAAGAGTGGCATTACAGGGTCAAATGGGAGATCCATTTTTAGATTTTGAGGAAACTCCATACTGTTCTCCACAGTGGCTGCATCAGTCTGCATTCCCACCAACAATGCACAAGGGTTCCTTTTTCTCCGCATCCTTGCCAACACTTGTCGTTTGTTGATTTGTTGATGATTGCCGTTCTGACTGGTGTAAGATGGTATCGCAAATACTGGTGACCAGGGAGCTCCACAAACCAGAAAGGAGGGTATGCCACAGACTGGGAGAGCAGATCACACAAACACAGGGTCTATGGTGCCACTGACGCAGCGACCCTGATACTCAACCGCAGGAATTAGGGTGTCAGCAAGCTGATGTGAAGGCCTGCTGCAGACATGTGTGGAAACGCTCGTTGACTTGGCAGTTCTGCGGGCGGGGACTAGCCCCTGACGCACAAACACAGGGACTGGTGTGTCCACAAGCTGGCCCAAAGGCACGCTGCACACTGTGCACATGGTGGCCTGCAAGATCGCAAGCTGGGACCCCTGTGTGGCCGCTGCCACAGCCTCGCTGATGTTGCTGGGGAGGGGGAGGATTCACTCACTCCTTTACAGGGGGTCCCAGGGTCTGTGGGAATGCAGGGTTCACGACTCTGCGGGACTCTGGCTGGTATGGTTGCTGGGTCGCAGGGCAACTTCAATGCCTTTCTAGCTGGCAGAGTTGGTGAGTTCCCAAAGAAAAGCTCTGTTTCCCTTCTAGATGGCATGGGCTCTGTGCCCGAGTTCCATAGTCTGGGGAGTGAAAGCCGCAATGGCAGTCTCTTCCTATCCAAAAGAGCCTGAACAGCCAGCCCCCACTGCTCCTGCGAGATTATATGTCTGTTTTTGTACCAGTACCAGGCTGTTTTGAGAACAGTTGCTTTGTAATATAGATTGAAATTTGGAATTGAGATCCCACCTACATTATTCTTCTTTCTCAGAACTGCTGTGGCTATTCGTGGTATTTTTTTTGTTGTTGTTCCAGATGAATTAAAATTTTTCTAGAGACGAATGACAATAAAAACACAGCAGTGCAAATGCTATGGGAAACAATGAAAGCAGTGCTGAGAGGGAAGTTTATAGCTCTACAGGCCTACCTCAAAAAACAGGAAAAAATAGTAATGAATCACCTAACTCAACAACTCAAAGAATTAGAAAGAGAGCAACAAGAAAAGCCCACTGTGAGCAGAAGGAAGGAAATAATAAAGATCAGAGCAGAAATGAATGACATAGAGACCAAAGAAACGATACAAAAAGTTAACAAAACAAAGAGTTGGTTCTTCGAAAGAATAAACAAGATTGATGAACCTCTTGCCAGGCTCACCAAGAGGCAAAGAGAGAGGAGCCTAATAAACAAAATCAGAAATGAGAGAGGGAAAATAACTACAGACCCCACAGAAATACAAAGGATTGTTTAAAAATATTATGAACAACTCTATTCTAACAAATTTCACAACCTGAAGGAAATGGACAAATTCCTAGAAAAACACAACCTTCCAAAACTCACACAGGAAGATTCTAAATCTCAACACATTGATAACTAAGGAAGAAATTGAAGCAGTCATCAAAAAGCTTCCAGTAAACAAAAGCCCAGGGCCAGACGGCTTCACAGGGGAATGTTACCAAACATTCATAGAAGAAGTAAAACCCATTCTTCTCAGACTATTCCAGAAAATTCAAGAGGAAGGAACACTTCCAAACTCCTTTTATGAAGCCAGCATCACCCTAATACCAAAACCCGATAAAGATAACACAATTAAAGAGAATTACAGACCAATATCACTGATGAACATAGATGCCAAAATCCTCAACAAAATACTAGCAAATCAAATCCAGCAATACATCAGAAAGATCATACACAATGACCAAGTAGGATTTATCCCAGGGATGCAAGAATGGTACAATATCCACAAATCAATAATCGTGATACATCGCATAAACAATTTGAGAGAAAAAAATCACATAGGCATATCAATTGATGCAGAAAAAACATTTGACAAAATCCAACAATTTTTCTTAATAAAAACTCTCAGCAAGGTAGGAATAGAAGGATCATACCTCAACATAATAAAAGCCATATATGACAAACCCACAGCCAACATCATACTCAATGGGCAAAAACTAAAATCATTCCCCCTAAAAACAGGAACAACACAGGGATGCCCACTCTCACCACTTCTGTTTAACATAGTGCTGGAAGTATTAGCCATTGCTATCAGACAAGAAAAAGAAATAAAAGGCATCCAAATAGGAAAAGAAGAATTAAGACTGTCCTTACTTGCAGATGACATGATACTGTACATAGAAAACCATAAAGACTCCATCAAAAAATTATTAGACTTGATAAATGAATTCATCAATGTAGCAAGATACAAAATTAACACCAGGAAATCTTTGGCATTTCTATATACCAATAATGAACTTACAGAAAGAGAGACTAAAACAGCAATCCCATTTACCATAGCACCAAAAAAGCGTAAGATACCTAGGAATAAACTTAACTAAGGAGGTAAAAGACCTATATGCAGGAAACTACACAACTCTTAAAAAAAGACATAGAGGAAGACATAAACAGATGGAAGAACATACGATGTTCATGGATTGGGAGAATCAATATCATCAAAATGTCTATTTTACACGAAGCAATTTATAAATTCAACAAAATCCCCATGAAAATACCAAAGGCATACTTCACAGACCTAGAACGAACTTTCCAAAAATTCATCTGGAATAAAAAAGACCCCAAATAGCTGCAGCAATCCTTAGAAAGAAGAACAAAGTAGATGGGATCTCAATGCCATATTTCAAGCTGTACTACAAAGGCACTGTTCTCAAAACTGCCTGTTACTGGCACAAGAACAGACATAAAGACCAATGGAATAGGATAGAGAACCCAGTAATCGACCCAAATCACAAAGGAGGCATGAACATACAATGGAGTCAAGATAGTCTCTTCAACAAATGGTGTTGGGAAAATTGGACAGAAACATATAAAAAAATGAAACTAGACCACCAACTTACACCATGGGCAACTGATTTAAATAGGCACTTCTCAAAAGAAGACAGAAGGAAGACCTAGAGACATATATTTGTGTATGAATCTTTGAAGAATTCTTTCTAGGTCTGTGAAATGTTGGTATTTAATTGTAGATCCAACTGTTTTACTTCCCAAGTTTTTTTGTGTGTGTTTTTTTTTTGGGGGGGGGGGTTATGGTGCTACTAGTATATTCTCTCAGTTCTCCTGTATTTGGTAATTTATTGTAGTTTCCTACTTGAGCTATTTGGGTTCTCTTGATGTAGATCTGCGAGTTTGAGAGGCACAACTGTGGTGTCTAAAATTTGGCAGCCCTGGAGAGAAGTGTTCCTATTTTTATTGTTTTGCACCCTTAATTGAGATCACTCATGCCCGGGGGGATACACAGTGGCACCAAAGACCCGTCTGTTGGGATGATGTGTTTCAGGGGCCTACACCCTGGAGAGGCGTGGCTGTGGTGTCCAGAGTTAAAAAAAATCACACCTGTGGGCCCTCCCAATGGCTCCCAGGAACTGTTTATGGGGTGGACCACCAGAAACATGCTGCTGAAAACCCGCCTTGGGTAGTGGCCTTGAGGGTGCACTGCAAACACCAGTGACCAGGAAGCTCTACAAACCAGATAGGAGGGCATGCCACAGATAGGATGACCAGAACATGCAAACTAAGGGTTTATAGGGCGCCACAGACAGGGTGACCTTGACGTGCAAACACAGGGACTAGGGTGATTCTCAAGCTGGCATGAAGGCACGCTGCAGACTTGAGTGGAAACGCGTTGACCCAGGAGTTCTGCAGGCAGGTACTAGTGTGTAGCTGCAGGTGAAACCACAGACAGGGCGACCCTGACGCGCAAACACAGAAACTAGGGTGCTTCGCAAACTGGTGAGAAGGCATGCTGCACACAGTGCGCACGGCGACCTGATCGCAAGCCTGGATCCCTGTGTGGCCACCACTGCAGACACACCAATGTCGCTGGGGAGGGGGAGGTTGCATTCACTGCTTTGGAAGCGGAGGTCCCAGGGTCCTCGGTAATGCAGGGTCTGCGGGAGTGCAGGGTCTGTGGGTCTGTGGGACTGTGGCTGGAGTGGCTGTTGGGCTGCAGGGCAGCTCCAATGCCTGTCTAGCTGGTGGTGTTGGTGAGTTTCCAAAGGAAGGCCCTGCTTCCCTTCAAGATGGCATGGCTCGATGCCTGAGTTCTGCAGTCCAGGGAGTGAAATCCGAGATGGCAGTCTCTCCTTTTCCAAGAGAGCCTGGACTTCTAGCCTCCACTGCTCCTGTGAGATTCAACTGTCTCTCACTCAATCACACAACCACCACACACACACACTCACTCTCTCTCCTTGTCCCCTCACTCACTTCCTCTCCCTCACCTCCATCTTGCCAGCTGCCATCATCCTTCCAGTACCTAGCCCTAGCTCTTAACCTAACCCTAGACCTACCCTAACCATAACCCTATCCCTACTCCTAACATCAGCCCTAATCCTAGTCCTAGCCCATACTGTATCCCTTAATCTAACTCTAACCCTATCCCTAAACCTAACCCTAATTCAAAATCTAGTCCCTCACTCAAACCCTAATGCTAATCCTTAACCCTAACCCTAAAACTAAGGCCTAAACCTAACCCTAAACGTAATCCCAACCCTATCCCTAACCCTAACACTATCCCTAATTCTAACCCTCACCCTAGCCTAATCCCTACCCCTAACTGAAGCATTAAACCTATTACGAACCTTTGTCCAGCCCTAAACCTAGTCCTAACACTAACCCTTAACCCAAATCCTAACCCCTAAACCTAATCCTAACACTAGCCCTACCCCTAAACTTAAACCTAACCCTAACCCTAGCCCTAGCACCAGCCCTAGTCCTGGCCCTAATCCTAACCCTAGCCCTAATCCTAACCCTAACCCTAACACTAACACTATCCCTAATCTTAATCCTAACCCTAACCCTGACCCTGGCCCTAGTCATAACCCTAGCCCTAACCCTAACCGTAACCCTAACCCTAACCCTAGGTCGAACCTTAGTGCTAGCCCTTACACTAAACCTGTTTCTATGCTAACCCTAGCCCTAGCCATATCCCTATTCCTAAACCTAACCCTTGCCCTATCCCTAAGCCTAGCCCTGTGCTAACCCTAATCGGAGACCTAACCCAAACCCTAACCTTAACACTAACTCTAACCCTATCCCTAACCCTAAACCTAAACCTAACCCTAACCCTAACCCTATACCTAACCCTAACCATAAACATAAACCTGGCCATAGCCATGGCTATGAACCTAGCTCCAACCTAAACCCTAAACTTAACCCTAGCTAGCACTAATCTTAGTCCTAACCCTAACCAACACAACAACCCCAACTCCAACTGTAGCACCAGGCCTAGCCCTGGCCCTAGCCCTAGCTCTAGCTCTCGCCCTACACTTAGCCTTAACTCTAACCCTAAATCTATCCCTAACATGAATCCTAACCCTAACCCTGGCCCTAGCCCTAGTCATAACCCTAACCCTAACCCTAACCCAAACCAAACTCTAAACCTAACACTAACCCTAACCCTAACCCTAAAACCTAAACCTAAGCTGAAAACTAAATTTAACCCTATCCCTATCTTTAACCTTAGTCTTAATTCCATTTTCAAAGGTATCACATACTTGTATAGGAAAAGTCAAAGTCTCAAAACTAAAAATAACACTGCACAATATGACTAGGAATGTGTCTGAAACAATAGCAATATGTTTGTAGAAGCTTAATATCTCTAGTGCAGTGGAGAATTACCAAGAATTTGTATTCAAACAGCTGTGAAATCTGAAATAGTCTTTAAACTAGAAATAAGTTACATTTATAAAGCTGGAATATGTGGGAATGATACATATGGCCAGTATGAAACCTACTCAGTTCTCTGCTCTTTGAACATGATTTCCCAGTGAGGACACAGTGTCCTTCAGATATTAAGGCTCTGTGAACATGTTTTCCTATGGTTTCAGGCTCTTTCTTTGACATTTCCATTGTCTTGTGAATTAGTGTTTGATTCACATTTCTCCTGGGATTGCAGTTCATTCTTTGTCAATTGAGCGTATTTATACAGGATATTTCCATGTATACCAACTGTAAAGTGTAAATTATTTCTGTTTTAAAGACTATTTGATCTTTCACAGCTCTTTATATACAAATTCTTGGTATTTCAACACTGCACTAGATATTAAGATTGCACAAACATACTCCAAGGGTTTATGACACTTTCCAGATATTTCCCTCCTCTGTTATTTTCAGTTGAGAGTTTTCACATTTTCATACAAGTATGTGACAGCTTTGAAAATGGAAGTTTGTTTATCAATCTTTCCAATATGCCAACTCATTCAGACTGAATGATACCTGTAGCCAAGATCTAACTCAGTTCTCTGCTATTTGAACATGATTTCCCAGTGAGGACACAGTGGTCTTCAGGTATTCGGGCTCTATGAACATGTATTTCCTAGTGTTTGGGGCACCTACTTTATTATTTTCCTAGTTTTTCATTGTGAATTGTCAGTGTGTGATTCACTTTTGTCCAATGATTCATCATCACTCATTGTCAATTCTGGGTGTTTATACAGCGTTTTTCCATATATACAAGCTGTATAAATGTAAATTATCCCTAGTTTAAAGACTACCTTTCACAGCTCTTTGTCTTCAAATTCTTGGTATTTCAACACTGCATTAGAGAATTTAAGATTCTACAAACGAATTCCAAGTGTTTCCGCCACATTCCTAGATATTTCCCTGTCTATTTTGAGTTCTGAGAGTTTTCACATTTCCATAAAGCTATGTGACCCATATGAAAATGATATTTTATATATTTAACCATTCTTCTTTCTAATACACCAACACATTCACACTGAATTATACCTGTCGCCAGTATCCAACTCAGTTCTCTGCTCGTTGAACACGATATTGCAGTGATGAAACAGCGAAGGCTCTGTGAACATGAATTCCCTACTGTTTCACGCAACTATCTTAATATTTCCTTAAATTTTCATTGTGAATTCTCAGCGTTAGATTTACTTTAGTGCTGTGATTCCAGCTCATTCATTGTCAATTCCGAGTGTTCATACAGTGTTGTAATGTGAAATGTAAATGTAATGTGAAATGTAAATGTGAAAACTCTCAGAACTCAAAATAGACAGGGAAATATCTAGGAATGTGGTGGAAACACTTGGAATTCGTTTGTAGAATCTTAAATTCTCTAATGCAGTGTTGAAATACCAAGAATTTGAAGACAAAGAGCTGTGAAAGGTAGATAGTCTTTAAACTAGGAATAATTTACATTTATACAGCTTGTATATATGGAAAAACGCTGTATAAACACCCAGAATTGACAATGAGTGATGATGAATCATTGGACAAAAGTGAATCACACACTGACAATTCACAATGAAAAACTAGGAAAATAATAAAATAGGTGCCCCAAACACTAGGAAATACATGTTCATAGAGCCTGAATACCTGAAGATCACTGTGTCCTCACTGGGAAATCATGCTCAAATAGCAGAGAACTGAGTTGGATCTTGGCTACAGGTATCATTCAGTCTGAATGAGTTGGCATATTGGAAAGATTGATAAACAAACTTCCATTTTCAAAGCTGTCACATACTTGTATGAAAATGTGAAAACTCTCAACTGAAAATAACAGAGGAGGGAAATATCTGGAAAGTGTCATAAACCCTTGGAGTATGTTTGTGCAATCTTAATATCTAGTGCAGTGTTGAAATACCAAGAATTTGTATATAAAGAGCTGTGAAAGATCAAATAGTCTTTAAAACAGAAATAATTTACACTTTACAGTTGGTATACATGGAAATATCCTGTATAAATACGCTCAATTGACAAAGAATGAACTGCAATCCCAGGAGAAATGTGAATCAAACACTAATTCACAAGACAATGGAAATGTCAAAGAAAGAGCCTGAAACCATAGGAAAACATGTTCACAGAGCCTTAATATCTGAAGGACACTGTGTCCTCACTGGGAAATCATGTTCAAAGAGCAGAGAACTGAGTAGGTTTCATACTGGCCATATGTATCATTCAGTCTGAATGAGTTGGCATATTGGAAAGTTTGATAAACACGTAAATTCCACGTTTTTATTTTCAAAGGTGTCACATACTTGTATGAAAAGGTCAAAGTCTCAGAACTAGAAATAACACACCAGAAAATGACAAGGAATATGTCTGAAACACTTGGAATTTTTTGAATAACCTTAATATCTCTAGTGCAGTGTTGATAACCAAGAGTTGTATACAAACAGCTGTGAAAGGTATGATAGTCTTTAAACTAGAAATATTTTACATTTATACACCTTTCATATATGGAATATCCTGTATAAACTGTCAGAATTGACAATGAATGAGCTTGAATCATAGGTCAAATGTGAAGCCAACACTGATAATTCACAAGACAAGGGAAATATTGAGCAAGGTGCCTGAAACTGTAGGAATACATGTTCATAGAGCCTTAGTTTCTGAAGGACACTGTTAAGACACTGGGAAATTGTGTTAAAAGAGCAGACATGTGAGTGGAATACTGTTTTCTTTTATAATTCCATCTAAATGAGTTAGCGTTTTAGGAAGATAGTTGGTGAAACATAAATTCATTTTCATAGAGCTGATATAACTGTAGAAAAGTATTCAAAACTCTTAGAAATCAAAATTATAATCAAGCTGATGGTCAAAGTGGTAATAATTTACATTTGACGAGCTGGTATATTTGGCAAAATGCTGTATAAACATTTGGCAATCACAAGAAATGTGCTTGATTCCCTGGACAGAAGTGAAACAAACACTGAGAATTCATAATGCAAGACTCATAAAATATTTAGGTCGTTGCCTCTAACAGTAGAGAATACATATTCATAGAGCCTTAATGTCTCAATCACATTGTTTCATCACTGGGAAAAAGTGTTCAAAGAGTTGTGAAAAAAAATTGCAGTGGAATAGTTGGATGTATTTCTAGCCTTGTCCCTCATCATACCGAGAGAACAGCTGAGGGTCGCATGGGGAGTGCTTGATGGTGAGTTAAGCAACAGCTATATTCCAGGAGAAGGTGGGGGACTACTGGATGGGGTTCCCCTGACCGAGTAACCCCTACTGTGCTGAGTTTTTCTCCTGGAGCTACCAGCTTGGATGAGGAGACCTTGCCATATTGAAAAAATGGGTGTTATTGGAAGCCTGAATATCTATCACTGCAGCATCTACCAAACAGCTGCGAGTCCCAGAACACAGGTCCCCAATTGGCACAAACATTCAGATTCAGAGGATCTCTACACTCCACATGGAAAGGTCAGATTTTGCCTGGGATAAGATAAGGTATGTGGTCCAAAAGGACAGAGAAACACATGCATTGTGGGAGCTGGAGGAGAGGGGGAAGTTTGCTCCTAGAGAAATCCATGGCTGCTGGGCCTGGCATGATCCATGTATGTAGAAGGGGGTCCTCAGAGCTGCTAACAGAAGGGATCTATAGAAAGCAACTCATTTTGATCTGATACAGAAGGACAGTCTGGGAGTTTTAAAAGTGTGCCGGCTGCTTAGACAGAGGTGGGAAAGGGGGACTAAGCAGACTTGTACTCTTTCCTCTTCAGATTCTTGCTTCTGATTGGTAAGCCAAATACATAGGATCACCCAGTTGGGGACACCCTGGGAAACTGCAGGGGAAAGTTGTTTTTCTGGACCCTGGGGATTGGAGTGGGGAGTGACTGTCAGAGAAACAGCTTTGGGGCAGCCCACTCCCACAAACCCATATTGAGTCCCACAGGGAAAGCAGGATCTAAGTACAGGCTAGAGAGGACCTATAGTTTCTGAGGTCAATTCAGAAACACTGCCACCTAGGGGTTGACTCACAAATTGACTCTTGTGGAATCACAAATAAAAGAATAAAGAGATTAAGACACACCACCTGCTTAAAACCAGGATTGGCTTACAACACTGAGCACCAGTGGAACTCAGGGAACTGTAATACTGTCCTGACTGGAAACAGGTGTGCCAAACAAAACAACAGAGGAAATGAATGACCTTCACTACTGCACATTCTACTTTTTTCTTTTTTCTTTTTCATCTTTTACTTAAGAAACTAATTTTTTTCTTTTTTTCCTCACTTGATTTTATCTTTTTAATTATTACATTTTTATTTTCAATCAGTATTATTACTACTACTATTTTACCTTTTTGGGAAAAAAAGTGTCATTTTATTTTCTCTTTATTTTACTTTGGGATTAGAGTTCTATATTCTTTTTTCATCTTTGCTTTAGCATCATCTTACTCTATCTCAATTCTACATTTATGCCATCACTGTCTTCCGACCTTTTCCCCTTTTGTTGTCTTGTTTCTCTTACCATTTTCCTACTTTAGATTTTCTCTATTTTTCTTTTTACCCTTGTTAAAATTTCACCCTACTTATATATCTAATTTCCAATCCCCTGCCCCAAGTTCATACACACCTCTCTTCTCTATCCTTACTATCCAAGTAATTATTTTTCTCTCAGTCATTTTGTTGTTGTTTGCTTTAATGTTGATTACATTGATTTTTATACTTTTTTGTGAGATTGATTTGCTTTTTTGTTTGTTTGTTTTTTATTTCTGTTTTCCCTCACCTCAGTTGATATTAGTTGTTGTTTGTAGTTTGTATTAATCTCAATGTACTTGTTGTTGGTATTTGTTAGGATTAGTGGCTGTTCTATTGGAGTTTTCACCCCAGATATGTAATTTGTTCTCCATCTCTTTCTTATTCTCTTTCTTTTCCCTCTTACTTTTTTTCTTTTTCCTTCTCCCAATTTCATTTTGGCACTCCTTTCTTTTCTTTTTCTTTTTCTCCTTTTCTCTATTCTTTTTTTCTCTCCTATCCTCTAATTTGTCTCCCTCTGGTGGTCACCTTTATTTGTAGCTATTAATATCATGAATATTTTTCTGTTCAGTGCTTGGTGTGTTGTTCCTGGTTGTATTGTATTTTGTGCTTTTATATCAATACAGGAGAGAGAGAACTACATAACCAGATACCTGGAGAAGAGAGACTATGGGAAGACAAAGAAACAGCCCACATTTGAAAGAAAAGCAGGCATGTTTAGAAAGGAAGTAAATGAAATGGAGGCAAGCAACTGGCCACAGAAAGAATTCAGAGAAATTGTCATTAGGTGGCAGAAAAGAATGGAAGACAAATTTGACAATATGAGTAAGAACCGAGAGGAAATGAAGAAGTACCAAGAAGAAATGAAGAAGAACCAAGAAGAAATGAAAAATGACATTGCTGCTGTAAAGAACTCAATAGAAAGAAAGCATCAAAAGTAGATTTGAAGAAGCATAGGCTCACATCAGTGACCTAGAAGACAAGATAGGAAAAAATACCCAAGTAGAACAACTTCTAGAAAAAAAAATTAAAAAGCAGGAGGAGAGCCTAAGTATACTTTGGAACAACACAAAAAAAAACAACATTCGCATTATAAATGTTCCAGAAGGAGAGGAAATTGAGCAAGGAATAGAAACCCTATTTAAAGAAATAATGACAGAAAACTTCCCTGATATAGGGGAGAAAAAACCCACACAAATCTAAGAAGCTCACAGAGTCCCAAGAAAAATGATCCCCAAAATACCTATGCCAAGGCACATTATACTTAAAATAGAGGCCTGGTGCATGAAATTAGCGCATGTGGGGGATGTACTTCAGCCTGGCCTGCTCCTTCTCTATACTAGAACACCCTGAGGGATGTCCAACTGCTCATTTAGGCCTGATACAAGATCGGAACTAAAGGGCTCAGACATCCCTCTCACAATCCAGGACTGCTGGCTCCTAACTTGTCACCTGCCTGCCTTCCTGATAGCCCCTAACTGCTTTTGCCTGCCAGCCTGATCACCCTCCTAACCACTCCCCTGCTAGGCTGATTGATGCGTAACTGTTCCCCTGCCATCCTGTTTGCACAAATGCCCTTTCCTGCAGGCCTAGTCACTCCTAACTTCCCTCCTCTGTGGCCCTGGACACCTTTAACTGCCCTCCCCTGCAGACTTGATAACCTCCAACTGCCCTCCTCTACAGGCCTGTTCCCGGCTAACTGCCCTCCTCTGCTGGCCATCTTGTGGTGGCCATCTTGTGTCCACATGGGGGAAGAATCTTGAGACCAAATGGGCACAATCATGTTGTGTGTTGGAGTGATGATCAATCTGCATATTACTCTTTTATTAGATAGGATAGAGGACTGCTGCATGGGTAAGGGCCAGCTGGTTTGCCCTGAAGGGTGTCCTGGATCAGGGTGGGTATTACCTTGGGGCATGGAATGGCCTGGGTGAGGGGTTTGTGGTGGTTTGCAGGCCACCCACACCCCCCAGCAACACAAGTGGAGGCCCTGGTATCTGGGATTTATTTATTTTATACAATTGAAACTTTGTAGCCCAGAGTGGAGCCAAGCATTCTGCTCACACAGCCATTGAAACTTTGTTGCCTTAACCTCTGCCAGCCAGGCTTTGCGGAAAGCTTGGCTTCTTCCATTGCCAGGGGAAAACCAGGCCTCTCTCCTGTGCTCTCCGTGGCCATAGCCGTCTTGGTTGGATTAATTTGCATACTTGTGCTGATTGGCTGGTGGGCATGGCTGGTGGGCATAGCTTGTGAATGTAGGGGAGGTATGGTCAATTTGCATATTACTCTTTTATTAGATAAGATTGGCAAACACCAAAGATAAAGAATCTTAAAAGCGGCCAGAGAAAGACAGAAAGTTACCTACAAAGGAACCCCCATAATACTAGCAACTGATTTCTCAACAGAAACTCATCAGGCCAGAAGGGAATGAAATATACAAAGGTATGCAAAGGAAGGGTCTGAATCCAAGAATATGTGCCAGAAAAGGCTATCAATCAAAATTTAAGGTGAAATCAGGAGCTTCACAGACAAAAAAGGACTAAGGGAATTTATTATCTCCTAACCAGCAATGCAGGAAATGCTAAAGTGTCTGCTGTAAAAAAAAAAGAAATAGGAAGCAAAGAAGGAACACAGGGGTAAAGAATAAAAATGGTGACAAATAAGTATCTATCAAAAATAACTTTATTTTTTATTTTTTTTAATTTAATAAATCTTTATTGTTCAGATTTTTACAATTGTTCCTCTTTTTTCCCCCATAGCTGCCCTACACCTGTCTCCCATCCCTCCCTGTATCCTTATTTCCCCCCACATTGTCCTCATACATGGGGGTATGATTTTTGTCCAGGCTCTCCCTACACCCCACTCACCCTTTTCCCCCTGAGAATTGTCAGTCCACTCTCTTTCTATGCTCCTGATTCTATTATATTCACCAGCTTATTCTGTTCATCAGATTTTTAATTCACTTGATTTTTAGATTCACTTGTTGATAGATATGTATTTATTGTTATAATTTTTACTTTACCATTTTCTTCTTCCTCATTTAAAGCATACCTTTTAGAATTTCATATAATACTGGTTTGGTGGTGATGAACTCCTTCAGGTTTTTCTTATCTGTGAAGCTCTTTATTTGCCTTTCAATTCTGAATGATAGTTTTGCTGGGTAGAGTAATCTTGGTTGTAGATTCTTGCTATTCATCACATTGAATATTTCTTGCCACTCCCATCTGGCCTGCATAGTTTCTGTTGAGAAATCAGCTGACAGTCATATGGATGCTCCCCTGTAGGTAATGAACTGTTTTTCTCTTGCTGCTTTGAATATTCTCTCTTTGTCTTTTGCTCTTGGTATTTTAATTATGATGTGTCTTACTGTCGTTCTCTTTGGATTCCTTTTGTTTGGGCTTCTGTGTGCTTCCTGGACTTGTAAGTCTATTTCTTCCACCAGGTGAGGGAAGTTTTCAGTCGTCATTTCTTCAAATAGGTTTTTAGTATCTTGCTCTCTCTCTTCTTCTGGCACCTCCATAATTCTGATGTTGGTATGCTTGAAGTTGTCCCAGAGGCTCCTTACACTACCTTCAAATTTTTGGATTCTTTTTTCTTTTTGCTTTTCCAGTGGAGTGATTTTTGCTTCTTTGTATTTCAAATCTTTTGACTTGATTCTTGTGTTCCTCTAGTCTGCTATTAGGTTTCTATATAATATTTTTTATTTCAGTCAGTGTATGTTTAATTTCTAGTTGGTTCTTTTTCATCTCTAGTTGGTCTTTTTTCATCTTCTCTTTGGTCTTGCTAAATTTATCCATCTTTTCTAGGAAATTCTTGAAAAAACTTATAACTTAAAACTTACTTTATCTTTGGTTTTGAACTCTACATCTAGTCGTTTGTTTTCCTCCATTTATTTTGTTTGTCATCTGTTCCTTTGTCTCTGCATTTTTACTATGCCAGGAGAACTTCTGTGTTGGAATCAGCTTTATGATAAAAGACTTGCAAAACTGCATAAGCCTCTTTGTTGAGCTTGGATGGGATGGAGCCTCAGAGCACCTGGGCTTCCAGTCAGCCCTTCACTACATGGCTCCTGGGTCTCAAGTTTCTCTCAGTAATCACAGAAGCAATATGTTGTGTGAGGCAGCAGTTTAGGTGTTCACCTATGCCACCATTTTGGTTTTCCCCTATCAATAATAACTTTAAATGTAAATAGATTAAATGCTCTAATCAAAAGACATAGGGTAATGGATTGCATAAGAAAACATGACTCATATATCTTCTGTCTACAAGAAACCCACCTCAGAAAAAAGACACACACAGACTGAGGGTGAAGGGATGGACAACAGTTTTTCAGGTAAAGCTGGGGGTAGCAATACTTATATCTGACAAATTATATCTCAAAGTAAATGACATAACAAGGGATAAGGAAGGCCACTTCATAATACTAAAGGGAGCAATGCAACAAGTAGAAATAACTCTGGTAAACATATACGCACCCAATACAGGAGCACCTAAATGCTCCTTTGAAATTTCTTTGAAAAGATATACAAGATTGTGGAATTTCTATCAAGGATAACCTAGAAGTAAAGAGAGATGACCCAAATGAACAAAATCAGAAATGAAAGAAGTAAAGTAATAACCAACACCACAGAAATGTAATGGCTTGTAAAAAAAAATACTATGAACAACTTCGTTACAACAAAGTGGACAACCTATAGGAAATGGCTGTTCCTAGAAAAGTACAACTTTCCAAAAGTCAATCAGGAAGAATAAAAAATATGAAAAAGGCCAATAACTATGGAGGAAATTGAAGCAGTCATCAAAAAACTTCCAGCAAACCAAAGCCCTGAGTTGGACAGTTTTACAGGGGAGTTTTACCAAACATTCAGAGAATTAAAACTTACCCTCATCAGACTATTACAAAAAATTAAAGAGGAAGGAACATTTCCAAGTTTTTTTTATGTAGCCAGCATTACCTTATTCCAAAAAGCAGATAAAGATACCCCAAAGAAAGAGAATTACAAGCTAATATTCCTGATGAACATAGATGCTAATATACTCAACCAAATTCTAGAAAATTGGATCCAGTGTTACATTCAAAAGATCATACACCATGACCAAGTGGAATTTATTCCAGGGATGCAAGGCTAGTATAATATCCACAAATAAATCAATGTGATACATCACATATACAAATTGAGAGACAAACATCACCCATTCATAACAATTGATACAGAGAAAGCATTTGACAAAATCCAACACCTTTTCTTGATAAAAACTCTCAGCAAAGTGGGAATAGAGAGATCATACCTCAACACAATAAGGCCCATATAAAAAAAACCTCAGTCAACAGCATACTCAATGGGCAAATCTGAAACCATTTCCCCTAAGAACAGGAACAAGACAGAGATACTCACTTTCACCACTCCTGTTCCACATAGAACTGAAAGTACTAACCATAGCAATCATACAAGAAGAAAAAATAAAAGGTATCCATGTTGCCAAAGAAGAAGTAAAACTGTCATTATTCACAGAAGACATGATATTGTACGTAGAAAACCCTAAGGAATCCATAAAAAAATACTAGACTTAAATGAATTTGGCAATGTAGCAGGATACAAAATTAATACTCAGAAATGTATGGCTGTTTATACACCAGTAAGAAAATCACAGAAAGAGAAAGCAAGAAAACATCAATTTATCAGAGAGAGAGAGAGAGAGAGAGAGAGAGAGAGAGAGAGAGACCCACCTCAGAACAAGGGACTTCAACAACAACCAAAAATGAAGATGCCCTGGGCTGGTTTCTCTCCAAGGCCAGCGCGGTCTCCATGGAAGTCTGAGTTTTGCCCACTAATCTTGGGGGAACCTTCCTGGAAGATATGTGGCCACTGGGCTGATTTTGCAACTTTACGAGCCATTCAGCACCCTCACGCTTCTTTTCTGCCAACTTGAGGAAGAAGTGAGAGCCACTTCATCATGGTGACAATACTAGTAGAAGCCCAGAGAGAGAAGCAAAACTGTGTGAGGACACAGTAAAGAAGAATACATCTATATTCCAGAAAAAGAGTCTTTATGGAAATTTAACCCTAACAGTCAAACCCTGATATTGGCCTTCTAGATTTCAGAACTGAGGAACCGCAGCCCCATGAGCAGTGTGCCCCATCTGAGGAGCAGCAGCCTTGCACATCCCACCTTCATCTGAGTAGCAGCAGCCTCATAAGCAGCCTGCCCACATCCAAAGATCTGCAGCTGAATTCCACCAGCCCCTGTCTGAGGGGCAGCAGCTGTGTAAACTGCCCATCCCCTTTTGATGAGAAGCATCCTTGCACAGCCCTCTCCCATCCAAGGAGCAGCAGCTTCATAAGCATCCTCCCCTTGTACAAGGAGCAGCAGATGAAAGAGCAACCCACCTCCACCAGCCAGAGGAGCCACCACCTCTGTAAACAGCAGCTTGAGCAGCACCCACTAGAGGAGCTTCTGTCACCTGAGGAGCAGCCACTGCCATGACTGCCTGAGGATCAGCCAACACCCAAAGAGCCACTGCGGCCTGAGGCTAAGCCTCCAAATAACTCGATACCTAGGTCCTTTAGTGAGAGCAAAAATGAGGAGACAAAGAAACCCCCAAAAGAAAGAAAAGAAGAAATGCCAGAAACTGAGCTAAGTGAAACAGAGGTATGCAATATGTCAGAAAAAGAATTCAAAATAAGTGTTAAACAGTTCACAAACCAGATAGATGAAAAAATCAACAACTTATGTAAAAACCAAGAAGAAATAAAGAGCTTCAATAAAAAACACTATGGAGAGGAGAAAATGGTAGCCGAGTAGACGGACGCGTATGGATCTTTGTCACTGGGCAGAGGGAGAGAGAGCGGCTTAGAGTTGCATTGGGTGTGTTTGTTGGCAAGCTAGAAATCAGTTGTCCTCCAGGGGAAGGCGGGGAACTGCTGGAAGGGGCTCTCCCGGCCAGGCAGCCCCACTGCCACGGGGTTTTTGTTGGCCAGAGCCACCAGCGTGAATGCGGAGCCCGAGCCATCTTGCAGTGGGAGGTGGATGTCTGCAGCGGTCTGCGGCCGGTGACTGGGGACCCATCGAGCAGCCAAGGACCCGGGGACCCAGAACTCTGCTCTCCAATTGGTGCAGACACGCAGAGGAACCAGAGATCCACAGAGCACACGGACAGGTCAGATTGCGCCTGACTTAAGGGGGAGGTGGATGTCTGCCGAGGTCTGAAAGCTGCGGCTGACAGAGGCACCCACAGAGCAGCCAGGACCCAGAGCGCGGCTTCCCAGGTGGCACAGACGCGCAGGCGGAGGATCCAGAGACCCACACGGCACACGGAAGGGTCAGATTTCGCCTGGGCCAAAGTGAAGTCTCCTACCCCCGCAGGGCAGAGACGCGCACTGTGGGAGCCGGGATGCGGGAAAGCTGCCTCTGGAGAGATCTGCAGAGATGGTCAGGGCATGATCCCTGAGTGTGAAGGCAAACCCTCTGAGCTGTTGACAGAGGAGAGCTCTGGAAAATGACTCATTTTTTTTTTCTAGGGCAGAGGGACAGCCTGGGAGTTATTACAGTGTCCCGGCTGCAAAACCCCCACAAACTGGCTTTGAGAACCACAGAGTAGCAGGATCTGAGCACAGCCTAGAGAGGTCCTGTGCTTTGTTTCAGAGATCAATTCCGAAACACTGCCACCCAATGGATGACACACAAATTGACTCTCGCATAACCACAAAGAATAAAGAGATTAAAACACCGAGAGGGGAACACAGAGAACTGCAATACCTCCCCTACTGGGAAACAGGAGTGCCAAGCAGAATAATAGTGGAAGTGAAGGACCATTCTATTTTTCTTCTTTTTATTAATTTTTCCTTTATACTTTTTTCTTTTTTTTTAATTTTTAATTCTTTATTTTTCATTTTCACATATTTTAATTAAAAGAATATGTTTTTCTTTCTGCCTCAGTTGATTTTACTTTATAATTATTACATTTTTGTTTTAAACTAGTATTATTAATTACTACTAGTACTTTACCGTTTTGGGGAAAAAAAGTGTCATTTTGTTTTCTCTTTATTTTATTTCGGGATTAGAGTTCTACATTCTATTTTAATCTTTCCTTTAGCATAATTTTACTCCAACTCAAGTCTACCTTTATGCCAACACTTTCCTCCTAACTTTCCCCATTTTGTTGTCTTGTTTCTCTTTCCCTTTTCAACTTTAGATTCTCCCTATTTTTCTCTTTACCTGGTTAAAATTTCACCCCATTTATATATCTAATTTCAAATCCCCTACTAGAAGTCCACACAAACCTCTCTCCTCTTGTCTTCACTAGCCAAAAAGTTGTTTTTTCCCTATGGCCATTTGTTGCTATTTGCCTGAAAAGTGATTATATCGATTTTTTGAATTTTTTTGTGTGAGATTGTTTTAGTTTATTCTACTTGTTTTATTTTGCTTTTTGCTTGCTTTGTTTTCTACCTCTCTTTTCCCTCACTTCCCTCCATACCAGTTGCTATTTGCAATTTGCCTTAATCTCTAGGTACTCGTTGCTGGCCTTTATTGGGATTAGTGACTGTTCTATTGGAGTTGTCTCCTGACATCTATATTTTGTTCCTCTTTTCTCTCTTATACACTTTGTTTTCTCTCTGACTTTTTTTCCTCCTCTTTCCTTCTCTTTTTTCTCCTTTTTATTTTCTTATTTTATTTTATTGTTCACTTATTTACCTTTTTTTTCTCACTCTCCCAATTTGATTTTGGCACTTCTTTCTATTCTTTATTTCCTCATTTTCCTGTTATTATTTCCCTATTTACCGCTAATTTGTCCTTCATTGGTAGTCACCTTATTTGTGATTATTAACATCTTGAATACATTTCTACTCAGTGCCTTGTGTGCTGTACCTGGTCGTGTTGTAGTTTGTGCCTTTCAATTAACGTAGGACAGAGAACTACATAACCAGACACCCAGAGAAGAAAGACCATGGGCAGAAAAAGAAACAGCCCACAGAAGAGAGAAAGGCAGGTTTCACCAGAAAAGGAAGTAAATGAAATAGAACCACAAATAACCCTACCAGAGGAATAGTTCAGAGAAATTATCATAATGTGGTTGAAAATAATGGAAGACAAATTTGACAATATGAGTAAAAGCCAAGAGGAAATAAAGAAGACGCAAGAGGAGATGAAGAAGCAGCTAGAGGAAATGCAGAAGAACCTAGAGGAGGTGCAGAATAAACAAGAAGAAATGAAAAATGACATCACTGCTATAAAGAACTCAATAGAAAGCATTAAAAGTAGACTAGAAGAAGCAGAGGACTGCATCAGTGAGCTAGAAGACACGGTAGGAAAAAATACCCAAGTACAGCAGCTTCTAGAAAAAAAAGTTAAAAAGGAAGAGGAGAGTCTAAGGGAACTTTGGGATAACATGAAACAAAATAACATCCGCATAATTGGGGTTCAAGAAAGAATGGAAACTGAACAAGGATTAGAGAACGTGTTGGAAGAATTAATGACAGAAAATTTCCCCAATATATAAAAGAAAAAACCCTCACAAATCCAAGAAGCTCACAGAGTCCCAAGCAAAATGAACCTCAACAAACCGACACCTAGGCACATTATAATTAAATTGGCAAACACTGGCGACAAAGTAAGAATCTTAAAAACAGACAGAGAGAAACAGAAAGTTACCTACAAAGGAACCCCCATAAGACTAGCTACTGACTTCTCAACAGAAACTCGGCAGGCCAGAAGAGAATGGAATGAAATATACAAAGTCATGCAAAGGAAGGGTCTGAATCCAAGAATACTGTACCCGGCAAGACTCTCAATCAAAATTGAAGGTGAAAACAGAAGCTTCGCAGACAAAAAAGGACTAAGGGAATATATTACCACCAAACCAGCAATGCAAGAAATGTTAAAAGGTCTGCTGTAATAAAAAGAAAGAGGAAGCGAAGAAGGAACTCGGGGCTAAGGACTAAAAATGGCAACAGATAAGTACTTATCAATAATACCTTTAAATGTAAACGAATTAAATGCTCCAAATAAACACATAGGGTAAATGATTGGATAACAAAACATGATCCATATATCTGCTGTCTGCAAGAAACCCACCTTAGGAAAAGAGATAGACACAGATTGAGGGTGAAGGGATGGAACATGGTATTTCAGGCAAATGGAAATGAAAAAAAAGCTGGGGTTGCAATACTTATATCTGACAAATTAGATCTCAAAGTGAAGGACATAACAAGAGATAAAGAAGGCCACTTCATAATACTAAAGGGAACAATCCAACAACAAGAAATAACTCTGGTAAACATATATGCACCCAATATAGGAGCACCTAAATACATAAAAAAACTCTTGGAGGATATTAAGGGAGAGATTGACAGCAAAACAATCATAGTAGGAGACTTTAATACCCCACTGTCACCATTGGACAAATCCTCTAAACAAAAAATCAGGAAAGAAACATCAATCCTAAATGACTCACTAGACCAGATGAAATTAATTGACATCTTCAGAATATTTCACCCCAAAGACACAGAATATACTTTTCCAGTGCAGATGGGTCATTTTCAAAGATAGATCATATGTTGGGTCACAAGAAAAGTCTCTTCAAATTCAAGAAGATAGAAATCATATCAAGCATTTTCTCAGACCACAGTGGCATAAAACTGGAAATCAACTATAATAAAAACAATAGAAAGAAATCAAACACATGGAGACTAAACAGCATGATATTAAACAACGACTGGGTAACCAGAGAGATCAAGGAAGAAATAAAAAACATCATGCAACAAATGACAATGACATCAGAACAATACAAAATTTATGGGACAGAGTGAAAGCAGTCTTGAGAGGGAAGTTCATAGCCCTACAAGCCTACTGCAAAAAACAGGAAGCAATGGTAATAAATTACCTAAACCTACAATTCAAAGAGCTAGAACGAGAGCAACAAGAAAAACCCGGTGTACTCAAAGGAAGGAAATAGCAAAGATCAGACCGGAGATAAACAACCTGGAGACCAAAGAAACAATTGAAAAAATAAACAAAACAAAGAGCTGGTTCCTTGAAAGGATAAAAAAGATTGATGGACCCCTAGCCAGGCTCACCAAGAAGCAAAGAGAGAAGACCAAAATAAATAAAAGCAGAAATGAAAGAGGAGAAATAACAACAGACCCTGTGGAAATAAAAAAGGATTGTTAAAAAATACTATGAACAACTCTATTCCAACAAATTGGACAACCTGCAAGAAATGGACATTTTCCTAGAAAAATATAACCTCCCAAAACTCAATGAGGAGGAAGCCAAACATCTCAGTAGTCCAATAACTATGGAAGAAATTGAAGCAGTAATCAAAAAGTTTCCAGCAAATAAAAGCCCGGGTCCAGATGGCTACACAGGAGAGTTTTACCAAACATTCAAGGAAGAATTAAAACCTATCCTCCTCAGACTATTCAAAAACATTCAAGAAGAAGGAATACTACCAAACACCATCTATGAAGCCAGCATCACCCTAATACCAAAACCAGATAAAGACAACACAATGAAAGAGAATTAGAGGCCAATATCTCTCATGAACATAGATGCCAAAATCCTCAACAAAATTCTAGCAAACCGGATCCAGCAGTACATCAGAAAGATCATACACCATGACCAAGCAGGATTCATCCCAGGAATGCAGGGATGGTTCAATATCCGCAAATCAATAAATGTGATACATCACATAAACAAATTGAGAGATAAAAATCACATAGTCATATCAATTGATGCAGAAAAAGCATTTGACAAAATCCAACATCCTTTCTTGATAAAAGCTCTCAGCAAAGTGGGAATAGAAGGATCATACCTCAACATCATAAAAGCCATATATGATAAACCCACAGCTAACATCATACTCAATGGGCAAAAACTAAAACCATTTCCCCTAAGAACAGGAACAAGACAGGGATGCCCACTCTCACCTCTCCTGTTCGACATAGTACTGAAAGTATTAGCCGTTGCAATTAGACAAGAAGAAGAAATAAAAGGCATCCAAATTGGAAAAGAAGAAGTAAAGCTGTCCTTATTTGCAGATGACATGATATTGTACGTAAAAAAACCAAAGGACACCATTCCAAAACTAATTGACTTAATTAATGAATTCGGCAATGTAGCAGGATACAAAATTAATGCTAAGAAGTTTGTGGCATTTCTATACACTAACAGTGAAATTATAGAAAGAGAAACTAAAAAAGCAATCCCATTTACCCTCGCACCAAAAAAATGAAGATACCTAGGAATATACCTAAGTAAAGAGGTAAGAGACCTTTATGCAGAATACTACAGGACACTTAAAAAAGAGACAGAGGAAGATGTTAACAGATGGAAGAGCATACCATGCTCATGGATTGGGAGAATCAACATCATTAAAATGTCCATACTACACAAAGCAATCTACAGATTCAACGCACTATCCATTAAAATACCAACGAGATATTTCACAGGCCTACAAAAAATTCTTCATAGATTCATCTGGAACAAAAAAAAGACCACGGATAGCTACAGCAATTCTGAGAAAAAAGAATAAAGTAGGTGGGATCTCAATACCAGACTTCAAGCTATACTACAAAGCAACTGTCCTCAAAACAGCCTAGTACTGGCACAGGAACAGACATATAGATCATTGGAATGGAATAGAGAACCCAGATATCCACCCAAACCACTATGCTCAATTAATATTTGACAAAGGAGGCATGAACATTCAATGGAGTCAAGATAACCTCTTCAATAGATGTTGTTGGGAAAATTAGACAGATACATGCAAAAAAATGAAACTGGACCACCAACTTACACCAAATAAAAAATAAACTCAAAATGGATACAGGACTTAAACATTAGAAGGAAAACCATAAAAATACTAGAGGAATCCACAGGAAGCTCAATCTCAGATATAGGCCGAAAGAACTTCTTCACTGATACTGCTCGAAAGGCAATGGAAGCTAAAGAAAAAATAAACAAATGGGACTACATCAAAATAAAAAGCTTTTGCACAGCAAAAGAAACCATCGACAAAACAACAAGAAAGATCACTGTATGGGAGAACATATTTGCAAATGCTATCACTGATAAAGGTTTAATCTCCAAAATCTACAACCAACTTATACAACTTAATAAAAGGAAGATGAAGGATCCAATAAAAAAATGGGCAACGGACCTAAATAGAACCTTTTCAAAAGACGACAGAAAGAAAGCCAAGAGACACATGAAAACATGTTCAAAGTCATTAATCATCCGAGAGATGCAAATCAAAATTTCAATGCGATACCATCTTACACCTGTCAGAATGGCAATCATCAACAAATCAACAAACGACACGTGTTGGCGAGGATGCGGAGAAAAAGGAACCCTTGTGCACTGTTGGTGGGAATGCAGACTGGTGCAGCCACTGTGGAGGACAGTATGGAGTTTCCTCAAAAAACTAAAAATGGATCTCCCATTTGACCCTATAATACCACTCTTTGAATTTATCCTAAGAAATTACAAACACCAAACAGAAAGGATTTATGCACCCCTATGTTCATAGCAGCACAATTTACAATAGCCACAATTTGGAAACAGCCTAGGTGCCCGTCAGCAGATGGGTGGATCAGAAAACTGTGGAACATCTATACAATGGAATTCTATGCTGCCATTAAAAAGAAGGAATTCTTACCATTTGCAGCAACCTGGTTGGAACTGTAGAGCCTTATGCTTAGTGAAATAAGCCAGTCAATGAAGGAGAAGCATCACATGATCGCACTCATTGGGGGATAATAAAGATCATTATAAACTGATGAGCAAAAGGATAGATAGAGACAGTAAAGCTTCAAACAGACTGTGAAATTACAGCAGGAAGATTAAAGTTAGGTGAGGTAGATAAGAGATCAATCAAAGGACTTGTATCTATGCATATAATCATAACCAATGAACATAGACACTGGGGGGTTGGGGTATGCCTGGGAGGGAGGGGGGGCAATGGAAAGATATGTATAAAAAATTAATAAAAAATAACATCATGGTAACAAATGAAAATGACAACACAACAATCCAAAATTTGTGGGACACAGTGAAAGCAGTCTTGAGAGGGAAGTTCATAGCCCTACAAGCCTACTGAAAAAAAAAAACAGAAAACAATGGTAACAAATTACCTAATCCTACAACTCAAAGAGCTAGAAAGAGAGCAACAAGAAAAGCCCAGTGCAGTCAGAAGGAAGGAAATAGTGAAGATCAGAGCGGAGATAAACAACTTGGAGACCAAAGAAAAAATTCAAAACATTAAAAAAACAAAGAGCTGGTTCTTTGAAAGTATAAACAAGATTGATGGACCCCTAGCCAGGCTCACCAAGAAGCAAAGAGAGAAGACCCAAATAAACAAAATCAGAAATGAAAGAGGAGAAATAACAACAGACCCTGTGGAAATACAAAGGATTGTTAAAAAATACTATGAACAACTCTATTCCGACAAATTGGACAACCTGCAAGAAATGGACATTTTCCTAGAAAAATATAACTGTCCAAAACTCAATGAGGAGGAAGCCAAACATCTCAGTAGTCCAATAACTATGGAAGAAATTGAAGCAGTAATCAAAAAGTTTCCAGCAAATAAAAGCCCGGGAGCAAATGGCTACACAGAAGAGTTTTACCAAACATTCAAGGAAAAATTAAAACCTATCCTCCTCAGACTATTCAAAAACATTCAAGAAGAAGAAACACTTCCAAACGCCTTCTATCAAGCCAGCATCACCCTAATACCAAAACCAGATAAAGACAACACAATGAAAGAGAATTAGAGGCCAATATCTCTCATGAACATAGATGCCAAAATCCTCAACAAAATTCTAGCAAACCGGATCCAGCATTATATCAGAAAGATCATACACCATGACCAAGCAGGATTCATCCCAGGAATGCAGGGATGTTACAATATCCGCAAATCAATAAATGTGATACATCACAAAAACAAATTGAGACAGCAAAATGACATAGTCTTATCAATTGATGCAGAAAATGCATTTGACAAAATCCAACAGCCTTTCTTGATAAAAACTCTCAGCAAAGTGGGAATAGAAGGATCATACCTCAACATCATAAAAGCCATATATGATAAACCCACAGCTAACATCATAATCAATGGGTGAAAACTAAAACCATTTCCCCTAATAACAGGAACAAGTCAGGGATGGCCACTCTCACCTCTCCTGTTCAACATAATACTGGAAGTATTAGCCATTGCAATTAGACAAGAAGAAGAAATAAAAGGCATCCATATTGGAAAAGAAGTAAAGCTGTCCTTATTTGCAGATGACAGGATATTGTACATAAAAAACACAAAAGACTCCATTCCAAAACTAATTGACTTAATTAATGAATTCAGTAATGTAGCAGGATACAAAATTAATGCTAAGAACTCTGTGGCATTTCTATACACTAATAGTGAAATTACAGAAAGAGAAACTAAAAAAGCAATACTATTTACCATCGCACCAAAAAATTAAGATACCTAGGAATAAACCTAACTAAAGAGGTAAAAGATCTCTATGCAGAAAACTACAGGACACTGAAAAAAGAGATTGAGGAAGATGTTAACAGATGGAAGAGCATACCATGCTCATGGATTGGGAGAATCAACATCATTAAAATGTCCATACTACCCAAAGCAATCTACAGATCCAACGCACTACCCATTAAAATACCAACGACATATTTCAACAACCTAGAAAGAATTCTTCATAGATTCATCTGGAACAAAAACAGACCATGAATAGCTACAGCAATTCTGAGAAAGAAGAATAAAGTAGGTGGGCTCTCAATACCAGATTTCAAGCTATACTACAAAGCAACTGTTCTCAAAACAGCCTGGTACTGGCACAAGAACAGACATATAGACCAATGGAATAGAATAGAGAACCCAGATATTCATCCAAACTACTATGTTCTACTAATATTTGAGAAAGGAGGCATGAACATTCAATGGAGCCAAGATAACCTCTTCAATAGATGTTGTTGGGAAAATTAGAGAGATACATGCAAAAAAATGAAACTGGACCACCAACTTACACCAAATAAAAAATAAACTCAAAATGGATACAGGACTTAAACATTAGAAGGAAAACCATAAAAATACTAGAGGAATCCACAGGAAGCTCAATCTCAGATATAGGCCGAAAGAACTTCTTCACTGATACTGCTCGAAAGGCAATGGAAGCTAAAGAAAAAATAAACAAATGGGACTACATCAAAATAAAAAGCTTTTGCACAGCAAAAGAAACCATCAACAAAACAACAAGAAAGATCACTGTATGGGAGAACATATTTGCAAATGTTATCACTGATAAAAGTTTAATCTCCAAAATCTACAGCCAACTTATACAACTTAATAAAAGGAAGATGAACGATCCAATAAAAAAAATGTGCAACGGACCTAAATAGAACCTTTTCAAAAGAAGACAGAAGGAAGGCAAAGAGACACATAAAAACATGTTCAAAGTCATTAATCATGCAAGAGATGCAAATCAAAATGACAATGCGATACCATCTTACACCAGTCAGAATGGCAATCATCAACAAAT
Source organism: Lasiurus cinereus (assembly GCA_011751065.1). NCBI lineage: Eukaryota > Metazoa > Chordata > Mammalia > Chiroptera > Vespertilionidae > Lasiurus > Lasiurus cinereus. The sequence goes on along the minus strand of JAAGEH010000044.1, from coordinate 1,353,469 downwards.
CAACAAACAACAAGTGTTGGCGAGGATATGGAGAAAAACAAACCCCTGTGCACTTTTGGTGAGAGTGCAGACTGGTGCAGCCACTGTGGAGAACAGTATGGAGTTTCCTCAAAAATCTAAAAATGGATCTCCCATTTGACCCTGTAATACCACTCTTAGGAATTTATCCTAAGAAATTACAAACACCAATCAGAAAGGATTTATGCACCCCTATGTTCATAGCAGCACAATTTACAATAGCTACAATTTGGAAACAGCCTAGGTGCTCGTCAGCAGATGAGTGGATCAGAAAACTCTGGTACATCTACACAATGGAATTCTATGCTGCCATTAAAAAGCAAGAATTCTTACCATTTGCAGCAACCTGGTTGGAACTGGAGAGCCTTATGCTTAGTGAAATAAGCCAGTCAATGAAGGAGAAGCACCACATGCTCTCCCTTATTTGTGGATAATAAAGAATATTATAAACTGATGAACAAAAGGATAGATACAGAGACAGTAAAGCTTCAAACAGACAGTGTAATTACAGCACAAAGATTAAAGTTAGGTGAGGTAGATAAGAGATCAATCAAAAAACTTGTATGCATGCATATAAGAATAACCAATGAACATAGACACTGAGGGGTTGGGGTATGCCTGGGAGGGAGTGGTTCAATGTGGAGATATGTATAAAAAATTAATAAAAATTAAAAAAAAAAGACCCCACTGAAATACAAAGGGTTGTTTAAAAATACTATGAACAAGTTTTTTCCAACAAACTGGACAACTTCGAATAAATGGACATATTCCTAGAAAAATACAACCTTTCAAAACTCAATCAGGAAAAATCTAAACATCTCAATAGGCCAATAACTTTGGAAGGAATTGAATCAGTCTTGAAAAAGCTTCTAGCCCAGGGCCAGATGGCTTCACAGCGAAGTTTTATCAAATAATCAAAGAAGAACTAAAACCTATCCTTCTCCGACAGTCCAAAAAAATTTAAAGAAGAAGCAACACTTACAAGCTCCTTCTATGAAGCCAGCATCACCCTCATACCAAAACCAGATAAAGACAACACAATGAAAGAATTACAGACCAATATCTCTCATGAACATAGATGCAAAAATCCTTAACAAAATTATAGCAAATGGGATCCAGCAGTACATCAAAAAGATCATACACCATGACCAAGTAGGATTTATCCCAGGAATGAAATCAATAAATATGATGATACATCACATAAACAAATTGAGAGATAAAAATAACATAATCATATCAATTGATACAAAAAAATGCACTTGACAAAATCCAATACCCTTTCCTGATAAAAACTTTCAGCAAGGTGATAATAGAAGGATCATACCTCAACATAATAAAAGCTATATGTAATAAACCCACAGCCAACATCATATTCAATGGGCAAAAACTAATACCATTTTCCCTAAGAATAGGAACAAGACAGGGATCCCCACTCTCAACTCTCCTGCTTAACAGTACTGAAAGTTCTAGCCATTTCACTCAGACAGAAGAAGAAATAAAAGGCATCCAATTGGAAAAGAAGTAAACCCATCCTTATTCACAGATGACATAAAACTGTACATAGAAGTCCCTAAAGACTCCATCAAAAAATTATACTTAATAAATGAATTTGGCAATGTAGTAGGACACAAAATTAATGCCAAGAAATCTATGGCATTTCTTTACACTAATAGTGAACTTACAGAAAGAGACTAAAAAAGTGTTATTTACCATCGCACCAAAATAAAATTAAGATACCTAAGAATAGAGAAATCAAGATAGCACCATAGGGAAACTCCTGAAATTGCTGCTTTGCATAACCACTTCAAAAGGACAACTGAAGACAAATAGACATCATCCTGAACCACAGAAAGGCTGGCTGAGTGGAAATTCTACAACTAGAAGGAAAGAGAAAAGCACTCTGAGACTCAAAGGAGCTGTGGAAGTAAAGTGCAGAGGTACGGAGGCAACTGAGTATGCAGTAGTCTTTTTCAATCAGGAGGGAGACACAAGTTCCTGACTGCCCTGAACTCCAGTTCCCGTGGAGACTCTGGAGACCTAGAATCATATGGGTAGAAACTGGGCTGTATGGCCTCGGGCAGAACTTGAGGGCAGCTTTTTCTCAGAAGTGCTTGCAGTGGTTTCTGAGGGACACTGAGACCAGAGGGCCTCTAAGGGCAGAGCTGAGTATCAGCCATAGTTGTTTTCTCCACCCTGAAACCCTGCCTCACCCAAGCTGTGTGGAGGGGATTTGGCCTATAAATGGCCGTCCCTTTGCAAATTAAAATTATCTAACAAACTGCAGCTGGATCAGAGGGCCCCAAAGCCACCATATAAGGCCCAAGGCACCACAGCAGCTTGCATTGCTTCACAGCTAGGCCTCAACTGGGCACCTCCAAACCCCAAACCAAGAAGAGGAATCTGCAGATCTCTCCATAGCTCCTGCTGGGTGGCCTCAGGCAGAGGCTAAATTAGCAATCCCTTAGATTTCCTGGTGGTCAGAGTAGGACCATCCAGGTTGCAACTCCTCAGATCCAAAAGGGACACCCTTAAGGCCCACTGAAGAAAGTATTGCTCCATAAGGGTGTCTCCAGCACAGACGTTCTCCCATTGTAGACACAGCTGATCTTCATAGCCAATTGGCCTGGAGGTCAATTCTTCCCAGTGATACCAACAACAATCAAGGCTTTACTACAATAAGATTATGCAAACAGCCCATAAAGGAGTGCACCAAGAGTGTCCATCTCAGGTAATTGGGGAGGCTGAGCCACTGGACCCTATAGGACACCTAGCACACAAAGCTACTCTATCAACACAGGGAAGCAGCCAAAATGTGAAGACAAAGAAACAGGTCACAAATGACAGAAATGTAGGGAAGCAAACTACAGTGGTACCTCAAGATACGAGTGCCCTAACATATGAGATTTTTGAGATACAAACCATCGAGAGAGCAATTTTTGCTTTGAAATGCGAGCAACATTTGAGAAAGGAGTAATTGCACATGACCCACCAGTTTACCACAACTGGAGCGTCTCATAGTTTCCCACGCCTCAAGGTTACGGAACGAATTAAACTCATATCTTGAGGTACAACTGTATTGGAGATAGAGTTCAAAACCATGGTTATAAGATTTTTTTTCTTTTTTAAAAAAAATGTATTTTATTGATTTTTTACAGAAAGGAAGGGAGAAGGATAGAGTTAGAAACACTGATGATAGAGAAACACCAATCAGCTTTCTCCTGCACACCTCCCACTGGGGATGTGCCCGCATCCAAGGTACATGCCCTTGACCGGAATTGAACCTGGGACCCTTCAGTCCACAGGCTGACATTCTATCCACTGAGCCAAACCAGTCAGGGCTGGTTATAAAGGTTTTCAAGAATCTTCTAGAATCTGCCAATAAATTTAGTGAGACCCTCAAGGATATGAAAGGGACTAAGTAGAAATTAAGCATACACTGACTGAAATAAAGAATAATATACAGAGATTCAACAGCAGACTAGAGGATCCCAAGAATGAAGTCAAAGATTTGAAATACAAAAAAGCAAAAAACACTCAACTGGAAAATCAAAAAGAAAAAAGAATCCAAAAATTTGAAGATAGTCTAAAGGGGGCCTCTGGGACAACCTCAAGTATATCAACATCCGAATTATTGGGGTGTCAGAAGAAGAGAGAGAGCAAGATATTGAAAACCTATTTGAAGAAATAATGACAGAAAACGTCCCCCATCTAGTGAAAAAAAAAATAGATTTACAAGTCCAGGAAGCACACAGAACTGCAAACGAAAGGAATCTAAAGAGGACCACACCAAAACACATCATAATTAAAATGCCAAGAGCAAAAGACAAAGAAAGAATATTAAAAGCAACAAGAGAAAAACAGTTAATTACCTACAAGGGATCACCCATACAATTGTCAGCTGATTTCTCAACAGAAACTATGCAGGCCAGATAGGAGTGGCAGGAAATATTCAAAGTGATGAATAGCAAGAACCTACAACCAAGATTACTCTACCCAGCAAAGCTATCATTCAGAATTGAAGGTCAGATAAAGAGCTTCACAGATAAGAAAAGCTAAATGAGTTGATCAATACCAAAGCAGTATTTTATGAAATGCTGAAAGGTATTCTTTAAGAAGAGGAAGAAGAAGAAAAAGGTAAAGATAAAAATTATGAACAACAAAAACATATCTATCAACAAATGAATCTAAAAGTCAAATGAATAAAAAATCTTATGAACAGAATAAACTGATGAATATAATAGAATTAGAGGCATAGAAAGGGAGTGGACTGACAATCCTTGGAGGGAAAGGAGTGTGTGTGGTGGCGGGGGCGGTGGGGGGGAAGAGACTGTACAAAATTTGTACATCTATGGATGAGGACAGTGGGAGGGGGTTAGGGCACAGGGTGTGGTGGGAACCAGGTGGAGGGGAGCTATGGGGGGAAAAAGAGGAACAACTGTACTAATTTGAACAATAAAGCTTTATTTAAAAAATAAAAAGAATCAAAAGCTTTTGAACAAAAAGGAAATCATCAACAAAAAAACAATAAAGCCCACTGCATTGGAGAATACATTTACCAATTTTAATCAACAATAAGGGTTTAATCTCCAACATTTACAGGTAACTCATACTACTTAACAAAAGGAAGACAATCCAGTCAAAAAATGGGCAATGGACCTACGTAGATACTTTTCAAAAGAAGACAGAAGAAAGACCAACATGTTCAAAGTCACTAATTATCCGAGAGATGCAAATCAAAATGACAGTGCAGTATCAATTCACACCTGTCAGAATGGCAATCATCAACACATCAACAAACGACAAATGTTGGTGAGGATGTGGAGAAAAAATGAACTCTTTTGCCCTGCTGGTGGGAATGCAGACTGGTGCAGTCACTGTGGAGAACAGTATGGTGTTCTCTCAAAAAACTAAAAGTGGAACTCCCATTTGACCCAGTAATCCCACTTCTATATATCCCAAGAAGCTAGAAACACCAATCAGAAAAGATATATGCACCCCTATGTTCATAGCAGCACAATTTGCAATAGCTACAATTTGGAAACAGCTTAAGTGCCCATCAGCAGTTGAGTGGATTAAAAAACTGTGGTACATCTACACAATGGAATACTATGCTGTGGCAAAAAAGAAGGAATTCTTACCATTTGCAGCAGCATGAATGGACCTGGAGAGCATTATGCTAAACGAAGTAAGCCAGTCAGAGAAAGATAAATACCACATGATCAAATTCATTTATGGAATATAATGAACAGCATAAACTGATGAACAAAAACAGATCCAGAGACAGAGAAGCAACTATCAGACTGTCAAATTTCAGAGGGAAGGTAGGGGAGGATGGGAATATGGGGGAGAGATCAACCAAAGGACTTGTATGCATGCATATAAGCCCAACCAATGGACACAGACAACAGTGGGGTGAGGGCATGAGTGTGGAGAGAGGTTTGGGGGGCGGTTAATAGAGGATGAGGACACATATGTAAAACCTTAATCAATAAAGAAATTGAAGTTTGAAAGAAATAAATAAACAAACAAAAAACACTTCTGTGCAGCAAAAGAAATGATTAGCAAGAGAGCCCACTACATGGAAGAACATACCAGTATTTGCTAATGATATATCCTATAAGGGGTTAATCTCCAAACTTATAGGGAACTCATACAACTTAACAAAAGGAAGATAAACAATTCTGCTTGTTACACTATCAGGAAAGTGTAAACAAGGAACCCAGAAGGCTGATGGATCTTGAGCTTTGGCAAGGGCTAAAAGCTTTGCACTGATTGTTTAGTCAAGACAATATGACTGAAGCAATTTCCTGACCTTATAGTCTCAAAGTAAATCTTTACTAATATTTACTGACCTTTAAGATAGTCTATTTGCTACTGGAATTGCCTGCCTGAATAAAGGTAATATGTGTATCCAAAATTGAATATAAAGCTGGCAGGGCACCAGTGAAGCTCTTCCACTTGATCTGGGTCTCTGCCTGGCCCCCTGTGATTTCAAAATTCATATTTCTTGTCTAGTTTCTTAATTTGTGCACAGCCCTTCTCCAGATCCCATACCAAAGCCAAGCAGGATGTAGCTATTACAACTTCCACACAATCCAATTTAAAAATAGGCAAAGAACCTAAATAGACACTGGTCCAAAGGGGACATAAAGATGGCCAAGAGACATATGAAAACATGCTCAAAATCACTAATCATCTGACAGATGCATATCAAAATGACAATGAGGTTTCACCTCACACCTGTCAGAATGGCTACCATCAACAAATCAACAAATGACAAGTGTTGGTGAGGATGTGGAAAAAAGAGAATCCATCCTAGTACACTGCTAGTGGGAATGCAGACTGGCACAATCACTATGGAAGACAGTATGTCATTTCCTTAAAAAATAAATAAATAAATAAAGGAACTCCCATTTGACCCAGTGCAGAGGATAAATCCTTCAATGAGAGGGGTCATAAATGGGATGGGGACTGGAGTTGCCAATGCTTTACCCAGATCACTGGGTATTAGCCAAACCAGTTTTCCAGCAACTGTGGAACTCTCTTAAGTCTTCATCCTAGAATAGACCCCTTGGAAATTCAAGTCTGTCAGGTACTCAAACCCATCCAGTTCAAAACATTACAGCCAACTCAGGCCCTTTCTCATCATAAAGGGGACTGAGAGCAAGACACAGGTTATAAACACTTCCCCCATGAGATAAGGAGAACACCAAAACCTCTGTGTGAGCTTGGGTCATGTGTGGTTAGTTCACCCACAACTTAATCTGCAACCATACGCAGTAATGGCCACTCACTCTGTTGCAGAAGACCAAAGAAAACCAAGGATGCTTCCAAGAAAAAGGAGACACACTGTTTAATACACCAACAGACTCAGGGAACAGCCTTCCAAATCTGAGTGAAGGAACACACAAGGGGCTTTCCTTTATATATCCCTCCCTGTGGTCTTTGTCCACAAACATGGATTATGCTTCTGGTCCTTTTTGCGGGCTTTGTAAGAAGGCTCCCAGGCCATATCTGATGGTCTGGCCTGGTGCCAGTGTTAATTACCCTCCCTCCGGTGCAGTGCACTATTCACAGTAACAGGTTATGCAAGACCAGTATCTAGGAAGGAGATAGGGATTTAATTACAGGTTATCAGGAATGTACACTGAGCTTGCTGGCTTGGATTCGGATCACTAGTCCCAAGTATCAGGATTACATTGGAATTAGCCCTTTTTAGCCTTCTCAACTTCATATTTTATGAGTGAGGTCTTTACTCCATATTCTCCCTTGGCGAGAAGAGGAGGTGCCTCACTGGCAAAGGTACCCTTGGTTGGGAAGGGGACAGGACCCTGCATCTGCCAAAGGGGCTTACACAGTGGATGCACGATGTCCTTTGTGGATATGATGGTGCTGGTCATCCGTGTACATTTTCTTTTCTTCTTTTAGATAGGAAGCAGAAACATGTTTTCTTTTCTACATAAAGATAGTCCACTAAAATGTATCCTCAAAAATTGGGATAAGTTTGTACCACAAACATTAAAAAGAAAACACCTGACTTTTTTCTGCATTATAGAAGGCTTCAAATGGAGTAAAACAAAGCCTGTTAACTACTCTAAATTAACCATCATTAATTAAGGGATAATAAACCCCTCAGTCTTTTATAAAGGCTCAAGGAGATTTTTGGTAAAATGTAACATTACTTCAGATTCAGAATTAGGACAACTAATTTTAAAGGGCAAACTTGTCACTCAGACTATCCCACATATCAAGAGGTCCCAAGAGTACTTTAAAAATCTCCTGAAAGTCACCACCTCTGTATTCTATAATAAAGACCAGAATGGGGAAAAGGAAGAAACAAGGGAAGGCAGGCCAGAACCAAGGCTCTGAGTGCCATGCTTCTGCAAGGCAAGGACCCCCAGTCAGAGCCTGGAGACAAACGGTCAGTCCCAGTCACCTGATACAATTGTACACAGGTTAGAGTTATGTGCCAGAATTGCCCCAAGGGACGTGTTAGACTCCTGAAGCTCTGTTCTGCCTGTTATAGGAACCACTGGAAGTCAAACTGCTCCTGGAGACTGAGGTCCCTTGGGGTGGGGCTGGGGACCAGTTGGCCCAGCAGGACTGATGGGACCTGGGGTCTCTCAATCTGGCCCAACATAGGACTGACACCTCCACCCAGGAGCCCGGGGTAAGCCTGACAGTGGGGAAGGGCAAGAAAATTAATTTCCCTATCATCCTCAGAGGTTGTAGCCATTACAGGCAGGTCTGGGAAGCTAAGACATAGATCTTGTTATGCCCAGATTTCAAGGTCCCCAAAGACCACCAGAGAGCTGAGTCCGATGCAAAAGCAAAGAGCCTTTATTCAAGCCTGGGCTTGGCTCTCCACCTCCACTGTCACAGTGGAAGATGCAGGAAAAGAGTGAGTCTTTAGGGAATAAAGGTTTTATAGGGGTGGTGGGGTCTCCTCAGACCGCTGAGGGCTGGGTGAGGGCTGGGGGCTAGTGATGCAAAGGCAGGGTGGTTAGAGTCTGGTTACACAAAGACAGGATACGGTCAGCATACTTTGGGAGTTCACCTTGCATCCATATTGGCTGATTTAAGGGTGAGCTGGGTAACTGACACGGCCTTTCTCAGAAGAGGGGTCAGGTCAGAAACACAGCTACACAAGATGGAGGACACGGTATGAAATGGAGTCAGTCCTGCTCTGCCCTTTCAATTTTTTTTTTTCAGCATTTAGGGCGCAGCTGGGATAAGTTGTTCCTTTCCCATGCCTTCCTGACCCTACAAAAAGCCTCACATTCACATCAGGAACACTATCCCCTCAACACTGAAGCTCTAGAAGAACCCAATATTCTAAGCCCAAGGTTTATTGAAACTTTGACATAGTCCTTACAATACCACATTTTAGGGATACAAGAGGGGAGACTAGTTCAGAATCAAAGCCATCAGCTAACATAGACGATACTCCTCCAAAGCTTTTGGAAATAGCCCTCATTTATTTGGGCAAGCCTTTTAAACAGCCCAAAAAACTCTTTTATAGGCACCCGTCTGTAAGGCTCCCCACAGGTCAGCCATGTCAACTACTAAATTCATCCATCTCCAGTAAGCCTTGAATGCCAGTACAGGAGGAGGACAAAACTGCATTGCCATCAGTTAGATCACCAAACTTCTACTCATGTGAGCCTCTAAAGGACCTGTAACTTCTCTTTCAAAGGGATCCTGGGAGGACAACAAGTACCAGATAAGTAATCCAATTCAGAGTAAAATGTGTTATATTTGGTCTGGAGGACAACCTATGCTACCAATCAAAACCACTTCCTCAGGCCTTGGTTCATACTGTTTTATTATTACTTGTCTTTAACCATTGCTTGTTATGTTTAATATTCTCCCATTTAGAAGCCCTAAAGCTGCAACTGGTCCTCCACATTGAAGAGCAAATGGAGGCTACTACATCCATCTTCTGTGGAGTCTTAGTAGCCCAGTTCTGATGGGACCCTGACTGCCACCCCAAAATGACCCCTTTGCAAGCAGAAAGCAGCCGGAAGGACACAGCATCCATTGTCCCCAATGGCAGTTGGGGTTTCATAATCAGAGGGGGGACTGAAGCAGGAATTTTAGGGGGAATATAGGCAGGCTTAGGGATTTTTTAGAATTGAGGTTCATGGAAAAACACAGGGTTGCAGACCAGAAGAAGGTACATTTCCAGAACACAAGGAAGCCAGGTGCAGTTACATTTCCATAAGACAAGGGGTCAGCAATAAGACAAGGGAACTGGAAGTAGCCAAGAAAGGTCATATTTACCAAATAAAGTGAAGGAAGCCCTTGATTCAGAAGGAAGGAGACGGGGAGAACCTCACATGTTTCATGTGAGGTCCATCCTTTGAGCTCAGGAGTTACTCTAGTAACGAGTCTAAGGGAATAGTGACCAATCAGAGGGGTTATAAAGGCACCAAGATCTTCAGACTTTATAAGCTGTAGGGAAGAGGGACTCAATGGAACCCTTATCCCCCTTCCCATGTGGGACTCTGTTCTGTGGAACTCTTTCCACTCCCCACATGAGAGTCTGTACTTATTCTTAAATAAATCTCCACTTTTGCTATACCAATTTTCTGTCCGTGGATTCATTCTTCAATTCTGGCAGACAAAGAATCCGATTCCAAAAATTGGATATCAATTATATGACCACTTTAAGCTGGTCACTGGGCCCCAACACTTGTTCACGTGACAATTTTTGGCTGTTCCCCAGGCCCTTGTTTGCCTGACCAATGAACAACACTGATCGGCTATTTAGCTCCTAAGAAGAAGGGTAACTTCCCAATCTCTGGAAGTTGGCTTAAGGGCCTAACACCCACAGCCCAGGTCACCTTCTTTCACAGACTGCCTCTTTGTTGGTGGGCAGGAGACAGCCAGCACTCCTTTAGATAACCCTGGGCATCCATGAGCCCAGGGGACCCCCTTCCTCCCATGGTCTACAACATGCCAATATCTCACCCTGGAGTGACCTGTGACTCTGATAACCCTGCCTTTGGGCTTTTAAATTCTGGAAAAAGCAGTGCTGAGGGCCTGAAAACCCTTTCCCTATTGAGCACAAAGGCCTGCCCCCTCCAGGTTCACTTACAGTTCTCTGAGCCTGAGGGTCAGCTTTTTGCGTAATTTATAGGGAACACCCCTGAAAACAGGTACCTTCTGGCTGCCTGTTCTAGAGCATGGACCACAGGAAGTTGGGGAGTTTGCGACCTCTTGGGACAGTCCAATGCATTCCACCTAGCTCTACCAGAATTTACACTTGACCATTTCCAGCTGTTGACCTGGCAGAAAGCCCTTGTCCATCTGACTACTTCCAGCTATTCCCTGGGCAAAGCTCAACCACTCATCTTGGTCAGCACTTCTCTCTGTCCACGTGAGAAGGCTAAACCCTATTTTGTAAAACTATTGTTTGGAATTCTCTGAGGGTTTTGCTTTTTTGTTTTTTGTGGGGTTTTTTGTTTTGTTTTGTTTTGTTTTTTGGAGGGCCTCTTATTCTAAAAAAATAATTTTGCTGTCTAGCCTGCTTGAATAATGAGGAAGATAAACTTAGCTGTCTGACCTTGAAGGCCAGAGACTAGATATACCCATACTCTCAATGCCATGCTAGGTGCTTTTTTTAATTGGATAGAACTGTGTTGTTTTCAAGGCCAGCAGTGAGATAACCACTAAGTGCACATAGGTCTGGCTCTTTAATAAAATGGAAGTTCTGCTTGTAGCCTTGCTTAGAATTTGAATTCATTTTCTCTAATCCCACCAGTAAATAACGTGTGACTCCAAATTCTCTCAGCATTGTTTGATTATTCCAGTTCTCTGTAACATTATTGGTTCCCTGAGATTCTGGGAAAACCAACCCATGCTTGGCTTTTTAGCTTCTGGTGAGTGAACCGGGTTTGGGGCCCAAGGATATTGGACAGGCCTCTGGGAGCCACCACTTTGCTGAATTAGCAGAATTAAACCGGGGGACTCTGGGCACTCCGGGACCTCACCCCAGGACCCGGCCGGCATCTGAAGAGAGTGGACAGACACTTCTGGGAGATCTGCCATGAACGCAAGCATTGTGACAAAATTGGTAAGGTAGGGGTCCTGTCAGTTCAGCCCACTCCAAGTGGGTGGAAGGAGGAACTTGATCACCTCTCCGGAAGCCATACGGCTTCCTCAGGCACATTAATCAGGAATCAGAAATTGGGTGGATTGTTGTTTAAACTCTGAGTGAATGTCTGGTGAAAGTCTTTAGATTGGTCAGGAGGCCTGCCCTCTCCTCTTCTTTGTGTGGCTCCACAACTTCGGTTACAGAGTCCGAGTGGGCCCCAACCTGCAGTTCCGATATTTGTCATATGGCATAACAGTGACTCGCTCCCACGTGGAGGTGACCAGGCCCTATTTTTATATGGGTGCACCTTAGCTAAAATGAATCTAAGCTCCCAACAGACACAGCCAAGTGGGCATCGGAGTGAGGATCTGTGAAAACAGGTCACCCCCTCCTTTTTCTGTCGCGCGCCACTAATCATCATGGGATTTGGACAGAGTAAACCCACTGTTCTCAATTGCATGTTGAAAAACTTTAAAAGGGGATTTGATGGGGATTATGGAATTAAAATAAATTCTGAAACACTGAAGAAATTCTGTGAAGTGGAATGGCCAGCCTTGGGAGTTAGCTGGCTCTCAGAAGGTTCTTTAGATGAAGGATTGGTCAGGGCGGTCTGGAATACAGTCACAGGAGACCTTAGACACCCAGATCAGTTTCCCTACATAAATAGCTGGTTAGAAATTGCTCAAACCTTGCCTCCTTGGGTCTGGTTCTGTGTGTGTAAGAAGGGATAGAGTAAGGTTTTAGTAGCAGGAGTGAAGAGGCAGGCAGAGCAGGAGCTGGCTAAGAAAAAGCAGACAGGAGAGGAGAAGCAGGTCCCTCAAAAGGAAGTTCAACCCCCTATTCTACAGGGACAAACCCCCTCCCTCCCAAGGAAGTCCTACCAGTTTTACCACCTCTATGTGAGCCACAGGCAGCACCAAGTGCCCCTCACCCCCTGCTAGCCTGGAAGGTCCGGAAAGTTTGGAAACACCTCCTCCCTCCATCTCCCCTCAACCAAGCTCTCCAGAGCTGGTTGGGCAGTGCTTGTGTTCAGCCGATCAAAGTCCCAAACAACAGCTGGCATGTCAGATGCCTCTCAGGGAGATTTGGGGTGCCCAAGTGCTTGGTGAAGATGAGACCTTAGAGAAAGGAAGGCTGGTCTATTATTATCAGCCCTTTACATTCTGAATTGGAAGCAACCCACCCCAGCTTATTCTGAAAAACTTCAGGCCATGGCAGATCTCTTAGATATGATCTTCCAGACCCAGAAGCCCACCTGGGTAGACTGCAAGCAGCTCCCTTTTGCATTCTTTAACACTGAGGAGTACATGAGAATAATGACAGAGGCTCAGAAGTGGCTCCATACCCAGGTCCCAGCAGGGACATTAGATATAGACAGATGGACAAGGGAGGCTCCCCAGATGAGGAACCTAATTGGTCCCCAAACTCAGAAGACAGAAAGACCAGGCTAGAAAGATATTGGCTGGCTTTCCTCCAGGGGGTCAGGGCTGGAGCTAAGAAGCCCACTAATATGGCTAAAATCTCTGAGGTTTTCCAGAAGCCTGAGGAAAGTCCAGCAGATTTCTATGAGAGACTGTGTGAGGCATATCGGATCTACACTCCCTTTAACCTTTAGGCCCCAGGCACTCAAACCATGGTAAATGCTGCTTTTGTAGGCCAACCCCAGCCTAATATGAGAAAATTAAAGAAGCTGGAAGGGTTTGTAAGAAAAAAAAATGCTAGTGAACTGCTTGAGATAGCCAACAAGGTTTTCATCAACCGAGACAGGGCAGCAAGAAAGGAGGAAGAAAAGAGAATACAAAGAAGGACCAATGTAATAGCAGTGGCTTTCAGAGGTTTGGGCCTCCAAACGCCCAAAAAGGGAAGCATGAAGACAGATCAGGAGGGAAAGGAAGAGCAAGCCTGAGACGGAACCAGTGTGCCTATTGTAAGGAAACAGGGCACAGAATAAATGTCCCCAATGGCAGAGCAAGAAAATAGGTCCCCTTTTCCACCCATTTGCTATCAATCAGAACCACCTGAAGCATATCTTTTTGGGCTGGCAGCAGCTGACTCTGACTAGGACAGACCGGGCTTTTTTCAGCTGGGCCCCACAACCCCATGGTCAGAATGAAAATTGTGGGCCAGACTGTGGACTTTATGGTTGATACAGGAGCGGAGCACTCAGTAGTCACATAGAAAGTATCACCTCTATCAGGAAAAGAAGTCATCATTATTGGAGCTACTGGAGATCAGTCCTGTAGACCATTCTGCTGGCCTCACTGATGCTAACTTGGCGGCCACCGAGTAATTAATGATTTCCTGTACTTGCCAGACTGTCCAGCACCTCTGATGGGTAGAGACCTTTTAGCCAAAATAGGAGCAGAAATCACTTTTGCTCCAAATGGTTCAGCACAGCTTCACCTAAGTGAGGAGACTTCTCCAATGATCCTGTTCTTAGCAGTGCCCCAGGGGGAAGAATGGAAACTTATGTCCCTCAGTCAAAGGCCTCGTCTTTAGAGCCTGAATTAGAGGAAGAATTTCTGCTGGTTTGGACAGAAGTAAATCCCCCTGGCCTGGCCAAAGACCATGCCCCGATACTAATTGACTTAAAGCCTGGGACACAGCCTGTCAAAATCCACCAATATTCAATTCTATGGGAGGCACACCTAGAAATTCAGGTCACCTTAGACCAGCTACTTCAGTGGGGACTCCTTAAAAGATGCTGGTCACCATGGAATACTTCCTTCTTGCCTGTCAAAAAGTCTGGGACTAATAACTACCGCCCAGTATAGAATTTACAAGCTGTTAATGAGGCTGTTCAAAGAAGCAGATAAGCCCCTAAAGAATCCAGACTTAGTATTGTTCACAGATGGCAATAGCTTCTTAGATGAAGGAAAAAGACAAGCTGAGCCAGGTATGCAGTGGTATCAGACTTTGAAACAATTGAAGCACAGTCCCTGCCTGAAGGATGGTCAGTGCAGAGGGCACAACTTTGGGCCCTCGCCAGAGCCTTAGAACTCAGTAAAGATAAACATGCCAACATCAACACTGACTTACACTATGCCTTCGCTATCCTGCATATTCAAGGGGCTATATAAAAGGAAAGGGGGCTTCTGATGGTGGGAGGAAAAGGAATCAAAAATCAAAATGAGATTTTAAAGTTATTAGAAGCAGTTTGGAAGCCTAAAGAAATAGTTGTCATTCATTGCAAAAGTCACCAGAAAGGGAAAGATGCAGTGTCAGAAGGAAACCAGCATGCTGATGCTGCAGCAAAGCAGGCTGCCAAAGAACAAGCAGCACCGGCACGGATCATGTTGGCCCCCAAATTACCTGAACCTTCAAAGTACACTCCGCAGGAGGAGGAATGGGCTCAGCAAGAAGTGGGCAAAAAAATAAAAGAAGGTTAGTGGATACTCCCAGATCATAGGGTCTATGTCTCAAAACAGTTATCCCATAAGGTAGTCCTCCAGCAGCATGAACTTACTCATTCTAGAGCAGAAAAGACTGCTCTAGAAGCTTTATTAGGTAGATACTATTTAATTGCCTGTCTTCCCTCCTTATGTGCCTCAGTTTCTCAGCATTGACTCCTCTGTGCTCAGAACAATGCCAAACAGGGTCTTATGGGACACATAGGAGTTCAGCGCTGCTGGCAAACTACTTTTGAGGACTTAGAAGTAGACTTTACAAAAATAGGGCCTAGCAGAGAAAATAAATACCTACCAGTCTCAGTTTGCACTTTTTCAGACTGGGTCGAGGCATATCCTGCTTTCACAGAAAAGGCAAGAGAAGTCACTAAGGCATTGCTCAAGGACAATATTTTGCAGTAGGGAATGCCTAATGGTCCACCCTTTGTAGCAAAAATAGTACAAAAGATAACTAAGGCTTTAGGAATTAGACGGAACCTACATACAGCTTACAGGCCTCAGAGTTCAGGGAAAGTAAAGTGCACTTCCTGCCAGTCTCTAGTCCCCTTGCTATTGTCCTCCAGAGCACTTCCCTCTGTTCACCTGGGCCAGACCATATTCTTGGTCACCTCAGCAATTCCTGCTCTCAACCCGGCCTCTCCTCATTGATGATGTGAACACCTAAAGCTGGCCCCAACCCTTGTTCACATGACTATTTCCGGATGTTCCCCAAGCTCTTGTTCGCCTGACCAATGAGCCACACTGGCCTGTTACATATCTCCTAAAAAAGGTGATGACTTCCCAATCTCTTGAAGTTGGTTTAAGAGCCTAATACCCTGAGCTCCAGGTCACCTTATGCTC
Source organism: Lasiurus cinereus (assembly GCA_011751065.1). Classification (NCBI taxonomy): domain Eukaryota; kingdom Metazoa; phylum Chordata; class Mammalia; order Chiroptera; family Vespertilionidae; genus Lasiurus; species Lasiurus cinereus. The sequence goes on along the minus strand of JAAGEH010000044.1, from coordinate 1,337,605 downwards.
ACAGACTGCCTTATCTCCAGTGGGGAGGGTGGCAAGCGGGGGACCGCCAGCATTCCTTTAAGACAATCATGGACATACATGAGCACAAGGACATCTATGCTCCCCAACTTAGGAGCATCTCATTCTGGACTGACCTGCAATGCAGAGAGCCCTGCCTCTGGACTTTGAAATCCAGGAAAAAGCAGTGTTGAGGCCCTGAATACCCTTTCCATACTGGAAGCAAAATCTTGATATTCAATGGTCACTTAGAGTTCTCCACTTGCTTAGAGCCAGCAATTTGCTTAATTGATGGGGAATGCTTTTCCCTGAGGATAGGTACATTATCCCTGCCTTCCAGGGTATGATCTCAGAAATCTGGGGCCTCTATGACCTTTTGGGACCCTACAATGCATTCACCAGGCTCTACCAGCCTTTATACTTGACCACTTCCAGCTGTTGACTTGGTGGCATACCCTGGTCTACCTGAAGATTCCTGGCTGTTCACTGGGAAAAACCCAACCACTGGGCCTCATTACCGCTACTAACTGTCCACGTGGACCATCTCATTAATGACGTGAGAACTCCCATCTGGTCCCTGGCCAAAAAACCTTAACTACCTGAATGCTTCTGGCTATCCACATGGCCCCTCTCCCCTTGATGATGTGAGCACTCTCAGCTGGTCCCGGGCTCCCAACCCTTAACTACCTAAGCACTATGGGCTGTCCATGTGGCCCCCCTCCTTGATTATGTCAGCACTTCCGGATGTTCACCTGGGCCAGACCATATCCTTGGTCACCTCAGCATTACCGACTCTCCATCTTCCCCTGAAGCATCCATATTATATAAAAACTTCTTTGAAATTTTAACCCTGCTATTTGGCTTCTATAAATGTTTTATTGGATAAATAATAAGGAAAATGAGACTACTCTCACTCAGAGAGGCCATTAAACCTTCTCCAGACAAAATTATCAGTGTTGGCACCAGGCCAGGCCTTTGGTTGAGGTCTCAAGGCCCAAGCATATAGAGGCTCTTTAAGAACTTGCAAAAGGAGCGGGAAAGATCCCATATTTGGGAGACAAAGAAGATAAAAGCATATAAATAGGGAAAAATCCTCCATGGTGGGGACCAGAATTTGAGAGACATTTTCCTCTGGACCCGTGCATAATAAATGTAACTCCAAACGCATTGTTTGATTATTCCAGTTCCCTGTAACATTATTGGTTCCCTGAAATTCCAGGAAAACCATCCAGCCTCTGATGAGTAGATTGGATTTGGTGTCTGGGGGAGCAGGATAGGCATCTGGGAGGTGCCGCTCTGCTGATTTAGTAGAATTGAACTGGGGACTCCAGGTGCTCCCAGACCTCGTCCCAGAACTTGACCAGCATCTGGAGAGAGTGGACAAACACTTCTGGACATGTCAACATAATCAGTAAGTAGGGGCCCTGCCAGTTCAGCCCACTCCAAGTGCGTGGAAGGGGGAGCTTGATCACCTCCCTGGAAGCCATAGTTTCCTCAGGCAAATTAATCAGGAATCGGGTGTTAGGTGGACTGTTTAAACTCTGGGTAAATATCTGGTAGAAGACAAAAATTCAGACTAGTTAATATATAAATGTGGGACTCTAGAGGTGAATGAATTCAGATTGGATTAAGGAATTATGAGTTCACTCTGCTGTTTGTTTATGTGGAACTAGCCAATTTACTACCTAGAAGCAGGACTGGATGCAGTCTTAACTCCTCCAGTAGGTTCTCACCAAGATGTTGGTTGAGAATTCTGTTCTGGGGCATGGGTGCCTGGAGTGCCCCCAAGCCCATCTGGGGAGTTGGGCATTATTTCAATTATCTGCTCAGCTCCAATCTGGGCTAGTCTACTGAGAGAGTGGGAGTATGGATGTTTGTCAGTCTTGGCATAATTATCTGCACATTAATTGGTCTGCCTTCTGGCTGTACATAGGAGAGTATTTGTTATCTCTTTCTATTGTTTAATTTGTTTAAAGATAGGCAGACCTGCTAAATGGAATGCAAAAGTATTTAGCAGCTGCTGAAATTTCTTTTTCTGAGTCTCTTGCTCTCTGTCAGAGGGAAAATCAGCCCACTTAACTAATGAAAATTTCTCTCTAATTTTGTGTAAGGGTTTTAGTTTGCTCTGATTTGTGAATTTGCTATATTAAATTGAAATTTTAAAGTCCTATGGTTAATTTAAAGGTACGAATTTTTGACATTTCAAATAACAAAGAACTTTTATTTATGGCTTTCTTATCTCTTTTGGTAGTAGACTTCCAGGGACAGGGCTTACAGGTTCACAGGGTGGAGAGATTTACAGGCCCTGTTCCTGCCTGTGACATCATAGTCCAATGTGAGCAACCTGAGGCTTAACTAAGGCTGAAGTTATTATTAACTGTCTATGGACCCCATTAACCCTAGTTGTGTGTCTTGTGTGGTCTGTTTTCTTCGTGGTTATATGTTCTGTTTGACTTGCTGTTTTCAGTTATTAGGATCCTCATAGAGGACATAATTTGGTCATTCCCTTCCTCCTTCATCCTGATTCTAATAGCATCTGTAACTGGATTAAAGATCATTTATTACAGGAGGCCATCCAGGCTTTCAGTTTGCAAGAAATCCCCCTATACACCCTTATCCTCATCTGCTATCTTTCCAGGCTGACTAAGAGTCATTTTTTCTCCACAAGTTGGGCCTCAGCCTTCAAAAGGGAGGACTACTATAGCAGTAGTCTGTAGTTTTCTCTGAAATTTCCACTGTTTCTCCCCTCTGTAGGAATTGTCTTCTTCTGACTCACAATAGGAAAGGGAAACAGCAACTGGACTGGGGAAAAGGAATGGTCAGAGAAATCAAGAGTGGTAAAGAAGAAGGATTTAAGATACTCTAGGGGCTTAGAATAAAGAGGAAAGATCTATGAGGGAAAACAACAGTTACAGAAAGAAAAAAGTATCCTTAAATGTAAAAAGCTTAAATATATAGGATTTCAGACCATTTGCCTTGTTTCAGGACAGAGTAAATGGTTAATGCAGAAAAGTGGGGAGGAAGGGTGTTAGCAGTTAATCACGAAGCAGGGAGAGATAGGTTTTTATTTATTTTTGTTAGCCCCAGCAGCGAGAAAAGCGGGAGACATCAGACATTTCCCTGATACTAGAGCTGCCCTGCTGATGCCCAGTGAGTAATGAGCACTTTACAACAAGCAATACAAGACTTATGCCTTTGGCCTGCTGGCCATAACCATTAAACCAGAGGCCAATGACTGATACTGGCCTTACGGCAGCCCTAGGAATGGAGCATTGAGCCTAGGATCTGTAAAATCAACAGATAGAGCTAATGAAAGCTCCCTGTTTGCAAATGTATTGAAAAGGTTCAGCACCTGTTGCTGCTGGAAGAGGAGGAGCTGAGATCCCTTTCCAGTGCACTCCCTTAGGAGAGGCCTGGTTGCTGCTCTGCCACACAGGGGCTGGTAGGAAGACAAGGAGCCTAATACCCAAGCCACTACCACAGAAGTGCTTTGAAATATGCAAAACTGTTTCTAACTGCTACTCTGGCTGTTTTGGATTGGCAGCTTAAAGTCAAAGGGAAAAGGAAAGGCACTTTCCCTGGACCATGGAGCCATCGGGACTTTGAGATTCTCCAAGGGAGGAAGAGTCTGTCTGAGGGATGGCAAAGACCCTGTTGGTTTGGATTGGATCTAAGGCTACATGTTAAACTTATAAATTACAGCTTTCTAGGCAGATGTCCAAGACTAGTTATATAGGGGTTAAGCTGCCTGTTTCAGCAAAATAAGTATCCCCTGTGCTAGAATAAACTTAGGGAAATTAGGCCATGTTTGTGGCTACAAAGCAGAACTGGCCACCATGCACAGTCCAGACAGTGGCCTGCAGAAAACTGTATAATAGACTTAGATGATGCCTGCATCTTCATAGACATGACTCCAGAAAGACAAGGACAATTTTGCTTTAGTTAGAAGGTCAAGAATAGACCTTAATCATCTCCCTAAGATATTTGTATAGCCCTACCATGTGTCATATATGGGTAGCAGAAGATTTGGCTACCTAAAGTGGCCACAGTGCCAATATTGTACTTCATTGTGTTAATAATATTTCATTAACCTTACAGATTTGAATGTAGTTGTCAAAAGGGCAGGTGCCCAAATAAGCAAGGAATATATCCATCTGGTTTTTATCTGTATTGAAAGAGAGTTGGCATCCTGTATATGTCTTGCAGGCCTGTGTGGCCATACCCATGTCAGGAGTGACACAAACCTCAACTGTCAGAAACTGGAGAAAGCCTGTTTGGAGCAGAGGTAAGTGGTGAGTACCAGCCCTTTGTTACAGTAATTAAAGACCCGATAAGGTCCTGTGACCTGTGAGATCCTGTAAAACAATAAAGCTTTCTTAGTCCTTTCTTCTGAGGGCTAAGGAAGCTTTATTGCTACCTTAGTCCTTTCTTCTGAGGACTAAGTAAGCTTTATTCCCCTCCCAGAGACCATATGAAATTTTCAGTACAAGTCAAGTAGGGGGAACCCTACTACTAGGATAGCTATAATTGTCTACTTGAATATAGACATATTTTGAGTTTCTCCTTGTCATTTGAAGACAGTTATATTACTCTGAAGTATTCATAGGAAGGACTGACAAGGAAAATCAGAAGATCTTAAAGCAGGTCAGTATATTTTCCTTCTTATTCAATTCTTCTGAAATTTGTCAATGCTTAATAAATCAGGTCAATACATTTCCTTGCATAAATTCAATAAGACCTGTTTCCAATAGCGGTTTTATTGACCAGAACCTTTGACTGCAGTATCATGTTTTAAAGAATGTTGTCAAAACTCTGAAGACTTGAAAACCAATACGAGTGCCAAGGAAAAGCCTGGTATTCTGCTTGGGAGCCCTAAAAATGGCTGGCGCTGGAGCATCAGGCCCATGCCCTATCATCACTGGAGGATGGTCACAGTATAAGGAGAGAAATAAGGACACCTCTGCATCCCTACAGAACCCCCTAGTACTCTAGGCTGCAATGAGTATGAGAGCTACTGAAATGGACCTTAAAACCTAGGGCATGAGCCCAGGTGGAGTAACTGAAAGTGAGGGATTCACCCAACTCAGCAGATATTGCAGGCAAGGCTGGACAGCTTTTTGCTTAATTCCTAGGGAGTGACCTTCCCTGAGGTCATTCCAGGGTATAGACCTCAGAAATTTGGATCATTTGGGACCTCTTGGGACCCTCAATTGCATTCACCTGGCTCTACCAGCCTTTACATTTGACCACTTCCAAATGTTGAGCTGGCAGCAAGCCCTGGTCTACCTGAGGATTTCTCACTTTTTACTGGGACAGGCCACTGGGCCTTATTACCACTTCTGGCTGTCCACATGACCCTTACCCTTGATGACATCAGCACTCTCTACTAGTCTTAGGCTCCAAACCCTTACTCACCTGAAAATTTTGGGCTGTCCACCTGGCCCCTCCCCCTTCATGACGTCAGCACATCCTGCAGGTTCCAGGGCCCCAAACCCTTAAACACCTGAACCCTTTAGCCTGTGTATGTGGCCCCTCCCCTTAATGATATCAGTATTTCTGACATGTCCCAAGGCCCTGAACCTTTATTCACCTTTTCACTTAGGGCCTCCACATTGCCCTTCCCCCTTGATAACGTCAGCACTTCCAGAGGCTGCTAGTCCCTAAGCCCTTGTCTACCAGAGCACTTGCTGCTGTTCACTTGGGCCAGACTATATCCTTGGTCACTTCAGCACTTCCAGCTCTCCATCTTCCCCCTCCACATTGATGATACGAACACTTTAAGTTGCTCACCGGGCCCCAACCCTTGTTTACATGACTATTTCCAACTCTTTCCCAGGATGTTATTCATCTGATCTATAAGCCACACTGGCCGGCTGCATACCTCCTGAGAAAAGGGGTGACTTTCCAATTTCTGGAAGTTGCTTAAGGGCCTAACACCCAGAGCCCCAGCTCATAGACTGCCTTATAACCGGTGGGGAGGCTTGGCCACCAGCACTCCTTTAAGATAATCATGGGTGTACATGAGCACAGGGATTCCCCATGCTCCCCCACATAGGGAGGGTGGCAAGCAGGGGACCACCAGCATTCCTTTAAAACAATCATGGGCATACATGAGCACAAGGACATCCTATGCTCCCCAACATAGGAGCATCTCATTCTGTACTGACCTGCCCTGCAGACAGCCCTGCTTCTGGACTTGGAAATTCAGTAAAAAGTAGTGCTGAGGCCCTGAAAATCCTTTCTATACTGGGAGCAAAGTCCTGATGCTCCAGGGTCACTTACAGTTCCCTGCCAGTTTTTTGCTTAATTCATGAGGAACAGCCTTCCCTGAGGAAAGGTACCTTCTGCCTGCATTGCAGGGTATGGACCTCAGAAATGTGTGGCGTACCTCCAGTGCATGCACCTGTCTTTATCAGCCTTTACACTTGACCACTTCCAGCCGTTGAGCTGGCAGCAAGCCCTGGTCTACCTAAGGATTTCTGACAGTTTACTGGGACAAGCCCAGCCACTGGGCCTCCTTGCCACTTCTGGCTGTCCACCTAGTCCCTTCCCTTGATGACATCAGCACTTTCAGCTGGTCCTGGGCCCTAAACACTTAAGAACCTGAAAGTTTGGGCTGTCCATAGGCCCCTCCCCCTTCATGACATCAGCACTTCCGGCTTGTCTCTCCCCGCCCCCCACCCGCCACCTATAACTAGTTCAGCACTTATGCCCTGGGCCCTCCCCCTTGATGATGTCAGCACTTCCAGGAGATTCCAGGGCCCCAAACCTTTAACTACCTTAGCACTTAAGGCTCTCCACGTTGCCCATCCCCCCTTGATGACGTCAGCACTTCCGGAGGGTGCCTGGTCCCCCAGCTCTTGTCTAGTAGAGTACTTCTTGCTGTTCACCTGGGAAAGACCATATCCTTGGTCACCTCAGCACTTCTGGCTCTCCACCTTCCCCCTCTCCATTGATGATATGAACACTTTAAGCTGGTCACTGGGCCCCAACCCCTGTTCACGTGACTATTTCCCGCTATTCCCCAGGCCATTGTTCATCTGATGAATGAGCCACACTCCTAACCCTAACCCAAACCCAAACCCTAAATTGAATCCTAACACTAACCCTAACAGTAGCCCTAACCCTAAACGTAGCCTTAACACTAACACTAGCCTCAACCCTAACACTTATCAGATATTATCACTCTATGAACAGGTATACCTAATGTTTCAAGTATATTCATTAATATTTCCCTAGCCTATCATTGTGAATTCTAAGTGTTTGGTTTAATTTTGTTCATGATTCAATATCATTCAATGTGAATTCCAAGTTTATACACCCTAACCCTAACACTAGCCCCCACCCTAGCCCTAGCCCTAACTCTACCCATAGCCCTAACCCTACCCTAACCCTAACCCTAAACTATCATATCAGCTGTATGAAAATAATTTTAAGGTATCTGAGCCCTATGAAAATGAATGTTTAAATGTTTGACAAACCTTCTTTCAAAAACTCCAACTCTTTGATCCTGAATTAAAATGTAACCAGTATCACACTCACTTCTTAGTTCTTTTAACATGATTTCCCAATGACTGAACAGTTTCCTTCAGATATTAAAGCTATTTGAACAAGTATTTCTAGTGTATAAAGCCCATTCCTAAATATTTCTCTAGTCTATCATTGTGAATTCTCAGTGTTTGATTCACTATTGTCCAGTAATTTACACTCATTCATTGTGAATTCCAAGTTTTTATATAGTTTTTCTACATAAGCCACCTCTTTAAACATAATATATTACTACTTTGAATGCTAGCCTATCATTGTGATTTTTTAAAGTTTTGAATACTTTCATACTGTCATATCAGCTGTATGAAAATAACATTTTAAGGTATCTCAGCCCTATGAATATGAATGTAGAAATGCTTAATGAACCTTCTTTCAAAAATGCCAACTTATTGAGACTGAATTGTAAATGTAACCAGTATCCAACTCAGTTGTCTACTCTTTGAACATAATTTCCCAGTGATTAAACAGTGTCCATCAGATATTACCACTCCATGAACCGGTATACCTAATGTTTCAAGTATATTCATTAATATTTCCCTAGCCTATCATTGTGAATTCTAAGTGATTTAATTTTGTCCAGTGATTCAAGATCATTCAATGTGAATTCCAAGTGTTTATACACCCTAACACTAGCCTCCACCCTAGCCCTATCCCAAGCCGTGGAGATGCAGAAGTGCATGGAAACTCAGGGGAGCCACGAAAGGAAGAAGTCTGGAGGAGAGTGAGCCAGTTCAGGCAGAGAGGACTGACTACTGATTGTACCACTGGCTTTCTCTAGCGGGAGGAAGACAGAATCTCCAAACTGCACTGAACTCCACTTCTGACTGCACTGAACCCCAGTTTGGGGTTAGATCCTGAAGACGCAGACTCATACAGGTTCCCAGAGCGCACAAAAACTCAGGGGAGCTGTAAAGAGCAGAAGTGTGAAGGCACGCGAGCGAGAGTGCTCACACAGGGGCTGCAAAGATTATTTAGGGACACAGAGACCCAGAGGCCATGTAGGGCAGAGCTGACAGGAAGCCAAGGCTGTCTGCTCAGCCCTGAGACTTCTCCCCATGAAGCTGAGCACAAGACTTTAGCAATTTTGCAAGTCTTGTCTCATAAGACTGATTCCAGCACAGAAGTTCTCCAGGCATAGACACAGGTGATCCTCACAGCCAATTGGCCTGGAGGTCAATTCCTCCCAGTGATACCAACAACAATCAAGATTTAACTACAACAAGGCTGTACACACAGTCCACAAAGGGGTGCGTCAAGAGAGTCCATCTCAGGTAACTGGGGAGGCGATGCTACTGGGCCATATAGGACACCTAGCACACAAAGCTACTCTAACAATTCAGGGAAGCAGCGAAAATGTGGGGACAAAGGAACAGATCACAAATGAAAGAAATGGAGGAAAACAAATGACTGGATATAGAGTTCAAAACCATGGTTATAAGGTTTTTCAAGAATTTCCTAGAAAAGATGGATAAATTTAGCAAAACCCAAGAGATGAAAAAGGACCAACTAGAAATTAAACATACACTGGCTAAAAAAAAAAATTATACAGAGACCTAAAAACAAACTAGAGGAACACAGGAATTAAATCAAAGATTTGAAATACAAAGAAGCAGACAACATTCAACTGGAAAAGCAAAAGGAAAAAAGAATCCAAAATGTGAAGATAGTGTAAGGAGCCTCTGGGACAACTTCAAGCGCACCAACATCAGAATTATAGGGGTGCCAGAAGAAAGAGAGCAAAATACTGAAAACATATTTGGAGAAATAATTATTGAAAACTTTCCCCATCTGTGAAATACTTATAAGTCCAGGAAGGGCACAGAACCCTGAACAAAAGAAATCTGAAGAGGACCACACTGAGGCTCATCATAATTAAAATACCAAGAGCAGCTGAAACCGGTTTGGCTCAGTGGATAGAGCGTCAGTCTGTGGACTGAAAGGACCCAGATTTGGTTCTGTCAAGGGCATGTACTTGGTTGTGGGCACACACCCAGTGGGGGGCATGCAAGAGGCATCTGATCGAGGTTTCTCTTTCATCAATGTTTCTAGCTCTCTGTCCCTCTCCCTTCCTCTCTATAAGAAATCAATAAAATATATTTTTTTAAAATACCAAGAACAAAAGACAAAGACAGAATATTAAAAGCAACAAGAGAAAAACAGTTAGTTACCTACAATGGAGCACCCATACAATTATCAGCCGATTTCTCAACAGAAACTATGCAGGCCAGATGGGAGTGGCAAGAAATATTCAAAGTGATGAATAGCAAGAACCTACAACCAAGATTACTCTACCCAGCAAAGCTATCATTCAGAATTGAAGGTCAGATAAAGAGCTTCACAGATAAGAAAAAACTAAAGGAGTTGATCAATACCAAACCAGTATTATATGAAATGCTGAAAGGTACTCTCTAAGAAGAGGAAGAAGAAGAAAAAGATAAAGATAAAAATTATGAACAACAAATATATATCTATCAACAAGTGAATCTAAAAATAAGTGAACAAAAAATCTGATGAAGAAAATAAACTGGTGAATATAATAGATTCAGGGGCATAGAAAGGGAGTAGACTGAATTATCAGTGGGAAAGGGGTGAGGGAGGTGAGGGGAAAGACTGGAAAAAATTGTACACTTATGGATGAGGACAATGTGAGGAGATGTAAGGAAGAGGGTGGGGTGGGAGCCAGGAGGAAGGGAGCTATGGGTGGGAGAAAGGAACAATTGTAATAGTCTGAATAATAAAGATTTGTTAAATTTAAAAAACAAAAGAAAAGAAAATGAATGTTTAAGTCTTTAACCAACCTTCTTCCAAAAACGCAAACTCATTTAGACAGAATTATAAATGTCACCAGTATCCATCTCAGTTCTCAGCTCTTTGAACACGTTTTCCCAGTGCCTAAACAAGTCTCCTCCATATATTAAAGTTTTTGAACATATATTCCTAGTATTTCAAGCACATTCCTAAATATTTCCCTAGTCTATCATTGTGAATTCTCAGGGTTGGATTTAAGTTGTCCAGTGATTCAAGCTTATTCATTGTGAATTCTAAGAGTTTATACACTCTAACACTAACCCTAACCCTAATGATAATCCTAACCCTAGCCTTAAACATAACCCTAGCCCTAACTGTAGACCTACACCTAACCTAACCCTAGCCCTAACCCTAAATCTAGTCCTAATCCTAACCCTTGCCCTAACACTGACCCTAACTCTAACCCTAGAGCTAGATGTAGCCTTAGCCCTAGCCATAATCCTAACCCTAGCCCTTACCCTAACCCTACACATAGCCCTAACCCTAGCCTTAGCCCTAGCCCTAACCATAGCCCTAGCCCTAACCTTAAACATAGCACTAAGCTTAGCCCTAACCCTAGACCTAGACCTAACCCAAGCCTTAGCCCTAGCCCTAGCCCTAACCCTAATCCTAACTTTAACCCTAACCCTAAACTGTCATATGAAATAATGTTTAAGGTATCTGAGCCCTTTGAAAATGAATGTTTAAATGTTTAACAAACCTTCTATAAAAAATGTCAACTCATAAGACTGAGTTATAAATGTAACCAGTATCCAACTCAGTTCCCAGCTCTTTGAACACAATCTCCCAATGACTAAACAGTTTCCTTCAGATATTAAAATTTTTGAACATGTATTTCTAGTATTTTAAGCACATTTTTAATATTCCCCAAGTCTACCATTGTGATTGTCAGTGTTTGATTTACTTTTGTCCAGTGATTCAAGCTCATTCATTGTGAATTCCAAGTGTTTATACAATCTAACCCTAACCTTAACAGTAAACCTAACCCTACCCACACCTCTAACCCTAGTGTAAACCCTAACCCTTACCCTAACCCTGGCACCAAGACATAAACCAAACCCTAATCCTAGTCCTAAACATACCCCTACTTCCTAGCCAGAGCCCTCGCCCTGGTCCTAGCCATAACCCTAACCCTAACCTTAACCCGAACCTTAACTCTAGCCCTAACTCTAACCCTAGCCCTAACCCTAACCCTAGCCCTAGCTGTAACCCTAACTCTAACCCTTCACTGTCATATCAGCTGTATGAAAATAATTTTATAGTATCTGAGCCCTATGAAAATGAATGTTAAGATGTTTAACGAACCTTCTTTCAAAATGCCAATTCATTGTGACTGAATTATAAATGTAATCAGTATCCAACTCAGTAATCTACTCTTTACATGATTTCCCAGTTATTAAACAGTGTCCACCAGATATTACAGCTCTATGAACAGGTATACCTTAGTGCTTCAAATACATTTCTAAATATTTCCCTAGTCTATTCAAGCTCATTCATTGTGAATTCTAAGTGTATATACAGCGTTTTTCCATATATACCAGATCTTTTAACATGAATGATTATTACATAAATACTATCCTACCTTTCATAGGTCTTGGGATATAAATTCTCAGTATTTCAATAGTGCACCACAGGAATTAACATTCTACAAATGTATTAAAAGTGATTCAGACACATTCCTATACATTTCCCTGGTCTGTTACTTTGAGCTCTAAGTTATTTTTCATACAAGTATCTGAGCCCTAAGAAAAATTAAGTGTTTAACCAACCTTCTTTCATAAACACCAACCCTTTTATAAATGTAACCAGTATTCAATTCAGTTCTCAGTTCTTTGAAAAACGATTTACCCTTACCCTACCCCTAACCCTATGCATAGCCCTAATCCTACCCCTAGCCCTAGCCCTAACCCTAGACCTAGTGCTAAGCCTAGCCCTAGCCCTAGCCCTATCACTAGTCTTAAACCTAAACCTAGCCCTAGCTCTAACCCTAACCCTAAACTGTCACATCAGTTGCATGAAAATAATTTTAAGGTATCTGAGCCCAATGAAAATGAATATTTAAGTGTTTAACAAACCTTATTTCAAAACGCCAACTCCTTCAGACTGAATTATAAATTTAACCAGTATCCAACTCATTTCTCTACTCTTTGAAAATGATTTCCCAGTAATCAAAGTGTCCAGATATTACAGCTCTATGAACAGTTATACCTAGTGCTTCAAGTACATTCCTAAATATTTTGCTAGTCTATCATTGTGAATTCTCAGTATTTGATTCACTTTTGTCCAGTGTTTCAAGCTCCTTCCTTGCGAATTCCAAGTGTTTATGTAGTGGTTTTTTGGTATATACCAGCTCTTTTAATGTATTATTTAAAGACTATCCGACTCTTTACAGCTCCTTGACTACAAATTCTCAGCCATTCAACAGTGCACTAGAGGTATTGAGATTCTACAAACACATTCCAAGTGTTTCAGACACATTCCTATACATTTCCCTGGACTGTTATTTTGAGCACTGAGTTTGAACATTTTCATACAGGTATGTGAGCACTAAGAAAATGAATGGTTAAGTGTTTAACCTACCTTCTTTCATAAATGCCAACTCTTAGAATGAATTATAAATGTAACCAATATCTAACTCAGTTCTCAGTTCTTTGAACATGATTTCCCAGTGAATAAAGTTTTCTTCCAATATTAAAGTTTTTGAACATGTATTTTTAGTATTTAATGCACATTCTGAAATATTTCCCTAGTCTATCATTGTGAATTCTCATTGTTTGATTTACTTTTGTCCAGTGAATCAATTAAGTTCCTTGTGAATTCCAAGTCTTTATACACTATAACCCTAACCCTACCCATAGCCCTAATCCTAGCCCTAACCTTAGCCATAACTCCAAACCTAGACTTAAAGCTAACCCTAACCCTAACTCTAGCCCTAGCCCTAGCTATAACACTAACACTAACCCTAATCCTGGCCCTAACCCTAACCCTAGCCTTATCCCTAGCCCTAGCCCTAGCCCTAACCCTAACCCTACCCATAGCCCTAAACCTAGCCTTAGCCATAGCCATTAACCTTATCCCTAGCACTAACCCTAGACCTAGCACTAAGGTTAGCCCTAGCGCTAACTCTAGCCCTAATCCTAATCCTAGCCTTAGCCCTAGCCCTACTCTTAATCCTAGCTTTAGCACTAACCCTAGACCTAGCGTGAAGGTTAGCCATAGCCCTAGCCTTAACCTTAGCCCTAATCCTAACCCTAGCCTTAGCCCTATCCCTAGCCCTAACTCTAACCCTAAACTGTCATATCAGCTGTATGAAAATAATTTTTTAACATATATGAACCTTTTGAAAATTTACATTTAAGTGTTTAATGAACCTTCTTTCAAAAACATCAACTCATTGAGACTGAATTATAAATGTAACCAGTATCCAACCCAGTTCTCAACTCTTTGAACACGATTTTCCAGTGATTATACAGTATCCATCAGCTATGACGGCTCTCGGTCTGGACAGCACTTCTGGCTGTCCATGTGGACCCTCCCCTTGATGAGGTCAGCACCCTGGCGAGTCCCAGTGCCCCACCCCCTTATCCACTTGAGCCCTTCTGGTTGTCCACGTGGCCCCACCCCCTTGATAACATCAGTACTTCTGGCCAATCCCTGGAACTCAAGCCCTTATCCACCTGAGCACTGGTGGCTATCCATGTAGCCCCTGCCCTTGACATCAGCAACTTCAGCTAGTCCAAGGGCCCCAAGCCCTTATCCACCTGAAGACTTCTGGCTTTCCACGCGGCCCCTCCCCCTTGGTGACATCAGCACATCTTGGCGGTCTCTGTGCCCAAACCCTTATCCACCTGAGCACTTCTGGCTCTCCAGGTGGCCCCGTCCCCTTGATGATATCAACACTTACGGATGTTCACCTGGTCCTCCCCATAGATGACATCAGGACTTCCAGCTAGTCCCTGGGCCCTGAGCTCTTGGATACCTGAGCACTTCCGGCTGTTCCCCTGGGCCATACCATATCCTTGGTCACTTCAGCACTTCTGGCTGTCCAACTGTGCCCTCTCCATTGAGGATATGACCACTTTAAGCTGTTCACCGGGCCCCAATACTTGTTCACATGACTATTTTTGCCTGTTTCCCAGGCCCTTGTTTGCCTTACCAATGAGCGACACTGGCCGGCTAATTAGCTCCTAAGAAGAAGGGTGACTTCCCAATTTTTGGAAGTTGGCTTAAAGGCCTAAAACCAGGTCACTTTCTGCTCCCAGATTCCCTCTTCCCCGGTGAGTAGGGTGGCAGGCAGGGGGCTACCAGCACTACTTTATTTTTTTTTTTTAATTAATTTTTATTAATTTTTTATACATATCTCCCCATTGCCCCCCCTCCCTCCCAGGCGTACCCCGACCCCCCAGTGTCTGTGATCATTGGTTATGTTTATAAGCATGCATACAAGTCCTTTGATTGATCACTTATTTACCTCACCTAACTTTAATCTTTCTGCTATAATTTCACAGTCTGTTTGATGCTTTATGATTTTTGTCCTCCTGAGAATTATCAGTCTACTCCCTTTCTGTGCTCCTGATTCTATTATATTCACCAGTTTATTCTGTTGATCAGATTTTTAATTCACTTAATTTTTAGATTCACTTGTTGACAGATGTGTATTTGTTGTTCATAATTTTTTGTCTTTTACCTTTTTCTTCTTCCTCTTCTAAAAGGGTACCTTTCAGCATTTCATATAATACTGGTTTGGAGTTGATGAACTCCTTTAGCTTTTTCTTCTCTGTGAAGGTCTTCATCTGCCCTTCAATTCTGAATGATAGCTTTGCTGGATAGATTATTCTTGGTTGTAGGTTCTTGTTGTTCATCACGTTGAATATTTCTTGCCACTCCCGTCTGGCCTGCATCGTTTCTGTTGAGAAGTCAGCTGACAGTCGTATGGGTGCTCCCTTGTAGGTAATAAACTGTTTTTCTCTTGCTGCTTTTAATATTCTCTCTTTGTCTTTTGCTCTTGGCATTTTAATTATGATGTGTCTTGGTGTAGTCCTCTTTGGGTTCCTTTTCTTTGGGGCTCTGTGTGCTTCCTCGACTTGTAAGTCTATTTCTTTTACCAGATGTGGGAAGTTTTCAGTCATTATTTCTTTAAACAGGTTTTCAGTATCTTGCTCTCTCTCTTCTTCTGGCACCCCCACAATTCTGATGTTGGTACGCTTGAAGCTGTCCCAGAGGCTCCTTACATTATCTTCACATTTTTGGATTCTTTTCTCTTCTTGCTTTTCCAGTTGAATGTTTTCTGCTTCTTTATATTTCAAATTTTTGACTTGATCCTTGCCTTTCTCTAGTCTGCTGTTAGTACTCTGCATAATAGTTTTCATTTCAGTCAGTGTATTTATTATCTTCTCTTGGGTCTCACTAAATTTATCCATCTTTTCTAGCATATTCTTGCAAAACCTTATAAGCGTGGTTTTGAACTCTATATCCAGTCGTTTTTTTTCCTCCATTTCTTTTGCTTGTAATCCCTTCCCTTGTCTCGGCATTTTCACTGTGCCGGGGAAACTTCTGTGCTGGATTCAGCCGCAGAAGCCTCTGCTGAGCTTGGGAGGGTGGAGTCTCAGGGCTTAAGGGACCGCCTTGCCTTCCAGTCGGCCCCGCCCTCCACGGCCCCTGAGTCTCACGTGACTGGGTAATGGCTGGAGCGGTCCTTGTGCGCGCGCACCCGCAGCGCCTCCAACCGCTGCCTTTCCGTCTCCCCTGCGAACCAGGACCACACGAGTCTAGGTCCCCAGGGTTTCGCCCAAAACAGGGGTCCAGTGGACTCAGAAGTGGCGCAGTTGGGAGGGTCTGTCTCCCGCCCACTCACGAAAGCCAGCGGCACAATCAGCAATCCGTCCTCCGCGTGGTGCCGTGCGCGACCAGACCTCCGATCCTTTGCAACTCCCCTAAATTTCCGTGCACTTCTCCCTTTTCACAGTCCAAACTCCCCCCGTATGAGTTTCGGCTCGATCTGGGGTTTAGTGTCGTAAGAGAAGGGGTTCAATGCCGTTGGGAGTCTCCGTTTCCCTCCCGCCAGAGAAAGCCAGCCAGGTACTCAGGCACCGCTCTCTCAGCGCGCTCGTCTCCGTACCTCGGCTTTTTGCAGCTCCTCTGGGTCTCCGTGAGCCCCTCTCTTTCCCTCTAGTTGTAGAACTTCCACTCAGCCAGCTTTCCTGTGGTTCTGGATGATGTCCGTTCTGTCTTTTAGTTGTAGTTTTGAAATTGTTGTGCGAGGCAGCAGTATAGGTGTTTACCTATGCCGCCATCTTGGATTCATCTCTACCAGCACTACTTTAAAACCACCCTGGGCATCCATGAGCCCAGGTACCCCCCATGGTCCCCAACATGCAGGTATCTCTCCTGGAGTGACCTGCAACTCTGACAGTCCTGCCTGTAGGCTTTGCAATCTGGAAAAAAGCAGTGTTGAGGCACTGAAAATCCTTTCCCAACTGGGCACAAAGGCCTGCCCCCTCCAGACTCACACTTCTCTACACTCTGAGGGCCAGATTTTTGTGTAATTCATAAGGGATGCCTTTCCTGATAACAGGTACCTTCTCGCTTCCTTCCAGAGCATGAACCACAGGTGGTTCAGGCATTTGCAACCCCTTGGGAGCCTCCAATGCATTCACCTGGCTCTGTTAGCCTTTACACTTGTCCACTTCCAGCTGTTGTCCTGGCAGGAAGCCCTGGTCTACATGAGGATTTCTAACTGTTCACTGGGACAAGCCCAAACACTCTGTCTCCTTACCACTTTTGGCTGTCCACGTGGCCTCTCCCCTTGTTTACCTCAGTACTCTCAGCTAGTCCTGGGCCCCAAAACCTTAATCACCTGAACTCTTCCAACTCTCCACATAGCCCCTCCCCCCTTGATGACATCAGTACTTCTGGCAGGTATCAGGGGTTCCAGTCTTTGAACACAAGAGCATTTCCAGCTATTCACAATATCCCTCCCCCTTGATGATAATGAACACTTTAAGCTAGTCACCAGGACCCAACTCTTGTTCACTTGACCAATGAGTCACACTGGCCGACTACTTAGCTCCTAAGAAAAGGGGTAACTTCCCAATATCTGGAAGTTGGCTTACGGGCCTAATACCCAAAGCCCCAGGTCACCTTATGCTCACAGACTGCCTTATCTCCAGATGGAGGGTGACAAGTGGGGGGCTGCCAGCATTTCTTGAAGACAATCATGGGTGGACAAAAGCACAGGGATACCCCATGCTCCCCAACATAGGAGCATCTCATTCTGGACTGATTTGCGATGCAAACAGCCCTGCCTCTAGACTTTGAAGTCCAGGAAAAAGCAGTGTTGAGGCCCTGAAAATCCTTTCCATACTGGGAGCAAAGTCCAAAAGTTCCAGGGCCACTTAGAGTTCCCATCCCATTATGGCCAGCTTTTTGCT
This sequence comes from Lasiurus cinereus, assembly GCA_011751065.1. Taxonomy (NCBI): domain Eukaryota; kingdom Metazoa; phylum Chordata; class Mammalia; order Chiroptera; family Vespertilionidae; genus Lasiurus; species Lasiurus cinereus. The sequence continues at coordinate 1,319,822 of JAAGEH010000044.1, read as the reverse complement.
TAATTCATGGGAAATGCCCTTTCCTGAAGATAGGTAGCTTCTCCCTGCCTTCCATGATATGGACCTCAGAAACTTGTGGTGTTTGGGCCTCCTGGGACCTACCAATGCATTCACCTGTCTCTATCAGCCTTTACACTTGACCACTTCCAGCTGTTGAGCTGGCAGCAAGCTCTGGTCTACCTGAGGATTTCTAGCTGTTCACTGGGACAAGTCAAAATACAGCCTCATTACCACTTATGGCTGTCCACGTGGCCCCTCCCCTTGATGATGTCAGCATTCTTAGCTGGCCCTTGGCCTCAAACCCTTAACCACCTGAAAGCTTCAGGCTGTCCATGTGGCCCCTCCTCCTTCACGGTGTCAACATTTCCACCAGGTCCCAGGGCCCCAAACCCTAAACCACAATAGCAACTCGAGCTCTCCACATGGCCCTTCCACCTTGATAACTTCTGCACTCCCTTCCAGTGTCCGGTATCCAAGCCCTTGTGCACCAGAGCACTCTCTGCTGTACACCTGAGCCAGACCATATCCTTGGTTACCTCAGCACTACCAGCTCTCCACCTGGCCCCTCCCCATTGATTATATAAACACTTTAAGCTGGTCATTGGGCCCCAACCCTTGTTCACATGACTATGTACAGCTGTTCCCCAGGCCCTTGTTCACCTGACCAATGAGCCATACTGACTGCCTACATATCTCCTAAGAAAAGGAGTGTCTTCCCAATCTCTGAAAGTTGGCTTAAGTGCCTAACACCCAGAGCCCCAGGTCACCTTATGCTCACAGATTGTCTTATCCTCGGTGGGGAAGGTGGCAAGCAGGAGGTTGCCAGCATTCCTTTATGACAATCTTGGGCATACATGAGCACAGGGAAGCCCCATGCTCCCCAACATAAAAGCATCTCTTTCTGGGCTGACCTGAAACACAGACAGCCTTGCCTCTGGGCTTTGAAATATGGGAAAAAGCAGTGTTGAGGCCTTGAAAACCCTTTCCATACTAGGAGCAAAGTCCTGACAATCCATGGTCACTTACAGTTCCCCGTGCCCTTAGGATCAGCTTTTTACTTAATTCATAGGGAATGCCCTTTCCTAAGTATAGGTACCTTCTTCCTGAAAGTTGGGGCATTTTCAACCTCTTGGTACCCTCCACTGCATTCACTTGGCTCTACCAGCCTTTGCACTTGACCACTTCCAGCTGTTGTCCTAGCAGGAAGCCCTCATCTACATGAGGATTTCTAGCTGTTCACTGGGACAAGCCCAGACACTCTGTCTCCTTACCACTTCTGGCTGTCCACGTGGCCCCTCCCCTTGATGATGATAGCACTTCCTGCAAGTTCCAGGGCTTCAAACCCTTAACACCTTAGCACTTAGGGCATTTCATATGGCCCCTCCCCCTTGATGACATCAGCACTTCTGGCTAGTCCCCTGTCCCAAAGCTCTTGTCCACCCTTCCTATTGTTCACCTGGGCCAAACCATATGCTTGGTACCTCAGCACTTCCGACTCTTCACCTGGCTCCTCTGCATTGATGATATGAACACTTTAAGATGGTCAGCAGGCCCCAACCCTTATTCACGTGACTATTTCTAGCTATTCCCCAGACCCTTGTCCAGCTATTCCTTGACCAATCTTCCCAGTCTCTGGAAGTTGGCTTAAGGGGTTAACACTTAGAGCCCCAGGTCATCTTATGCTCACAAACAGCCTTATCCCTGGTGGGGAGGCTAGCAAGCAGGGGCTGCAAACACTCCTTTAAGACACTCATGGATGTACATAAGCACAATGATGCCCCATGGTCCCCAGTATAGGAACATCTCATTCTGGACTCACCTGAGAGGCAGACAGCCCTGCCTCTGGACTTTGAAATCAAGGGAAAAGCAGTGTTGAGGCCTTGAAAACCCTTTCCATACTGGGAGCAAAGTCCAGACTTTGCAGGGTCACTTACATTTCCCCACCACCTTAGGGACAGCAATTTGCTTAATTCATGGGGAACACCATTCCCAGAGGATAGGTACCTTCTCCCTGCCTTCTAAGATATGACCTCAGATGTGGGGCATTTCGAACCTCTTGGAACCTTCCAATGCATAGACCTGGCTCTACTGAAGCATCCATCTTATATAAAAACTCTTGTTTGAAATTTTAACCCTGCTATTTGGCTTCTGTAGGGGTTTGCTTGCTTGAATAATAAGGAAAATGAGACTACTCTCACTCTAGAGAGGCCATTAAACCTTCCCTGGACAAAATTATCAGTGATGGCACCAGGCCAGGCCTTTGGTTGAAGTCTCAAGGCCCCAACACATAGGGGCTCTTTAAGAACTTGCAAAAGGAGCGGGAAACACACCCTATTTGGGATACAAAAACAGTAAAAACATATAAATAGAGAAAATTCCTTCATGGTGGGATCCAGAATTTGAGAGACATTTTTCTCTGGACCTGTGTGTAATAAATGTAACTCTAAACTCTCCCAGCATTGTTTGATTATTCTGGTTCTCTGTAAAATTATTGGTTCCCTGAAATTCCAGGAAAACCAACCCATGCTTGGCTTTTTAGCCCCTGGTGAGTGGACTGGGTTTGGAGCCTGGGGGAGCTGGATAGGCCTCTGGGAGATGCTGCTCTGCTGATTTAGCAGAATTGAACCAGGCCCTCCCAGACCTCAGCCCAGGACCCAGCTGGCATCTGGAGAGAGTGGACGGACACTTCTGGACCTGTTGACAGAATCTGTAAGGTAGGGGCCCCATCAGTTCAGCCCATTCTAACTGCATGGAAGGGGGAGTTTGATCACCTCCCTGGAAGCTATAGCTTCCTCAGGCAAATTAGTCAGGAATCAGGTGTCAGGTGGACTGTTTAAACTCTGGGTAAATATCTGGTAGAAGTCAAAAACTCGGACTAGCTAGTATATAAATGTGGGATTCTAGAGGTGAATGAATTCAGATTCGATTAAGGAATTATGAATTCACTCTGATTTTGTTTGTGTGGTACTAACCAATCTGCTTTAAGATCTTCTGATTTTCCTTGTCAGTCCTTTTTATGATTCTTCAGAGTAATATAACTGTTTTTAAATGGCAAGGAGAAATTCAAAATGTGTCTATATTCAAGTAGACAATTATAGCTGTCCTTTTAGTAGGGCTCCCCCTATTTGACTTGTCCCTAAAATTTCATATGGTCTCAGGAAGGGGTGGCACGCCCTCTGAGAAAGGACTAAGGGAGCTTTATTGCTTTACAGGGTCTCACACGTCACAGGACCTCACGGGGTCTTTAATTCCTGTAACAAAGGGCTGGTACTCACCACTTACCTCTGTTCCAAGCAGGCCTTCCCCATTTTCCTAAAGTTGAGGTTTGTGCCACATCTGACATGGGTATGGCCACACAGGCCTGCAAGACAGTATACAGGCTGCCAACTGTCTTTCAATAGAGACCAAAGCCAGATGGGTATTTTTCTTGCCCATTTGGGCACCTGCCCTTTTGGCAAAGTTAATGCAATATTATTAACACAATGAAGTACAATATTGGCATTCTGGCCACCTTAGGTAGCCAAATCTTCTGCTACCATATATGACACATGGTAGAACTATACAAATATCTTAGGGAGGTGACTAAAGTCTATTCTTGACCTTCCCACACAAAGCAAAATTGTCCTTGTCTTTCTGGAGTCATGTCCATGAAGATGCAGGCATCATCTAAGTCTATTATACAGTTTTCTGCAGTCCATTGTCAGGGCTGTGCATGGTGGCTAGTTCTTCTTTCTAGCCACAAACACAGTGTAATTTCCCTAAAATTTATTCTGGCATGGGAGAAAATTGTTTTTCTGTAACAGGCACCTTAATCCGTGCATAACTGAGCTTGGGCATCTGCTTAGAAAGACATAATTTATAAGTTTAACATGTGGCCTTAGATCCTTCCAACCCAACAGGGTCTCTGCCATCCCTCAGTCAGACTCCTCCTCTCTTGGAGAATCTCAAAGTCCTGAAGGCTCCCCAGTCCAGGGAGAATGCCTTTCCTTTGCTCTTTGACTTTAAGCTGCCAGTCCAAAACAGCTAGAGTTGCAGTTAGAAACATATTTGCATATTGCATAGCGCTTCTGTGGCAATGGCTTGGGTATTAGGCCCCTGTCTTCCTGCCAGTCCCCTTTGTGGCAGAGCAGCAATGAGCCTTTCCCAAGAGCCCCTTCTCTTCCAACAGCAACAGGTACTGAATCCTTTCAATACATTTGAAAACAGGAAGCTTTCACTAACTCTATGTGCTGCTTTTACAGATCCTGGGCTTGCTGCTCTATTCCTGGGAAGGCCAGTAGCAGTCATGGACCTCAGTTTAACTGTTGTAGCCAGCAAGCCAAAGGCCTAAGTCTTTTTTAAAATTAAATGTTATTGATTTTTTCAGAGAGGAAGGGAGAGAGATAGAGAGTTAGAATCATTGATGAGAGGGAAACATCAATCAGCTGCCTCTTGCACACTCCCTACTGAGGATGTGTCCGCAACCAAGGTACATGCCCTTGACCGGAATCGAACCTGGGACCCTTCAGTCCACAGGCCAACGATCTATCCACTAAGCCAAACTGGTTTCAGCAAAGGCCTAAGTCTTATATTGCTTGTTGTAAAATGCTCATTACTCACTGGGTGGCAGTGGGAAAGCTCTATTGTCAGCTAAATGTCTGCTGTCCCCCACTTTTCTCACTGCTGCAGCTTCTTCCAGGGCCACCGCAGGCAGCTCAGGCATCCAACCCCCCTTCTTTCACCTGGCCTTGGTAGCTGAGTCTGCCTAGTAACCAGTTTTAAATCACCAGGGCAGCTAGATTAATAATGCTTGCAGAAAACTTATGACCTTGAATCTAGTGAAGTTGTGATAAGACACCTAGATCAGATCCCTATGCCAGCAGAATGGTCTGCAGCCAAGAAAAATCAACAAAAACCTATCTCTCCCAGCTTCGTAATTAACTGCCAATAACCTCCCTCCTCATTTGTCTGCATTAACCATTTACTCTATCCTGAAACAAGGCAAATGGTCTAAGATCCGGTGTATTTAGGATTTTTACATTTAAAAATACTTTTTTCTTTCTGTAACAGTAGTTTTACCTCATATATTTTTCTTCTTTATTCTAAGCGCCTAGAGTATCTTAAATCCTTCTTTACCACTCTTGATTTCTCTGACCATTCCTGTTCCCCAGTCCAGTTGCTGTTTCCCTTTCCTATTGTGAGTCAGAAGAAGACAATTCCTACAGAGGGGAGAAACAGTGGGAATTTCAGAGAAAACTACAGACTACTGCTATAGTAGTTCTCCCTTTTCAAGGCTGAGGCCCAACTTGTGGAGAAAAAATGACTCTTAGTCAGCCTGGAAAGATAGCAGATGAGGATAAGGGTGTATAGGGGGATTTCTTGCAAACTGAAAGCCTGGATGGCCTCCTGTAATAAATGATCTTTAATCCAGTTACAGATGCTATTAGAATCAGGATGAAGGAGGAAGGGAATGACCAAATTATGTCCTCTATGAAGATCCTAATAACTGAAAACAGCAAGTCAAACAGAACATATAACCACGAAGAAAACAGACCACACAAGACACACAACTAGGGTCAACAGGGTCCATAGACAGTTAATAATAACTTCAGCCTTAGTTGAGCCTCAGGTTGCTCACATTAGACTATCATGTCAGAGGCAGGAATAGGACCTGTAAACCCTGTCCCTGGAAGTCTTCCACTACCAAAAGAGATAAGAAAGCCATAAATAAAAGTTCATATAGACAAATGGAAAAGAATTTAGAATCCAGATATCCACCCAAACCACTATGCTCAATTAATATTTGACAAAGAAGGCATGAACATACAATGGAGTCAGGACAGCCTTTTCAATAAATGGTGTTGGGGAAATTGGACAGATACATGCAAAATAATGAAACTAGATCACCAACTTACACACTATACAAAAATAAACTCCAAATGGATACAGAACTTAAACATAAGACGGGAAAACATAAAAATACTAGAGTAATGCACAAGCAGCACAATCTCAGACATATGCCGAAAGAACTTCTTCACTGATACTGCTCCAAGGGCAATGAAAGCTAAAGAAAAAAACAATCAAATGGAACTACATCAAAATAAAAAGCTTTTGCACAGCAAAAGAAACCATCAACAAAACAGCAAGAAAGACCACTGTATGGGAGAACATATTTGCAAATGTTATCAATGATAAAGGTTTAATCTCCAACATCTACAGCCAACTTATACAACTTAATAAAAGGAAGATAAATGATCCAATAAAAAAATGGGCAACAGACCTAAATAAAACCTTTTCAAAAGACGATAGAAGGAAGGCCAAGAGACACATGAAAACATGTTAGGCCAAGAGACACATGAAAACATGTTCAAAGTCACTAATTATCAGAGAGATGCAAATCAAAACAACAATGTGATAGCATCTCACACCTGTCAAAATGGCAATCATCAACAAATCAACAAAGAACAAGTGTTGGCGAGGAAGCAAAGGTTAAGAAGAGGTGGGGTAGATAAGAGATCAACCAAAGGACTTGTATGTTGGGAATGCAGACTGGTGCAGCCACTGTGAGAACAGTATGGAGTTTACTCAAAAAACTAAAAATGTAACTCCCATTTGACCCTGCAATTCCACTCTTAGGAATATATCCTAAGAAATGAGAAACACCAATCAGAAAGGATTTATGCACCCCTATGTTCATAGCAGCACAATTTACAATAGCTACAATTTAGAAACAGCCTAGGTGCCCGTCAGCAGATGAGTGGATCAGAAAACTATGGTACATCTACACAATGGAATTCTATGCTGTCATTAAAAAGAAGGAATTCTTACCATTTGCAGCAACCTGGATGGAACTGGAGAGCCTTATGCTAAGTGAAATAAGCCAGTCAATGAAGGAGAAACACCACATGATCTCACTCATTTGTGGATAATAAAGAACATTATAAACTGATGAACTAAAGGATAGATACAGAGGCAGTAAAGCATCAAACAGACTGTCAAATTACAGCAGGAAGGTTAAGGACAGGTGCGGTAGATAAGAGATAAACCAAAGGACTTGTAGGCATGCATATAAGCATTACCAATGAACACAAGACACTAGGGGGTTAAGGTATGCCTGGGAAGGAGTGGAGGGCTATGGTAAGATATGTATACATATAACACATTAGTAAAAAATGTTCTTTCTTTATTGAAATGTCAAAAATTCATACCTTTAGAGAGAAATCCAAGATGGTGGCATAGGTAAACACCTACACTGCTGCCTCGCACAACAATTTCAAAACTACAACTAAAAGACAGAATGGACACCATCCAGAACCACAGGAAAGCTGGCTGAGTGGAAGTTCTACAACTAGAGGGAAAGAGAGGGGCTCACAGAGACCCAGAGGAGCTACAAAAAGCTGAGGTACGGAGACGCACGCGAGGAGAGAGCGGGTGCCAGAGTACCTAGCTGGCTTTCTCTGGCGGAAGGGAAACGGAGACTCTAAAAGTAATTGAACCCCTTATCCTACGACACTAAACCCCAGATCCAGCCAAAACTCATACGGGGGGAGTTTGGACTGTGAAAAGAGAGAAGTGCACAGAAATTTAGGGGAGTCGCAAAAGATCAGAGGCCTGGTGGCGCGCACGGCACTACACGAAGGACAAACTGCTGATTGTGCCGCTGGCTTTCGCGAGTGGGCGAGAGACAGACCCTCCTCTCTCTCTCCCAACTGTGCCACTTCTAACTCCACTAAGTCCCTTTTGGGCGAAACTCTGGAGACCTAGACTCGTGTGGTCCTGGTGCGTAGGGGAGCTGGAAAGGCAGCGGTTAGAGGCACTGTGGGTGCGTGCACAAGGACCGCTCCAGCCATTACCCAGTCACCTGAGACTCAGGGGCCGTGGAGGGCGGGGCTGACTGGAAGGCAAGGCGATCCCTTAAGCCCTGAGACTCCACCCATCCCAAGCTCAATAGAGGCTTCTGCGGCTTTGCACGTCTGGTATCATAAAGCTGAATTCAACATAGAAGTTTCCCTGGCATAATGAAAATGCCGAGACAAGGGAAGGGATTACAAACAAAAGAAATGGAGGAAAAAAACGACTGGATATAGAGTTCAAAACCACGCTTATAAGGTTTTTCAAGAATATGCTAGAAAAGATGGATAAATTTAGTGAGACCCAAGAGGAGATGGAAAAGGTCCAACTAAAGATAAAAAAAGACCAACTAAAAATTAAACATACACTGACTGAAATAAAAACTATTATACAGAGTCCTAACAGCAGACTAGAGAAAGCAAGGTTCAAGTCAAAAATTTGAAATATAAAGAAGCAGAAAACATTCAACTGGAAAAGCAAGAAGAGAAAAGAATCCAAAAATGTGAAGATAATGTAAGGAGCCTCTGGGACAGCTTCAAGCGTACGAACATGAGAATTGTGGGCATGCCAGAAGAAGAGAGAGAGCAAGATACTGAAAATCTATTTAAAGAAATAATGACTGAAAACTTCCCACATCTGGTGAAAGAAATAGACTTACAAGTCCAGGAAGCACACGGAACCCCAAATAAAAGGAATCCAAAGAGGACCACACCAAGACACATCATAATTAAAATACCAAGAGCAAAAGACAAAGAGAGAATATTCAAAGCAGCAAGAGAAAAACAGTTCATTACCTACAAGGGAGCACCCATACGACTGTCAGCTGATTTCTCAACAGAAACGATGCAGGCCAGACGGGAGTGGCAAGAAATATTCAACGTGATGAACAGCAAGAACCTACAACCAAGAATAATCTATCCAGCAAAGCTATCATTCAGAATTGAAGGGCAAATAAAGACCTTTACAGAGAAGAAAAAGCTAAAGGAGTTCATCAACTCTAAACCAGTATTATATGAAATGCTGAAAGGTACTCTTTTAGAAGAGGAAGAAGAAAAAGGTAAAAGACAAAAAATTATGAACAACAAATACATATCTATCAACAAGTGAATCTAAAAATTAAGTGAATTAAAAATTTGATCAACAGAATAAACTGGTGAATATAATAAAATCAGGAGCACAGAAAGGGAGTAGACTGATAATTCTAAGGAGGACAAAAATCATAAAGCATCAAACAGACTGTGAAATTACAGCAGAAAGATTAAAGTTAGGTGAGGTAGATAAGTGATCAATCAAAGGACTTGTATGCATGCATATAAACATAACCAATGATCACAGACACTGGGGGCTCGGGTATTCTTGGGAGGGAGGGGGCAATGGGGAGATATGTATAAAAATTAATAAAAATTAATTTAAAAAAATAAATAATTCATACCTTTAAATTAACCCTAGTACTTTAAAATTTCAATTTAATATAGCAAATTCACAAATCAGATCAAAATGAAACCCTTACTTACACAAAATTAGAGAGAAATTTTTATTAGCTAAATGGGCTGATTTCCTCTCTTACAGAGAGCAAAGGATTCAGAAAAAGAAAGTTCAGTCTTTATTCAAACCCGGTTTGGCTCCCAGCCTCTTTCTGGCACAGCAACCAGAGGAGAAAGTGAGCCAGGGTGGAACAATGATTTATATGGGGTAAGATATTGGGAGGGCTTAGGGAAGTGACGAGGGTTACAGAGAATGGTCACTTGAATTAGGGTCTTTCTGTGGTTTAGCATAATTAGGACCCTCGCTGTGTTCCTGGAGCTTCATTGGTCCATTCAGGTGGTGGTCGGGGAAGCTAGGACATTGCTGGCTCACCTATGGCCACTTCCAGAAAAGGGAGGGGTTTTAGGCAGGGGCCCAGCCATAAGGACAAGATGGAGGGGAGTTCGTTTCTGCTTTCTCCTTTCATTCACCCCTTGTCTTGGGACACACGGCTCAATCATGAGACGTGCTGCATTTCTCAGGTCAAGTGCACCGCAGCTTGAGCTTGAGCGGGTTGTGCTGGTCCTGGCCACTGTTCCATTGTGCGATGAAGTCCTCCTGGATTGCAGAGGGGTCGGCTGGGCCAGCGTGAGTGTGATGGACCCAGGTCGCAAAGCCGTCTACTTTGAGGGCAGTGAAGGTCATCAGCACCAGATGTAGGGACCCTTCCAACGTGGCTCAAGGGTCTCCCGGTGATGTCTCTTGACATAGACCCAGTTCCTGGGCTTATGCTGACGAGGAGTCTGGGCTGGGCCGGTTTCGTAGATGATGCAGAGGTGCAGCCAAATGTCCTTGTGCACCCTCTGGAGCCCTCTCAAGGAAAGAAAAAGTTCTAGACTTTCAAATTCTGCAAGAAATTTGGCGTTAAGGTTAGGGATAATAGGGGGTGGCCGACGGAACATGATTTCATAAGGAGTAAAACCCAGGGTGTAGGGGGAGTTCCTAACCAGGTTAAGGACATATGGAAGGAGAGCCACCCAGTCCCCGCCAGTCTCCATGGTCAATTAGGTAAGGATCTCCTTTAGAGTTCTATTTATTCTTTCTACATGCCCTGAACTTTGGGGCCTATAAACACAATGTAATTTGCAATTTGCCCCAATGGCCTTGGCCACTGCCTGCATTACTTGTGAGACAAAGGCTGGTCCACTGTCCGACCCTATCTCAATGGGAAAACTGTACTTGGGCAATATGTCTTCCAGCAGCTTCTTAGCTACCGTCTGAGCTGTTTCATGCTTAGTTGGATATGCTTCTACCCATCCAGAGAAGGTATCTATAAGTACTAAAAAATATTTATAGCCATATTTTCCTGGTTTAATTTCAATGAAGTCAACCTCCCATCATGCTCCAGGTTTTGTTCCTCTGAGCCGGTTCCTTTTTCACTCGGACTGGTTCTCGCATTTGTGAGTTGACAGGTCTTGCAGGTGGATACAACCTGCTCTATTTTGATGTCCTGTTGGTGGATCTTAATTCTTTCATGTCAGATTAAGTCCTTTAATTTGCATGCCCCCAGGTGAGTGGACCGGTTCATGTGTTCTAACACTGTAACCCCAAGCCAGTCTGGTAGCTCCTTGTAATTCTTTAATTTCCTGGATGTGGGGAAGCCTCCTGATCCACTGCAGCTCTTCCTGAGAGTACCCAGGCTGATCTGGCAAGACTGGGTCCCCGAGGTCTGGTAGTTGTAAGGCCATGGTAGGGACCAAAGTGAAGGCTGCTGCTTCGGCTGCCTGATCAGCCTTTTGGTTACCTCTTGCCACTGGGTCATCTGCCTTCTGGTGCCCTTGGCAGTGGATAATGGCTAGCTTAGTGGGGAGCCACAAGGCCGCAAGCAGGTCAGGAATTTCCTGTTTATATTTTATTGTCCGTCCCTTTGCTGTCAATAGCCCTCTCTCCTGATAGATTGCCCCATGAATATGAGCTGTAGCAAATGCATAACGGCTATCTGTGCAGACGTTAAGCTGTTTCCCAGCCCCCAGTGTCAGTGCCTTGGTGAGTGCAACTAGTTCTGCTCACTGAGCTGACATCCCAGCGGGCAGAGCCTCCGCCCATACAGTGTCCATGTTGGTGATCACTGTTGCACCAGCATACCTGCACCCGTTTCCCATGAAGCTGCTTCCATCCATGAACCATATGGCCTTTGCATCAGGGAGGAGCCAGTTGGTCAAGTCTTTCCAGAGTCCATGCACCTGCTCCAGGACCCCCCCACAGGCATGTAGAGGGGCATCTAGGTTGGGGTCAGGCAACAGGTTGGCAGGGTTGAGGGCCGCACTTGGATGGAACTATACTCTAGGGGGGTTGAGCAGCAAGCTTTGATAGTGGGTCATATGTGCATTGCTCATCCATCTATCAGGAGGCTGTTTTAGGACCCCCTCAATGACATGCGGGGTTGTAATCCAGATCTCCTGTCCTAGGGTCAGTTTCTTGGCATCCTTGACTAAGAGCACAGATGCCGCAATGATTCTCAGGCACGGCAGCCAGCCAGCAGCTACTGGATCTAGCTTCTTGGACAAGTATACTACTGGGAGGCTTCAGGAGCCCAAAGCCTGAGTTAGAACCCCTTTGCTATTCCTTTGTGTTCGTCTACAAAGAGATGAAAGGGCTTTGTAATATCCGGCAGGCCCAGGGCTGGAGCAGCTAGGAGGGCCTTTTTTTTAACTGGTTAAAGACAGTCTCTTCTTTCTCAGTCTATTCAAATGCCCTCCCTTCTTTGATAGCTTCATATAGGGGCCTAGCAATTTCAGGAATCCAGAAGCGGCAGTAGCCAGCGGATCCTAAGAACTCCGTTACTTCTCTTCAGGAGGTGAGGGCAGGGATCTTCAGAACAGTTTTTTTTTCTAGCATCTGATAACCGCTGCTGTCTGCCCTCCAAGATATACCCCAGGTAACTCACCCTCTCTTTGCATATCTGAGCCTTCTTTGCAGATGCCCGGTACCCTAAGGCCCCTAAGGTAGTCAGCAATTCCTGGGTCCCACACTGACAGTCCTCGGCCATGTCAGCAGCAATCAGGATGTCATCTATGTACTGTAGGGGTGTGAGGCCAGGGTGCTCCCTCCTGTACTCACCCAGGTCCTCGTGTAACACCTCATCAAAGACAGTAGGCGAATATTTGAACCTCTGAGGCAGTCGCATCCAGGTTAGTTGTCCACTGTATCCCTCCTTCAGGTCGTGCCATTCAAAGGCAAACAAGGATTGGCTTTGAGACGCTAGCAGCAGGCTGAAGAAGGCATCCTTCAAGTCTAATACAGTATACCAGACTCTAGAGGGTGTCAAGGAACTTAGGAGAGTGTATGGGTTAGGAACAGTTGGATGTATATCCATGACTCTCTTATTTACTTCCCGGAGGTCCTGTACCAGTCAATAGTCATTGGTGTGGGGCTTTCTGACCGGGAGGAGGGGGAATGTTGCAAGCAGATTGGCAGGGGACTACTACCCCTAGACTTCGCAGTCTCCTGATGTGAGGCTGGATTCCCTTCAGGGCCTCCTGGGACATAGGATATTGCTTGACTCTTATTGGGCCTTCTCCAGGCTTTAGCTCCACCAGGATTGGGGCCCTGTGAGCAGCCAGTCCAACTCCCCCCGTCTCTGCCCAAGTTGTGGGGAATTCTTGTAGCCACCTGTCCACAGTGCATTCTACTGGGGGCGCCCCCTGGTGGAGACAATATTCATTCTCCAGTCTCAGAGTCAAAACCTGGATGGGATGGCTTTTACCATCAGAGACCTGGGGCCCCCTTGTCTGAAAGTTATTTGGGCTCCAATATTGGTTAGCAAGTCCCATCCTAGTAGGGGGTAAGGGCATTCTGGTATTACTATAAATGAATGGGATACCCGTCCAGTTCTAGATCTACTGTTCTTCGGGTAGTCCATGAATACTGGCCCATGCCAGTCGCTCTTTGCACCCAGGATTTTTTGTTGGCTAGCTCCCCCTGCAGTGTGCGGAGGATTGAATGTTGCACTCCAGTGTCAAAAGGAAGTCAACAGGTGTCCCCTCCACTCTAAGAGTTACCCTGGGCTCGGGGAGGAGGTCAGAACCCAACAACGCTAATTACTCAGTTCTTCCAGCTCTAAGACTCACTCGGTCAGTCTTGCCTCCCTTCCCACTGGCCTTTTTTCGATATTCTCGGGCCCAAAGCCCTATCTCCTTGCAGTAAGCACACTGGTTACTCTGCAGCTTCTTTTTCCTGCCCCTGACAGCCCCCTTACCTTTTTCTTGGTCGTCTGCAAACTGGTAAAGGCGGCGGTTCCGCTTCTCAGGGGATTCTGTGGTGGTGGCTAGCAGAATCTTGGCCAGGTTTATGGGTCTGCTTGTCACTGACAGCCGCCATGGCACAGGCTTGCCTATCTTCAGGAGACTCCCGGTTACTGTACACTTTCTCGGCCACTTCCAGCAAGTCCCAAAACTCTTTTCTCCTATCTATTTTCTGCAATTTCTTTCTGATGTCTGCAGCTGACTGGTTTATAAAACTCATGACTACAGGAGAGAATCCAAGATGGCGGCATAGGTGAACACCTATACTGCTACCTCGCACAACAATTTCAAGGCTGCAACTAGAGGACAGAATGGACATCCTCCAGAACTGTGGGAAAGCTAGCTGAGTGGAAATTCTACAACTAGAGAGAAAGAGAGGGGCTCACGGAGACCCAGAGGAGCTGCAAAAAGCTGAGGTATGGAGACTCGAGCACTGAGAGAGCAGGTGCCAGAGTGCCTGGCTAGTTTTCTCTGGCAGGAGGGAAACAGAGACTCTCAAAAGCATTGAACCCCTTATCTTACGACACTAAACCTCAGATCCAGCCGAGACTCATACAGGGGGAGTTTGGACTGTGAAAAGGGAGAGGTGCACGGAAATTTAGGGGAGTCGCAAAAGATCAGAGGTCTGCTGGCGTGCACAACACTGCACAGAGGACAGATTGCTGATTGTGCCACTGGCTTTCACGAGTGGGCGAGAGACAGACCCTCCCAACTGTGCCACTTCTGACTCCACTAAGCCTCTGTTTTGGGTGAAACCCTGGGGACCTAAACTCGTGTGGTCCTGGAGCGCAGGGTGGCCGGAAAGGCAGAGGTCTAGAGGCACTGCGGGCGCACTCGCACAAGGACCGCTCCAGCGATTACCCAGTCACGTGAGACTCAGGGGCCGTGGAGGGCGGGGCCAACTGGAAGGCAAGGCAGTCCCTTAAGCCTGAGACTCCACCCATCCCAAGCTCAAAAGAGAGGCTTCTGCGGTTTTGCAAGTCTAGTATCAAGGCTGAATCCAACACAGAAGTTCTCCCAGCATAGTGAAAATGCCTAGACAAGGGAAGGGATCACACACAAAAGAAATGGAGGAAAAGAAATGACTGGATATAGAGTTCAAAACCACGCTTATAAAATTTTTCAAGAATATGCTAGAAAAGTTGGATAAACTTAGCAAGAGCCAAGAGGAGATGAAAAAGGACCAACTAGAGATGCAAAAGATTCAACTAGAGATGGAAAAGGTCCAACTAGAGATGAAAAAGGACCAGCTAGAAATTAAACATACACTGACTGAAATAAAAACTATTATACAGAGTCCTAACAGCAGACTAGAGAAAGGCAAGAATCAAGTCAAAAATTTGAAATATAAAGAATCAGAAAACACTCAACTGGAAAAGCAAGATGAGAAAAGAATCCAAAAATGTGAAGATAATGTAAGGAGCCTCTGGGACAGCTTCAAGCGTACCAACATCAGAATTGTGGGGGTGCCAGAAGAATAGAGAGAGCAAGATGCTGAAAACCTATTTAAAGAAATAATGACTGAAAACTTCCCACATCTGGTAAAAGAAATAGACTTACAAGTCCAGGAAGCACACAGAACCCCATATAAAAGGAATCCAAAGAGGACCACACCAAGACACATCATAATTAAAATACCAAGAGCAAAAGACAAAGAGAGAATATTCAAAGCAGCAAGAGAAAAACAGTTCATTACCTACAAGGGAGCACCCATACGACTGTCAGCTGATTTCTCAACAGAAACGATGCAGGCCAGACGGGAGTGGCAAGAAATATTCAACGTGATGAATAGCAAGAACCTACAACCAAGAATAATCTATCCAGCAAAGCTATCATTCAGAATTGAAGGGCAGATAAAGAGCTTCACAGAGAAGAAAAATCTAAAGGAGTTAATCAACTCCAAACCAGTATTATATGAAATGCCGAAAGGTACTCTTTTAGAAGAGGAAGAAGAAAAAGGTAAAAGACAAAAAATTATGAACAACAAATACATATCTATCAACAAGTGAATCTAAAAATTAAGTGAATTAAAAATCTGATCAACAGAATAAACTGGTGAATATAATAGAATCAGGAGCACAGAAAGGGAGTGGACTGATAATTCTCAGGGGGAAAGGGGTGAGGGGTGTACAGAGAGAGACTGGACAAAAGTCATACACCTATGGATGAGGTCAATGGGAGGGAGGTAGGGGCAGAGGGAAGGGTGGGAGCTGGGTGGAGGGGTGCTATGGAGGGGAAAGAAGAGAGGCAAATGTAATAATCTGAATAATAAAGATTTAATAAAAAAACAACAACTCATGACTACAGCTGCCTTATTCTCAGGGGCTTCTGGGTCCATGGGGGTGTAAGTGTGGTATGCCTCCATGATCCGTTCTAAGAAAGCAGCTAGAGACTCATCCCATTCCTGCTGTATGTTCCCTACCTTGGTCAAATTGGTAGGCTTTCTAGCAGCCATGCGGAGACTCCCCATTAGAGTCTGGCGGTAGACCCGGAGCCTCTCCTTACCTTCTGCCATGTTGAAGTCCCGTTCAGGTCTAGTCAGGGGAAAGGAGGTGTCTATCTGAGCCTGGTTGGTGCTAGGGTTTCCGTCCACACCTGGGACTAGCTTCCAGGCCTCATTGAGGATCCTCTCCCTCTCCTTGGTGGTGAATAGGACCTGCAAAAAGCTGCTGACAAGTAGGCTGGTGGGTGAAAAGAACAGAATCTAACAAATCGATAAGCCCTGCCGGCTTCTCAGAGAACTTAGGATTCTGAGTTTTCCAATTATAGAGATCACTAGTGGTGAAAGGTCATTAATGATGGGGCTGATTCCCCTCCTCCCTGTAGGGTATGGGCCTGACACTTCAGCGCCAGCCATTTTCAGAGCCCGCAAGCAGGATACCAGGCTTCTCCGTGGCACTCTTATTAGCTTCAAGTGTTCAGGGTTCAGATAGGGATCCTTAAAACATGATACTGCAGTCCCCCTATAAGTACTTTGGCATAACTACCCTGATTAGGGAGGCAGAATGTAAATTATTTACTCTTCCTGGCTTACTGGCCTGTATTATTTGATTTCCTTACATTTCTCTTCTCTTTCTTATTACATACACAATCCTTTATTACATTTTCACTTCCAAATTAGCCTTTAAACCTTCTTTCTATGTCCTTTAAAAATGTATAACTATGCCTCAGACTTTCTAGTCAATATTCCTTATTATTTGAAACATTAATCCTTTATGATTCCTAACAAGTAAACAGCCAGAATTTCTGAGCTTAAAGTTCCTTTGCTGAATATTCCACCACTGCTCAAGAAGTATCCAGTAACCCCACCCTGACAGATTGGACAATGAGATTTTCTTTATGTGTATGGGAAGGATTAAAAAGAAGAAAACGGGGCAGAAGAAGATCCACTGTGTTTTGTAGTAGCATAGTTCATATAAGCAAGAAACCAGGATGCCTGCAGAGCGGGTTGTAGCCAGCAAAATCAACAAAAACCTATCTCTCCCTGCTTCATGATTAACTGCCAACATCCTCCCTCCCGTTCCCCAGTCCAGTTGCTTGTCTCCCTTTCCTATTGTGAGTCAGAGGAAGACAATTTCTACAGACGGGAGAAACAGAAACAGTGGTAGTTTCAGAGAAAACTAAAGATGACTGCTGTAGTATTGCTCCCTTTCGAAGCTTGAGGTCCAACCTGTGGAGAAAAATGTCTCTTAGCCTGGAAAGATACGGGTGTGTAGGGAGATTTCTTGTGAACTGGAAGCCTGGATGGCCACCTGAAAGAAAAGATCTTTAATCCAATTACAGGTGCTAAAATAAAATAACACATTAATAATAACTCCAGCTTAGTTCAGCCTCTAATGGCTCACGTTGGATGGACTATGATGTCATAGGCAGGGACAGGGCCTGTAAATCTCTCTGCCCTGCAGAGCTGTAAGCCCTGTCCTTGGAAGTCTCCAACCACCAAAAGAGATAAGAAAGCCATAAATAAAAATTCTTTGTTCTTTGAAATGTCACAAATTTATGCCTACGACTTTAAAATTTAATATAGCAAATTCACAAATCAGAAAAAATTGAAACTATTACTTATACAAAATTAGAGAGAAATTTTTATTAGCTAAATGGGCTGACTCCCTCTCTGACAGAGAGCAAAAACTCAGAAAAAGAATTCCAGCAGCTGCTAAATACTTTTGCACTCTGTTACAGCAGGTCCATCCCAAAACAAGTGAAATAGAAAGAGATAATTCTCAACCAATGTCCACAGAATAAAACAGAGAAACACAGACACAGACAAACAAAGGGCCCCGAGAAAGTCTTCCAACTCCACGGAAACAAAACCAAAAACTGGACAATGGCCCTGCGCCAACCAGCAGGTGCAACCCACTTCATCCCAGAGGTTTGTGGGGATTCCACTTCCCTTGTGAGGGGTTTCCACGTCCCTCCAGACAGAGGACCAGAGTGTCCTCTGACTCCTCCCGCCCGAGGTCCACCAGTGCGTCCACTTAGACCGTTTCGGGCAATACAGACTTCAGAAGCGAGCTCGTGCACAGAACAGAAACAGACAACATGCAGACACTTACCGCGGTCAGACAGACTCTCCGGATTAGGGTCCCTCCTGGAAATTGGGGATCCAGGACGGGCCCCCAAAAGTTATGCCTA
The DNA here is from genome assembly GCA_011751065.1 of Lasiurus cinereus. Lineage (NCBI taxonomy): Eukaryota > Metazoa > Chordata > Mammalia > Chiroptera > Vespertilionidae > Lasiurus > Lasiurus cinereus. Next base: position 1,301,589 of record JAAGEH010000044.1, on the reverse strand, counting down.
GAGTTCGAGGTCCCCAATAATCAACCACCAGGGAGCCTTTTCTGATGCAAAAGCAAAGAGTCTTTATTCAAACCCGGGTTTGGCTCCCAGCCTCTTTCTGGCACAGGAGCGAGACTAGAGAGCGAGCCAGGGCAGAACAATGAGTTATATGGGGTAGGATATTGGGAGGCTTAGAGAAGTGACGAGGGTTACAGGGAATGCTCACTTGAATTAGGGTCTTTCTGTGGTTCAGCATAATTAGGACCCTTGCTGTGTTCCTGGAGCTTCATTGGCCCATTCAGGTGATGGTCGGGGAAGCTAGGACATTGCTGGCACACCTGTGGCCACTCCCAGAAAAGGGAGGGGTTTTAGGCAGGGGGCCCAGCCCTATAGGACAAGGTGGAGAGGAGTTCCTTTCTGCTTTGTCCTTTAACCGCCTTTAAACAAATTAAACAATAGAAAGAGATAACAAATACCCTCCTGTGTACAGCCAGAAGGCAAAGAGTAGCTTTTGCCTCCCACAGACCAGTTAATGAGCAGATAATTATGCCAAGACTGACAAACATCCATACTCCCACTCTCAGTAGACTAGCCCTGATTGGAGCTGAGCAGATAAATGAAGCAATGCCCAACGCCCCAGATGGGCTTGGGGGCACTCCAGGCACCCATGCCCCAGAACAGAATTCTCGACCAACATTTTATGAGAACCTACCAGAGGAGTTAAAATTGCATCTATTCCCCTTTCTTGGTAGCAGATTGGCTAGTCTCACACAAACAGTGGAGTGACCTCACAATTCCTTAATTGAATCTGAATTCACTCACCTCTAGAGTCTCACATTTATATACTAGCTAGTCTGAGTTTTACTTCTATCAATATTTACCCAGAGCTTAAACAGTCCACCTGACACCTGATTCCTGATTAAAATGCCTGAGGAAGCTATAGCTTCTGGGAAGGTGATCAAACTTCCCCTTCCACTCACTTAGAGTGGGCTGAACTAACAGGGCCACTACCTTACAGATTCTGTCAACAGATCTAGAAGTGTCTGTCCACACTCTCCAGATGCTGGCGGGTCCTGGGCTGAGGTCCAGGAACACCTGGAGTCCCCTGGTTCAATTCTGCTAAAATCAGCAGAGCGGCACCTCCCAGAGGCCTATCTAGCTCCCCCGAGCCCCAAACCCAGTCCATTCTTCAGAGGCTATAAAGCCAAGCATGGTTTGGTTTTTCCAAGAATCCCAGGGAACCAATAATGTTACAGAGAACTAGAATGATCAAACAATGCTCGGAGAGTTTGGAGTTACATTTATTATGCGTGAGTCCAGAGTAAAATGTATCTCAAATTCTGGGCCCCACCATGGAGAATTTTTCCCTATTTATGTTTTTACCTTCTTTGTCTCCCAAATATGGATGTTTCCTGCCCCTTTTGCAAGTTCTTAAACTGGGGCCTTGATACCTCAACCAAAGACCTGGCCTGGTGCTAGTACTGATAATTTTTTCTGGGGAAGGTTTTAATGGCCTCTCTGGAGTGAGAGTAGTCTCATTTTCCTTATTATTTAAGCAAGAAAACATTTATAGAAGCCAAATGGCAGGGTTAAAATTTCAAACAAGAGTTTTTATATAAGATTGATGCTTCAGGAAAAACATTGAAAGCCGTCGACCACCTGCTCCTGATACTTAATAGCATGACCCTCAACACAGCTGCAGACCTGGCAGACCTCGACAAATACTGTGATTTCGGAACCACAATCATTTTTCTCTGGAGGAGTATACCTTGTATCTCCCACTGGAATCTTTTTAACCCACCTATTACATCCAAAAAGTATAGAACTCCCTTACCTCTGGTTGGCAAACAGCTAAAACCATTTTATTTCTCTGTTAAGGTCAAAAAAAAAAAAAACATTTAAACCTGTAAAGAACTTTGTGAGTTTATTTGAGCCAACATATGCTGGGAAGCAGAACCTCAATGAGTTGAGATAATGCTCAGGAGAATGGCAGGTTACATTTGTATTTATAAATTATGATCAAAGGAGGGACATAGGTGTTTTACATGAAATTCATTGGTGATGGATTAAGGAGGTGGCAGTAAAGTCGTGGAAAATCCTGGGATTGGATAAAAAGTAAAATGATGGACACATACTTAGGTGAGTGCAAGAACAATTAACATGATAATGAAGGAATTTGTGGTATCTGTCCTGGTGCCCACCAGATCTGGTTGTGCCCCAGAGGCTCCAGAGAAAGGGAAGTTACAAGTTATCCAGACATCTTACAGATATGTTATCTTAGACTCTAAGACTTAGAGGCAAAAAGGCAAATGGACTCAGTAAAGATCTAAGTTGATCTTTATCAGGGAAAATACTGGCCTAGGATGTAACTGCCCACCATAACTACGTTTAATTAAAGTTTAATTTCAGACTATCTTTTGTGATTAGGTCTCTGAGTTTGCAAGGCTGTCATGCAGTCCTCTCCTGAGCTTGTCAGGTCAGCACGTGGCCCCTTTCATCCACATCTATTAGCCATTATCTACCTCATCTCCCTCTTTATCAGACTCTTACATTGCAGAAATAATAAACTAAATTTATTTTGGCCCTCTCAAATCCCCCTCCATATATGTCCCTCGGGTACTACCGGGTAGAATGTTAAAATAAGGAAATCCTTCTAATGTATTGTGTGTAATGTTTGCTGTGTGGAAAGCCCAATGTTGTAGGGTGACTTCCACAACCAGTTGCAAATGACCACGGAGGCTGCTAAGTTGGCAATAAGCAAGCAAGGATTTATTGAGTTGGCCAGCGACAGCAGTGAGGGCACCACAAGCAGGTGGAGTCCACACACTCAGGACTGCGCTGTCTCAGGGGTATGCAGCCCCTTTTAAAGACCCAAACCACATTTTTTTTCCTTGTTCTAAAATCTGCAAACAGCCTGGGAGCGGGTCAGTGGGTTTCAGTGGGCCACAAAAGTTCCTGTTGATTGCTCCTTATCTCCCAATCACCCCCTGCTAGACATTGGAATGTGGACCAATCTTGTGAAAGCAAATTGTAACATTGAGTAAAGTTAATCATCTCTAAAGGTCATCTTCAGTCTCCACTCCTGCACTGAGTCAACAGGGATCAATCTTTTATGGTTCTGGTCCTCAGGCACAGGAGAATAAACTTTGTGACGAGGGATGGATTTATGTGAGCTTCTAGGTCAAACAGCAGTTTTTACCTGAGATGAATGTTCTTAAGGTCCTATTTCACCGAATACTCTGTAACTTCCAAAATTAATGAACACCCCACTATTTTGATGTAAAAGCCCTGAGCTCTTAAAGTGTAAATGTCCTGCTCCTAGCATAAAGCACACCATCTGGCCCACACTGATAAGGACACAAGTTGTTTACTGAAAGGACAAAGCAGAAACAAACTCTCCTCCATCTTGTCCTATAGGGCTGGGCCCCCTGCCTTAACCGCTTCCCTTTTCTGGGAGTGGCCACAGGTGTGCCAGCAATGTTTTAACTTCCCCACCACCACCCGAATGGACCAATGAAGCTCCAGGAATACAGCGAGGGTCCTAATAAGTCTAGGCCACAGAAAACTGTGACCAATCTCTGTAACCCACGTCACTTCCCTAAGCCCGCCCAAATAACCAACCTCATATAATCCATTGTTCTTCCCGGGCTAGGTCTCTCCTTTCGCTGCAGTGCCAGAAAGAGGCTGGGAGCTAAACCCGGGTTTGAATAAAGACTCTTTGCTTTTGCATCGGAAAAGGTTCCCTGGTGGTTGATTATTGGGGACTTCGAACTCTGGGCATAACATTTACTATGATCTATATAAGCCTGGGACCTTCTTTAGTTGATGTCTCCTGCTAGATAAGAGGAGGACTCCAAGTCACTCCCTGAGACAAGCACGTAACTGCTCTGCTGTGTGAGCCTGAACCAACTGCGGCCACCTGTCTCTCTCCATCTTTGTTGTCTGTCTTTCAGTGTGCATCGCCAGGTGCGGGGCGGGAGGGGGGGTAGGGGGGTCTTTGCCAGAGCCTAGGACCCACTAGGAGTAGGTAAATAAACCCTGTGTGATTGCATACTAATTCTGTCTTGTGTCTCATGTGTTCTGGTTTATCTCACCTGTCTAGACATTGAAGCACCAGGGGATAGACCATTATTGATGACTCCTGGCCACCTGCATTTGTCCCACTAAGTTTAGACAGATAATCAATTAATTGGGGCATAATTGGGACACCGTTCTATTGTATCACAGGAAGGCAGGAAAGTTGGTTGATGACCAATAGCACTTAGCATTGAAAGGAACAATGGAGAGGAACCTGGCCTCTGTGTAACTAGTCAGACAGGAAGAGGGTAAGCCAGGAGGGAGAAGTAGGAAAGCAGCTCCCACAGGAGCCAGGCTGCTCTCAGGAGAGGACCTGGTGGCACAGATAAACCTAAGGCTGTGAGGGAAAGGACCCACAACCGCCTCTGGCATGAGCCTGGGGCACGAATCCCAAGAAGGAAGAAGCAGGTGGGGTGAGATCTAATGAAACAGGAATTTTAGGGGTGAAATAAGACAGGTTTAGGAAATTAAGGGGACCATGGAGGAAGCACATTCTATTTTCATAGAATGAGGGAGCTGGGAACATCAAAAGGTCTATGTTTACAAAATAAAGAAAAGGAATCCTTTCATCCAGAAGAAGAAGAAAGCCCAAAGGGAATAAAAAAACAATAAGGAAGGAGGGGGAAGAACCTCACATGCAAGAGTCAACCTTCCAGCCCAGGAGTTACTATAGTAACCAGTCCAAGGGAAAAGTGACCAATCAGAGGGGATATAAAGGCACCAGGATCCTGGGGGGGGGGGGGGGGGGGAGGAACTCAGTGGGACCCTTTCTCTCTCCCCATGTGGGAGTCCATTTTGTGGGACTCTTTCCCTCTCCCCATGTGGGATTCTGTACTTGTTTTCCAATAAGTTTCTATCTTTGCTATATCACTTTCTGTCAGTGGATTCATTGTTTGATTCTGGTGGACAAAAATTCCATAGCAGATGGTACCTTGGTCGGGAATTGCTCTGTGATGTCGGAAACCAAATATTGTTCTCACTAGATGGATGTAAACAGGAAGGCAGAAGGCGGGTCAACCTTAATTGCTCTGAAAGGTCAGAGCTATTTACTCACTGTTTTGTTGAAACCTTATTGGTTGAAGCAACCTCTATGTTTGTTTCTTGTTAATTTCTGTTTTTGTTATTTCCTGCCTAAAGGCTAGGGGTGTGTCCCAAAGCCTTAATAAAAGGGAGAAAAAGGCCAGAGCAAGGGGCAGTCCTTTCCACTAGAGGAAGGCTCCCGCCTGGCCCCCCAATATCGCCAAATTTATGCTTTCAGTCTCTCATTTCGTTTGCGTGCGGCCTCCTTCAGAACCCAAACCCTGACCCGGGAACCCTGAACCACGCGGGACGTGGAAAGAGGTTCCCACATCTGGCGCCCATCAGGGACTGCGGAAAAAGGTGCTCACATCTGGCGCCTGACCGCGGGACGTCTGGAGGAGAAGGTATTATTCGCCTAAGAGCGAAGGAAGGAAAATTCACCAAGGAAAATGGTGAGGGAAGATTCACCTAGGAAAAGGTGAGGGGAATTCAACGTACGCAAAGCCCACGGATTAACTACAGAGTCGCGATCTGTAAGTAGGGTGGGAACGTCTTTTGCAGCCAGGCTAATGGGGAAGAATTCGGTTATAAATATAAAGTAAATTGTATTATAGACTTTTGGTTTGCAAGCTTAAATAATGTGGTTTCTTGTTCAAATTAAAATCTTAGTTTGCATTTGGAATCTGAAATCTGTAATAAGTGAAACTCCACTGCTGAAACCGCCTCTGGTGTGGAGAAATTCAAAGGTGGCAGGAGAGGGCAAGGCTCTCTGCTCTCCTGCAATGAGATTACTTAAGGTTTCACTTAAAAATTATAAGAGAAATCGCAGGGAAATGCTAATCTTGGCCAAATTAGGTGCTGGTTATTACTTCGGAAAGCGAAAAAGAAAGAAAAAATTTAAGATCTGTCTTTATCTTTTAAGCATGAAAAGAAATTAGGCCAGATCTGTTACTGATGCTTTCCCCTGAAGTAAGCAGGATGTGGAGGAAGAGAGACACTGTGGCAATCCAGTAATGAAAGTCCACTCTCCCAGTATACTAATCTAAAGTCTCCTTTCTCACCATGAAAAAGTTTTAAAAATTTAGAGATGTCTCTGGAATTTCTGTACTCGTGAGGAGAGAAGCCCGGCTTAAAAAGAAATGCGCGCAATTGTCCACCTTTTTGGACATATTAGACAGGGTTTTAAGCTGGAATCTCTCCGCAAAAGCTGCAGAAAAAGAAAAACCAAAACTGGTCTTTATTTTTTAAGAAAAATGGCGTAAAGGAACCAAAAGGAGATGATTTTGTGTTATTAATCAAGGTTTTCAGCTAAATGCAAATTAAAATTGGGAGAAAATAAAATTTCTCTACTAATTGGGAATTCAAAATACATTGTTGATTGGTCTAATAAAAAAGGATTAATTCTGTGATTTCCAACTGACAGTTTAAAAATATAATTGATATCTTAAGATAATTATAAAAATATTATAATCTTTAAATCATATATGAATATATATATTTGATGGTTTTTTTCCATGTTAAAACTTCAAGGCTTTAACAGAGATGATTCTTGTAAAGCTCCATGGGCCCAGAGTAATACAAGAAATTTGTTCTCTCTTTTTAAAGGACATCTTCTTAAATTTAACCGATCTAATATACTTGAAATTTCATGGAAAGCTTTATCAAATAAGAATTAATAACTATATTTTAAATGTTGTGAAGGTTTTGGCCTCTAAGAAGGAAACAAGGTAGCACTCTAGGGAGAGGCATAAACACTCAGCCTCTGAGAGATCCAGTCTCTCGGTCTCCTAGATGTCAGAGAGGTAACCATTGGGCCATACAGTGTAAATCAAAATTTCATAGAAATGGGCAGCCTCTAAATCAAGATACAGGGTATGGTCAACCACCGGGAAACGGCCAGAGGGGTGCCCCCCAGTCTTGTTATTAATAGCGGAAACCTACCCTGCAAGGCCCACAGTGGATTCCCTCATCCGAGCAACTCCAGGAAGCACAGGCCTGGATCTTAACAGCACTATAGCAGTCACTTTGACTCCTGATATTGCTCTGCAAGCTATTCCTACAGGAATTTGGGGTCCTATCTTGCCAGGAACATGGTAAAGAGGACGGTACAGACACCTAAGAATGTACTTCTTGCAATACCAACAGTTACCAGCTGTACGGTAATATTTCCTGGGGCACATGGGGAAGTATTTTTGACTTATATTCCTTACCCTTCATGGGTAAGAACCGTTAGGTGTACTGATTCCCCTGTTTCTTGTAGTCTCTAAGAAGGGCAAAATTAAGTAAATATTTCTTAAAATTCCAACATTAGAATTTAAAATGACAAAAAACCCAAAGCCACCTGTATTCTTAAGCTAGAGGCGGGGCAACATTTGTGGCTTGTGAATCAGACATAAACATTTACTAAATTTCTTTTGCTTAAAATTGAGATACCTACTTTAATTAATAAATTAGCTTTTTAAATAAAAATCAAAGTTTTCAGCTAAATAAAGAGCCAATATTTTTGTAAGCAATTTGATTAAATATTCTAATAAAGTAACTAAGACCTTCTCTATACAAAAAAGAAATTGATAGCCAGTTTAAATTGAATTGCCATGGCCTAGAACAAAAGAATTTCCTTACATAATATTATTCTACAATGTCATTATAATTTTTTTGACAAATATCCCAAACAAACTTACAATCTAATTCTCTGAATATTTGATAGCAATTTAATAAATAAATAAATAAATAACATAAAAGAAATTAAGACAGTGAGAAGGCACTTGAGCATTCTATATTGGCTTTTCTTGCTCTTTTTGCCAAGAAGGACCCTCCCACAGCTGTCGCCTGAGCTTTCTGTTCATGCTGAGGTTGAAGCCTCGTGTTGGCTGGTACCATGACTGTCTCTCATCCAATGGTGTGAGCTGGGCCCTTCCTGGAGAAGAAACCTGGGTTCCCCAAGATATGTGATCAGTGCTGGGACCCTGCCAGCAGGCAAGGGGATCCCAAGGCAGGTACTGGGCGTGGAGGCCACAAGGGCATCAGCGTCCAAGGAGACAGAACTGAACCTCACATCAACCTGCTTGGCCCCGGAGGATGGCTGGTTAGCCAGAGACGGGCAACTGGAACTTATACGTTACACCGACCACCGCCTAAGCCAGGAACTGGGCCTTATGCCGCCCTGCTTTCCAATGACGGGTAAGGTGGGTTGGTACCGTATGGTAGTTCCTGACCTAAGACAGGCACAGTCGCAGAGGGGCCATCAGGAAAAAACTTGGGGATCAACAGAGGTTGATCCTCACCCCCCAACATTGCAGAGGGAGGTCTCCTGCCCCATGGCTGCTTCACTTCCCACGTCCAGCTCTCATTGGGACCCAGGTGACAAAACAGAGACTTGGCCCAGCTCCGTTCGGGACACAAATGACAGACAGAGATTTGGTGCAGTTCAGATCGGGACCCAGCAACAGACAGACTTGGCTGACAGCTGCCCTATATTCTAAATCCAACTTAACACCAGGAATGCTCAGGGCCTACTCAAGAATGCAAATAAATCCTTTCCACTAATATTTACAGGATAAAACTAAGATTGTTGTTAGAATATTAAATTTAATAATAAAATAGTAGTTAAATTTTCAAATTAATTTAATTGGTTAATTGAAATAGGTGAATATTCAAGAAAATTTAATTGCACGGGAAAAAAGTTACTCCTAAAGTATTAACTTAAATTTCTATTGGTAGTTCAATGCATGGTGAAATTACTCAACATGCAATAAACATAAAGCAGTCATATTTGCATTATAAAAAATTTTCCAAAAGCATCATAATTACATAAAAAAGAGGGGATAGTACAGTAATATTACGTAAGGAAAAAGCAAATTACATCTAAAAAATTTTTTTACTTAACAGCAAGACACCCATGAAAAACATACATAGTAAGGAAAGCCAAAGGAAAATCATTTGGGCAAAAATAAAAAGGATCCAAAGTCAAATTTATAGAAAAAAAAAAATTCCTTTACTAACTTTTGGTCGAGAATGTTTATATATTTTCAGAAAAACTCTCCAAGACCATGTGAATTCCTACAACAGAGAATGCTCCAGCTATGAAGACTAGAGGAGAAGCAGTCCAGAGATGGAAGATGCTGATGACACCTTGCCATCCTAACAGTCAGCAGCTGTGCATCACTGCAGGTTGCCCAGGACCAAACCAGAGAGGGTCGGACCTGCATTACCACCATTTGTCCACCATCCAGAACTGAAATATCATTGCTAATACGTACATTCAAAAAACTGATGAACATTGAAACTGGGACTCAAAGGACTGTTGGTCCAGAAAGATACTATAGACTTATTCATTCACCTCTTAGCATAGCCATTGTTGCTTGTCTTATTTTTTGTTCTTAATATTTATTTCTAGTCTGTAGGTGCAAGATTTTTTAGAGGGAAAGAAAACGGGGGAGATGTCGGAAACCAAATATTGTTCTCACTAGATGGATGTAAACAGGAAGGCAGAAGGCGGGTCAACCTTAATTGCTCTGAAAGGTCAGAGCTATTTACTCACTGTTTTGTTGAAACCTTATTGGTTGAAGCAACCTCTATGTTTGTTTCTTGTTAATTTCTGTTTTTGTTATTTCCTGCCTAAAGGCTAGGGGTGTGTCCCAAAGCCTTAATAAAAGGGAGAAAAAGGCCAGAGCAAGGGGCAGTCCTTTCCACTAGAGGAAGGCTCCCGCCTGGCCCCCCAATATCGCCAAATTTATGCTTTCAGTCTCTCATTTCGTTTGCGTGCGGCCTCCTTCAGAACCCAAACCCTGACCCGGGAACCCTGAACCACGCGGGACGTGGAAAGAGGTTCCCACACTGTAAGTCAGTCAGCCCTCTTCATGTTGAATGGTGACTAGACATGGATTCTTTTCTTGTATGATTTTGGAGACTGACTGATTCCTGCCAGTCACTTAAATTTGGCTGCCATCTAAAAAGCGGGTCTCTCTCTCTCTCTCTCTCTCTCTCTCTCTCTCTCTCTCTCTCCCTCTCTCTCTCTTTCCCACCCCCCTTTGGTTTTGGGGCCAAAACCAAAGCAGAAATGGATGGGTCAGTCAAGTAAGAGGCACTAGGGCAACTGCGCTAGAAGAAAGCCTCCCATGGAAGGAAGGATAAACTGGTGCCAAGTCGGGTTATAGTGTTAGGTTCTACCAGTCAAAAGTCAAAGCCTGGCCGTTGACTACATGAGAGACTGGGTCCTGCCCTGCCTCAAAGATCAAAGAGGCAATTCTCACCTGCTGCACCCCCCTCTAACCCTGATTCCGGGATTCTCAGATGTTCTTACCTGAGTAAGAGCCACAGTGGAGATGCTGGGAGAAAATCTCTCCATAGCATGTAGACCACCTCATAGGGTTTTAACAGCACATGTAATTAAATTCTGACTAGTCCAGGAGATGCATACAAGGGGTGGTCACCCAGCATTCTGGGTCCTCACAGTGTCTTAGACAGTTGGGAGAGAAACTGAGACACTCTCCCAGAATTTATCTAAGGACGTAAGCACAGGTGGCCAAGAGTATCCTCTGCCAATAGAATGGACTTATACAGATGACTCAAGGCACTTATTAAATATTGGCCGAGCATAAATTACACAGGAGACAGACAGGCAATGCACGAATCACACGTGGTTTATTTACCAGAGTCCTGGTGGTTTCTAGACCTTGGCAGGCCACCCGAAGATCCGCACTGATAGACACACACACTGGACATTGGACGTTGCAGCTGCAGCTTGGCGTCTTGGAGAGGCCTCGGCTTGGGGCTCATGGTTCGGACCCAGGGTCCATGGCAGAGAGCAGAGTTCAGGCAGGATGCAGGTAGCGGAGCGGAGAGCAACCGTCTGTGGAGGAGCAGACAAGTGGCTCTAATCTCCTTCAGAGCTTGCTCTTTTTATGTGCTCAAGCAGACGTCTTCAGTGTGTCTTCAGTGTGTCTTATCAGCGGGTCCCAGGTGTTCTGCTATCTAGTCTTACATGTGGGGTACAAACTTTTTTATCTCTTACATGCACATCTCTTTTAAGGGCATTCACACTTCATTCCACTCTCTAATATGTCACACCCAATTCTTATTTTGTATTTATATTTTATCCTTATTATTATTACTATAACAACCTTCTATACCTGTTTAGAAGGAAAGGCTAGTTCCAGGAGAAGCACCTCACCTGATTTTGGGTGGCCCTTGGCCAGTGCCCCATCTCTTCTCAAATGCTATAGAATGGACCTGAGACAGTTTTTCTTGAGAAAATGATGGAAATGACACAAGGGAAATGCAACTAGGAAGCCACATGGCCAAAATAGTCCATTGGAAGGATGCTGAGGTTCTGGGGAGGGTCAGTGCCAAACCCAGCATGAGAGACATTGCTTTTTTTTTTTTTATCATATTTTATTGATTTTTTACAGAGAGGGATAGAAAGTCAGAAACATCGATGAGAGAGAGACATCGATCTGCCGCCTCCTGCACGCCCCACACTGGAGATGTGCCCGCAAGCAAGGTACATGCCCCCGAACCTGGGACCTTTTAGTCTGCAGGCCGACGCTCTATCCACTGAGTCAAACTGGTCTCGGCGACATTGCTTTTTTTAATGAAGTGCTTGGTGGAGTGTCTGGATTGTGTGCACTTGTAATTATTGTGTATGAGAGTGTTTCTGTTAATGTTTCATGTTAATGTTTGAATCAATCAGTTTAAAGATAGGACACGTTCCACTTTGCTAGGGCTCAGCTGCTTGTGGACAGGAGGAAACATGGCATGGTTTGAATCTTGAGAGTCTCTGCTGCAATGTACCTTGGTTACTACTGATTGCTAGCTTAGTTTGCTTTATACCATCATTATGAACATAGACAGCCTTCTGTCTCTGCTCTGCGTAGGCTTTTGTCACTTAGAACCAAAGGTTGTTCTGCTAGGTTAAAATTTTAAGATTCTAAGACTAATTTGAAAGTATAAATTTGTGAAGGTTGCATATATGTTAACCCAGGGAAATTTCAATAAAGACCACTAGCTTAAGTTGTAGCCATGTGTTTCCTACCTGGGGCGAAGCAGGAAAAGGGAAAAAAAGCCCTTTACTCAGATGCTAAGCAACTTTTGGTACTGGAGCTTAGAAAAGAGGCAGGGTGGGGGAAACTGGCAAAGCCCCACCCCGCATCACGTCCAGTAAACATCCTGTAGGCAGCATTGGCAGTAATGAGAACCAAGTGGTCCATGCCATGCAGGCCCTGCCAAAGCAGGAACTAAGGTTAGCTACAAGGTGACCACAGCTTTGTGGCTTCTGTGCCCATTGAGGCACAGCAGCAAGGCAGCAAGGAAATGGGCAGCAGTAGGCATGTCCTCCCAGCATTTTCTCTGACATTCAAAATATATCATATAAAAATATTATGGCCAGATTGAAAATAATTAATTCTGTGGTCAAGATCAAATCTTTAATGATAAAAATGGTTTAAGTTTTAATAATCTTTAAATTGGGTATATTTGGCAACTTTTCCGAATGTAATATTTCAAGAATTTAACTGAAAGACAGCTTTTGTGACACCTCAAGGGCCCTGAGGTGATGCAAAAGATTTAGTCTCTCCCTAAAAAAAATAAATATCTTTGCGCAAAATTAGACCAGTACAACATACTTGAAATTGCAAAGGGAAACTCTTCCAAATAAAAATTAATAGCAATATTCTATTTAAATACATATTCTTTGAATGTTACAGAAATTTCAGTCTACTTCAGAAAAAAAACTTATGCAAATTCAAAGCCAAGTACAAACAGGAAACTTCCAGTCAGAGGAAAAGGACAAGCGTGACAATTCTCTGAATCTGCCAGTGACATTCTGGGATTTTATGTTCCTCTTGTTAGGATTTATAAATTGTCTTCAGTGCTTTAATGTGCCTGTGACTCACAGCTTCACATCTCCTTCTGGTCACAGGCTGCCCACTGCACAGTGGGGAGGGTGGCAAGAAGGGTGATGCCAGCTCTTTTTTAAGACAGCCACAGGATTCCATGTTCCTAGGCACACAACATCGACCTACCATGGGGACATCACATATTGGACTGTCCTGCCATCCTTACAGCTCTGCCTGTGTCCTTTGATATCAGGGAAAGAGCTGTGTTAAGTGCCTGAAACCCCATTCCATTCAGGGAGCACTGTCTTATTCCCTCCAGAGTCACTTAATGGTTGAGGGGTCCTGATGGCCAGCTCTCTGCCTCATTAACAAAAAAAGCCCTTTCTTGAGGTTAGGGATCTTCTTGCTGTCAGGCATTGTCTGGAACACAGAAAGGTAGGGCATTTGTGGCCTCTTGTGACCCTCCTCTGCATTCATGTGGTCTCTCCTCCTTATCCAATTGATCACTTCCAGATGTTCACCTGGCCCCAAACCCTAGTTCACTTGACTACATCCAGCTGTTCACCTGGTCTCTCCCCTTTGTTGACTTGACTATTTCCAGTGGTTCACCTGGCCCTTGTTCACTTGACCATTTCTGGATGGTCACCTGAGTCCTCGCCCTTGTTTCTGAGACCCCACACCCTTTTCACCTGACCATGAGCCATAATTGCGCGGCTGCTTTGCTCCTCCAGGCAGAGGGGTGGACTTCCCAATCTCTGGAAGTTGGGTTAAGTCCTATAATCCACAGCTCCATGTCACCTTCTAGTCACAGGCTGCCCTCTACACAACGGGGAGGGTACCAATAAGGGTAATGCCAGCTCCTCTTTAAGACAGCCAGGGGGTCCCATGTTCCTAGGCACCCAATATAGACCCACCATGGGGGCAACTCACACTGGATTGTCTTGTGACCCTTACAGCTCTTTCTGTGTCCTTTGATATCAGAGAAAGAGCAGTGTTAAGCGCCTGAATCCCCATTCCATTCAGGAAGCACTGTCCTACCCCTCCCATGTCACTTACTTGTTGCCCAGTCCTGAGGTTCAGCTTTCTGCCTGATTCACAGGAAACGCCCTTCCTTGAGGACAGGGACCTTCTTGCTGCCATCCATGGTCTGGACCACAGGAAGGAGCACTTGCATTCTATTGTGACCCTCCTCCACATTCACATGACCTCATTGAAGCATAGTAATCTCCATCTTGTTTAAAAACTGCTGTTTGAAATTTTAACCCTGCTATTTGTAAACATTTGCTTGCTTAAATAATAGAGAAAATAAGACTACTCCCATTCCAGATAGGCCATAACCCATGTTTCAGATGGAGTTGTCAATGCTGGCACCAGGCCAGGCCTTGAGATATGGTCTCATGTCCCCTTCTCAGCACACAGAGCTTCTTTCTTAGAAGGTCTAGGTGTCTCATTCCAAATTTGGAAGACAAAGGACTGAAAAAAGTATAAATATAGAAAGCTTCCTCCATTTTGCTTAGACTTTGGGTAAAATATTCCTCCAAGCCTGCAGGTGTAAAATAAAACATTCTAAAATTTGGCTCATTAAGGCATCTCATGTTAGCTCGCTGATTTACAATATAACATATGGGGGCCCATATGGGGAGACATTGGTTATCATCACTCAATCTCAGATGCCTAGGGCTGACAGCCTCCCCTGGCCTGGCTGCCAGGAAGTTCCCCAGGGGTAGTCTCCCTGAGAAGCTTCCAGGCCCTGGAGATACTCCTTAATGGTTTCTGGCAGCCAAAAGGAGGACATCTACATTCTTTTGAAGTAAAACAAAACAAAACCTCTGGAGGGAAGAAAATTTAATTAAGTGAATTTAAATTCATTTTCCTGCTTGCTTGCTTGCTTGTTTGGCTTGTCATCTTGCTACTGAGAGAAGGACTGGATACAGTCATAACTCTCTGGTATGTTCTCACCAAGACACCAGTTGAGAATCCTGTTTTTGGGGCATGGGTTCAGGGGGACCCCCATATTTGTTTCTGTTAGGCCCCCAAGTCTGTTTTTGTTAGGGGAGTTAGTCAGGAATCCAGTTAACTGTTTAACTTCCAAGTTAATGTCTGCTGAAGTAGATTCCAAGTTCAGGCATAAAAAGTAAAAACTCCGACTGACTAGTGTATAAATGTGAGTGCGAAAGTGTTAAAACAAAAGTTACTTTGTGTTGTTCTGTGTCTCTGTTAACTGAGAGAAATTGCGCTGTCTAGCTGTATACATGAGAGTATTTGTTAATATTTTGTCTTTTATTATTTAATTTTTTTAAATTAGGGAATTCCCAGATATATATATAGTGAGACAGAACTGTAGAAGGGATTGCAGGATGACATTCCAGAAGCTCCCAAAAGTCATTATTCTTGAGAGCCATCCTTCTCTTTCTTTTTAAGTATTAGCTCACCAGAGAACTCTTAGGTAGGGATGTTTCTGTCTGTAAAGTAGAGACTTTAATTTGCTCTTCCCTGACTTATTATTTTGCTGTTTAGGGTTAAATTTTAAAATTCTAAGGTTAATTTAAAGGTACAAAATTTGTAAAGATTATAACTCAGGAAAGTTTAAAACAAAAGCCAGCTAAGTTCCAAACTACTTGTAAGGAAAAGTGAGCTAGAAAAAATGAGTTTTAAAGTAAACTATTTGCAAAGGAATAGTAATGAAAGACCCCAAGCAGCTCTCTTTCGTTTTCTTCCTTACGAGAGGCTAGCAACAGAGAGACCATCTCCACTGCCCTACAGGGTTGAGCCTGACACCAAGATACTGTAAGGTTGCAAAAATCAGGATTGGGCCGGGAAAGAGTTAACACAGCTCGGCTTAGAATTGTATCCCCCAGTCACATCCTATTGTTGTAGTTTCAGGGCTGAGGACAGGGTAGAAATTCCTAGGATGCCGAAACCCAGGCACAGAGATAACCACCAGCCGCATCCTATTATCTCTTATCTGTTATCTCTTATCATAACCCCATGGTAACCAGACTTAGGTAAAGACTGTGGGTTGTAAAATGTGGAGACTGCAGATTGTAAAATGTGTGCAGGGATAAAGGAAATAAAATTCTGTGTTGACCTCTGTATAACCCTGTTGCTTGTCACATAGTATATAAGCCTGACTTTGTATTGAATCGGGGCTCTCAGCCTCTGCTCTGCTTTCGGAGTATGTTGTGAGCCCCAGCATGCTTGGTCTACAATAAAGAACCTCTTGCTTTTGCATCCAGTGGTCCGTTGGATTCTTGGGTGTGGGGACCGCAGGGTCTTTCAGTAAAGTCATAAAAATCTCAAGAAGTTTAAAACAAAGGGCTAATTTATTGTTAGCCTGTTAGTCGCCAGCTTTTACCTCTTCTAGCCAGGAGAGGGGGAGAGGAGTAAAGATTAAAAACTAATGAAAAAAGAAGTTTTTTCATAAAAAGCAGTAAAAGCAAGAAGTTTCAGTCTCCAAAGTTGGCAGGATAAGGTTACTGGGTAATTTTTAAGCTACACCAAAATATTCAACAGTGGAATTTTAAGACAGGGAAGCATTAAATCTCATCATTAGTAAGACACCATCTACACTAATAAAAGAGTAAGATGCAAATTGACTGTACCTTTGTGATAGCCACCAGCCAATCAGGAGAGAGTATGAAAATTAATTCAACAAAGGTGGCAGATTTATTTGCATATACAGGCTCCAAGCAGCCAGGGCAAGATGCTTGTGCCATGGTGACAATGCAGGCGTTCCACACTGTCCCAGCTGTTCCAGGCCTCTGGGCAGCATGGGAAGATGGAAAGGTGGCTCTGGGCTGGAGCGAAGGTGGTGCCAACAGCCAGGGGAAGGAAGGCCCATTCTTACATGAATCTTCATGCATGGGGCCTCTAGTAAATAAATAAATAAATAAGTTACTTTTGTTTGAGATATATGTATTGCAGTGTCAGCCAGTAAATAAATAAATAAATAAGTTACTTTTATTTGAGATATATGTATTGCAGTGTCTCTCTCCCGCCTGTTTTGCAAGTTGGTAGCTCTGTTTGGGAGAAAGTAAAAGTCTTTAATATAGCAGTTTAAAGACAACAAGAATTAAAATTAAATAAAAATAAGAAGTCAAGCTAGTGAATAAGAAAAGTAAGAGTGTTCATCAATGTCAACCTAATGTTGGCTGTTTACTTTTTAATTATCATGGAAAAAGTGAACTTTAAATATATGGTTTTAATAGTACAGGGCATGGACATACATTTTAAAGGAAAAATAAAAAATGTTAGAGTAAAGATACTTAATAGAAGGTCGAAGGCATAGTTATGCATTTTTGAAGGACATAGAAAAAAGGTTTGAAGGCTAATTTAGAAATATGAAATTTATAAAAGTTATATATGGAAGGGAGAATCCAAGATGGCGGCATAGGTAAACACCTACACTGCTGCCTCACACAACAATTTCAAAACTACAACTAAAAGACAGATCGGACATCATCCAGAACCACAGGAAAGCTGGCTGAGTGGAAGTTCTACAGCTAAAAGGAAAGAGAGGGGCTCACAGAAACCCAGAGGAGCTGCAAAAAGCTGAGGTTCGAAGACACACGCGCTGAGAGAGCCGGTGCCAGAGTACCTGGCTGGCTTTCTCTGGCGGGAGGGAAACGGAGACTCTCAACGGCATTGAACCCCTTCTCTTACGACACTAAACCCCAGATCCAGCCGAAACTCATACGGGGGGAGTTTGGACTGTGAAAAGGGAGAAGTGGATGGAAATTTAGGGGAGTCGCAAAAGATCAGAGGGCTGGTGGTGGTGCGCACAGCACTGCACACAGGACAGATTGCTGATTGTGCCACTGGCTTTCGCGAGTGGATGGGAGACAGACCCTCCCAACTGTGCCACTTCTGACTCCACTGAGCCCCTGTTTGGGGCAAAACCCTGGGAACCTAGTCTCATGTGGTCCTGATGCGCAGGGGAGCTGGAGGGACAGCAGTCTAGAGGCACTGCGGGTGCTCCGGCACAAGAATCGCTCCAGCCATTACCCAGTCACGTGAGACTCAGGGGCTGTGGAGGGCGGGGCCGACTGGAAGGCAAGGCGGTCCCTTAAGCCCTGAGACTCCACCCATCCCAAGCTCAAAAGAGAGGCTTCTGCAGTTTTGCAAGTCTGGCATTATAAGGTTGAATTCAACACAGAAGTTTCCCTGGCATAGTGAAAATGCCGAGACAAGGGAAGGGATCACAAACAAAAGAAATGTAGGAAAAAAAAAACGACTGGATATAGAATTCAAAACCACGCTCATAAGGTTTTTCAAGAATATGCTAGAAAAGTTGGATAAACTTAGCGAGAGCCAAGAGGAGATGAAAAAGGACCAACTAGAGATGCAAAAGAGCCAACTAAAGATGGTAAAGGTCCAACTAAAGATGAAAAAGTACCAACTAGAAATTAAACATTCACTGACTGAAATAAAAAATATTATACAGAGTCCTAACAGCAAACTAGAGAAAGGCAAGAATCAAGTCAAAAATTTGAAATACAAAAAAGCAGAAAACATTCAACTGGAAAAGCAAGAAGAGAAAAGAATCCAAAACTGTGAAGATAATGTAAGGAGACTCTAGGACAGCTTCAAACGTACCAAGATCAGAATTGTGGGAGTGCCAGAAGAGAGAGAGCAAGATACTGAAAACCTATTTAAAGAAATAATGACTGAAAACTTCCCACATCTGGTGAAAGAAATAGACTTACAAGTCCAGGAAGCACACAGAACCCCATATAAAAGGAATCCAAAGAGGACCACACCAAGACACATCATAATTAAAATACCAAGAGCAAAAGACAAAGAGAGAATATTCAAAGCAGCAAGAGAAAAACAGTTCATTATTTCTCAACAGAAACGATGCAGGCCAGATGGGAGTGGCAAGAAATATTCAACGTGATGAATAGCAAGAACCTACAACCAAGAATAATCTATCCAGCAAAGCTATCATTCAGAATTGAAGGACAGATAAAGAGCTTCACAGAGAAGAAAAAGCTAAAGGAGTTCATCAACTCCAAACCAATGTTATATGAAATGCTGAAAGGTACTCTTTAAGAAGAGGAAGAAGAAAAAGATTAAAGTCAAAAAATTATGAACAACAAATACGTATCTATCAACAAGTGAATCTAAAAATTAAGTGAATTAAAAATTTGATCAACAGAATAAACTGGTGAATATAATAGAATCAGGAGCACAGAAAGGGAGTGAACTGATAATTCTCAGGGGGAAAGTGGTGAGGGGTGTACAGGGAGAGACTGGACAAAAATCATACACCTATGGATGAGATCAATGGGAGGGAGGGAAGGGTGGGAGCTGGGTGGAGGGGTGCTATGGAGGGGAAAAAAGAAAAACAAATGTAATAATCTGAATAATAAAGATTTAATTAAAAAATAAAGTTATATATGTAATAAGAAAGGACAGAGTATGGTTTTAGTAGTAGGCAGAAAAAGCAGTCAAAACAGGAGCAAGCATAACTGAAATAAATAATAAATAAATAAATAAATAAATAAATAAATAAATAAATAAATAAAATAAAATAACTTCCAGGAGCCAGACAGAGAGAGACAGAGCTGAAGTCCACAACTGTCCTGATGATTGAGAGTTGGTTGCCAGCCAGACCAAAGACTGAGCCCCCAGAAAACCAGGTGAAAGATGGCCTGCAGCCACCGGAAAAGCAAAAGCAGCAGCAGTGAGAAAGTAGGGGATGGTGACCTGACACTCAAGCTGCTGTCCAATAAATTATAAGTGTTTTACACCACACAATAAAAAAGTTAAGCATTTGACTTGTTGGTTAAAAGTAGAAATGACAACAATGGGCCCTGGGATCTATGAGATCAGCCAGCAATAGAGCTGGTAAATTTTTCTTACTGCAAATGTACTGAAAGGGTTAAAGCTTCAACTACAGCTGCTGGTGCAACAAGGAGTGAATGGGAGAAAAGACACTCCCTTTAAGTTGAAGGTCTCAGGATTTTGAATTCTCCTGAAGAAGTGGAAAGGGTTAACCCCTTAGACTAAGGAGTGGGCAAGACATCCAGTTAGGAGGGGGATAGATGCCGCATTCTGGGGAGGAAACCCACAGAGCAGGCTGTGATCTCTTCCAGGAAAGAGGACAGGTGGAAAGGCAGAGCTCTGCCTGAGGACCAAGCTGCCACTGGAGCACTTTCCTATGTGCAAACTTGTCTCTCCCTGCAGCCTAAGCTGTGTTTGGCTCGCTCCTAGGAACCAAACTAGGAGCTTGAGTGTGAGGAGGGAAGACACTCTCCCTGAACCAAAGAGCTGAAAGCCACTCAGGACTTTCAAACTCTCCTAGAGAGGAGTCTGACTGAGGAATTGAACAAAACCCCATTGGGTTGGGAGGACCAGAGGCTGCATATTGAACTTTGAACTTGTAGACTACAGTTTGCTGGGCAGATGTCCAAGCCCAATTGTATATGGCTTAGCTGCCTGTATGCAGCAAATAATTTTCTCCCTTGCCAGAATGTATTTTAGGGATATTGGACAGACTGTGTTTGCAGCTAGAAAGAACTGACTGCTGCACACATCCCTGACAGTGGCTTGCAGAGAACTGTGCAAGGTGACTCCCCTGCTACACTCTCAGGTGTCGGTTGTAGCCAAGAGTATGGATCAGGGTACTCTGCAGGGCATTAGAGCAATGCCCTACATGATAGACTTGGCTGATGCCTTCTTTTCATGGACATGACTACAGAGAGTCAAGGACAGTTACTTTTGCATAAAAGGGTCAACAGTGAACTTTAGTCACCCTCCCTCAGAGATGTTTTCCATATACTGTGTTTAACAGTAAGAGAAGTGGCTGTCTGTGGCAGCAATGGTGCCAATATTATGTTTCATTATGCTAATAATATTGTATTAACCTTTAATTCTCTTGCAGATTTAAATACAGCTACCACCAATTACTATAGACACTACTACAGGGACAGCTGTGACTATCTATTTGAGTATAAATGCATTTTAAATTACTTCTTGCAATTTGGAGACAGCTACTGTTTTGTTATAACACATTTAAAAAATATTACTCTAAAGAGTCCTTGGAAAGGATTAGCAAGGAAAATCAGAAGATCTTAAAGCAGGTCAGTATATTTTTCTCCTTATGCAATTCCTCCAAAATTTGGCAAATCTTTTTTTCTATTTTTGCAATAATAAAAAAACCTATTTATTAACAAACAATAGGTCTATTATCTTAAATATTCACAGTTTTCAGTTTTTTTTACATTCTGCCCTATCCCAACTAGATACAGCATCATTTGGGTTGCAGTTTAAATACATTTATTTTAAATGACATTTCTAAGCAACTACCTTAAAAGTAAGAAATATATTTAAATATTTGACAAAGTCATGGACAAGTCCCAGTAAAACTAAAAACAGAACTTTATTTAGAAAACATAGGAAAAAAGTAAGTAAAACAGAGTTTTACTTACTTTTTTCCTATGAGAGCAAGGCTTTTAATCAGAATTGAAAGTGAAACCGAGTTTTACTTACTTTTTTCCTATTAAGAGCAAGGCTTTTAATCAGAATTGAAAGTGAAATCAGGAGCTTCACAGACAAAAAAGGACTAAGGGAATATATTACCACCAAAGCAGCAATGCAAGAAATGTTAAAGGGTCTGCTGTAAAAAGAAATAGGAAACAAAGAAGGAAGTCGGGGGTAAAGAATAAATATGGCAACAGATAAGTACCTATCAATAATAATTTAAATGTAAATGGATTAAATGCTCCAATCAAAAGACATAGGGTGCTGAAACCAGTTTAGCTCAGTGGATAGAGTGTCGGCCTGCAGACTAAAAGGTCCCGGGTTCAATTTCGGTCAAGGGCATGTATCCTGGTTGTGGGCACATCCCCAGTAGAGGGCGTGCAGGAGACAGCTGATCGATATCTCTCTCTCATAGATGTTTCTAGCTCTCTATCCCTCTCCCATCCTCTCTGTAAAAATTCAATAAAAATGTATTTTTAAAAAAAAGACATAGGGTAACCGATTGGATAAGAAAACATGATCCATATATGTGAGGTCTACAAGAAACGCACCTCAGAAAAAGAGATGCACACAGAGTGAGGGTGAAGGGATGGAAGTTGATATTTCAGGCAAATGTAAATGAAAAAAAAAAAGATGAGGTTGCAATACTTATATCTGACAAATTAGATCTCAAAGTGAAGGACATGACAAGAGATAAAGAAGGCCACCTCATAATACTAAAGGGAACAATCCAACAAGAAGAATTAACTCTGGTAAACATATATGCACCCAATATAGGAGCACCTAAATACATAAAAAAAAAACCTCCTGGAGGATATTAAGGGAGAGATTGACAGCAATACAATCATAGTAGGAGACTTTAATACTCCACTGTCACCACTTGATAAATCCTCTAAACAAAAAATCAGCAAAGAAACATCAATCCTAAATGACTCACTAGACCAGATGGAATTAGTTGACATCTTCAGAACATTTCATCCCAAAGCCACAGAATATACATTCTTCTCCAGTGCACATCAGTCATTTTCAAAGATAGACCATATTTTGGGTCATAGGAAAAGTCTCTTCAAATTCAAAAAGAGAGAAATCATATCAAGCATTTTCTCAGATTACAGTGGCATAAAACTGGAAATCAACTACAATAAAAACAATACTAAGAAATCAAACACATGGAGACTAAACAGCATGCTATTAAACAATGACTGGGTAACCAGAGAGACCAAGGAAGAAATAAAAAACATCATGGCAACAAATGATGATGACAACACAACAATACAAAATTTATGGAACACAGTGAAAGCAGTCTTTGGAGGGAAGTTCATAGCTCTACAAGCCTCCTGCTAAAAACAAAAACAAACAAACAAACAAAAAACCACAAGAAACAATGGTAATAAATTTCCTAACACTACAACTCAAAGAGCTAGAAAGAGGGCAACAAGCAAAGCCCAATGTATACAGAAGGAAAGAAATAGTAAAGATCAGAGCGGAAATAAACAACATAGAGACCAAAGAAACAATTCAAAAGATCAACAAAACCAAGAGCTGGTTCTTTGAAAGGATAAACAAGATGATGGACCTCTAGCCAGGCTCACCAAGAAGCAAAGAGAGAAGACCCAAATAAACAAAATCAGAAATGAAAGAGGTGAAATAAAAACAAAGGATTGATAAAAAAATATATACTATGAAGAACTCTATTCCAACAAACTGGAAAACCTGGAGGAAATGGACATATTCCTAGAAACATATAACCTTCCAAAACTCAATCAGGAAGAATCAAAACATCTCAATAGGCCAATAATTATGGAAGAAATTGAAGCAGTCATCAAAAAGCTTCCAGCAAATAAAAGCCAGGGGCCAGACGGCTACACAGGAGAGTTTTACCAAACATTCAAAGAAGGATTAAAACCTATCCTCCTAAGACTATTCCAAAAATTCAAGAAGAAGAAACACTTTCAAGCTCCTTCTATGAAGCCAGAATCACTCTAAAACCAAAACCAGATAAAGATAACACAATGAAAGAGAATTACAGGCCAATATCCCTCATGAACATAGATGCCAAAATCCTCAATAAATTTCTAGCAAATTGGATCCAGTACTACATCAGAAAGATCATATACCATGACCAAATAGGATTTGGAAAGCAGGATGGTACAATATCCACAAATCACTAAATGTGATACATAACATAAACAAATTGAGATATAAAAATCACATAACCATATCAATTGATGCAGAAAATGCATTTGACATAATCCAACACTAATTCTTGATAAAAAAAAATCTCAACAAGGTGGAAATAGAAGTATTATACCTCAACATAATAAGATACATATATGATAAACCCACAGCTAACATCATACTCAATGGACAAAAACATTTCCCCTAAGAACAGGAACAAGACAGGGATGCCCAGTCTCATCACTCCTGTTCAACATACTACTGGACGTATTAGCCATTGCAATTAGACAAGAAGAAAAAATAAATGGCATCTAAATTGGAAAAGAAGAAGTAAAGCTGTCCTTATTTCCAGATGATATGATTTTGTATACACACACACACACACACACACACACACACAGAAACAAAAAAAAAACAAAGACTGCATCAAAAAACTGAAAGACTTAATAAATGAATTTGGTAATGTAGCTGGATACACAATTAACGTCAAGAAATCTATGGCATTTTTATACACCAATAGTGAACTTACACAAAATGAGACTATAAAAGCAATCCCATTTACCATCTCACCAAAAAAATTAAGATACCTAGGAATAAACCTAACTAAGGAGGTAAAAGATCTACGTATATGCAGAAAACTACAGGTCACTGAAAAAAGAGATAGAGGAAGACGTAAACAGATGGATGAGCATACCATGCTCATGGATTGGGAGAATCAACATCCTTCAAATGTCCATACTACCCAAAGCAATCTATAGATTCAATGCACTACACATTAAAATACCAACTACATATTTCACAGACCAAGAAATAACTCTCCAGAGTCATCTGGAACAAAAACACTCCTCAAATAGCCACAGTAATCCTGAGAAAGAAGAAAAAAGTAGGTGGGTTCTCAATACCAGATTTAAAGCTGTATTACAAAACCACTGTTCTCAAACCAGCTTAGTACTAGCACAAGAACAGACATATAGACCA
The DNA here is from genome assembly GCA_011751065.1 of Lasiurus cinereus. Taxonomy (NCBI): domain Eukaryota; kingdom Metazoa; phylum Chordata; class Mammalia; order Chiroptera; family Vespertilionidae; genus Lasiurus; species Lasiurus cinereus. The sequence continues at coordinate 1,277,038 of JAAGEH010000044.1, read as the reverse complement.
ATGGAATAGAATAGAGAACCCAGATATTGACCCAAGCCACTATGCTCAATTAATATTTGACAAAGGAGGCATGAACATACAATGGAGTCAATACAGTCTCTTACACCATACACACAAATAAACTCAAAATAGATACAGTACTTAAACATAACATGGGAAACCGTAGAAATACTAGAGAAATCCACAGGCAGCAAAATCTCAGATATATGCCAAAGGAACTTCTTCTCTGATACTGCTCCTAGGGAAATGGAAGCTAAAGAGAAAATAAACAAATGGGATTACATCAAAATAAAAAGCTTTTTCACACAAAAGAAAACAATAAAAAAGCCCACTATATGGGATAACATATTTGCCAATTTTATCACTGATAAAGTTGTAATCTCCAACATTTATAGGCAACTTATACAACCTAATAAAAGGAAGATAAATGATCCAATAAATAAATGGGCAATGGACCTAAGTAGAATCTTTTTGAAAGAAGACAGGAGAAAGGCCAAGAGCTACATGAAAACATTCTCAAAGTCACTAATTATCCGAGAGATGCAAATCAAAATGACAATGTGATACCATCTCACACCTGTTAGAGTGATAATCAGCAACAAATCAACAAACAACAAGCTTTGGCAAGGATGCGGAGAAAAAGAAACCCTCTGCACTGCTGGTGGGAATGCAGACTGGTGCAGCCACTGTGGAGAACTGTATGGAGTTTCCTCAAAAAATTAAAAATGGAACTCCCATTTGACCCAGGCATCCCACTTCTAGGAATATATCCTAAGAAACTAGAAACACCATTCAGAAAGGATATATGCACCCCAATTTCATAGCAGCACAATTTACAATAGCTAGATTTGGAAACAGCCTAGGTGGCCATGAGCAGAAGACTGGATCAGAAAAATATGGTACATCTACATAAAAAAAAGGAATTCTTACCATTTGCAGCAACCTGGATGGAACTGGAGAGCATTATGCTAAGTGAAATAAGCGAGTCAATGAAAGGAAAGTTCCACATGATCTCACTCATTTATGGATAATAAAGAACATTATAAACTGGTGAAAAAAAAAGATAGATACAGAGGCAGTAATGCATCAAACAGACTGTCAATTTATAGTGGGAAGGTTAGGGAGATGTGAGGTAGATAAGGGATCAACTAAAGGACTTGTATGCATGCATATTAGCATACCAATGGATGCAAGAGACTCAGGGGTGAGGGTATGCATAGGAGTCAGATGGGGTGGCTATGTGAAGATATGTACACATGTAATATATTAATAAAAAATAAAGAAAAGAAAAAAATGGCATCACTGCAATAAAGAACTCAATAGAAAGCATCAAAAGTAGACTAGAAGAAGCAGAGGACTGCAACAGCGAGCTAGAGGACAAGATAAGAAAAAAATACCCAAGCAGTGCACTATCTAGAAAAAAAGCTGAAAAACAAGAGAAGAGCCTTAAGTGAACTTTGGGACAACACAAGATGAAACAACATCCACATTGTAGGGGTGCCAGAAGTAGAAGAAACTGAGCGAGACAGAGAAAACCTGTTTGAAAAAATAATGACAGAAAACTTCCTTGATACAGGGAACAGAAAACTCACACAAGTCCAAGAAGATCACAGAGTACCAAACAAAATGAACCCCAAAAGACTGATGCAAGACACATTATAATTAAGTGGGCAATATCTTTGATGAGCATATATGTTAAAATCCTCATCAAAATCCTAGCAAATTGAATTCAGCATTACATTAGAAAGATCATACACCATGACCAACTGGGATTTATTCCAGGGATGCAAATATGGTACCATATTCACAACTTGATAAATGTGATACATCACATAAACAAACTGAGAGACAAAAATAACATGATTTTAGAAAAAGCATTTGACAAAATCCAATACTCTTTCTTGATAAAAACTCTCAGCAAAGTGGGAATAGAGGGTTCATACCTCAACATAATAAAAGGCTATATGACAAACCTACTGCCAACATCATAATCAATGGGCAAAAAACAAACTCATTTCTCCTAAGAACAGGAATAAGACAAGGTGCCCACTTTCACCACTCCTGTTCAATCTAGTACTAGAAGTATTAGCCATAGCAATCAGACAAGAAGAAGAAATAAAAGGTATCTAAATTGGGAAAAAAAAGACTTATTTGCAGATGACAAGATACTACATAAAGAAAACCCCAAAGACTCCATCAAAAAATTACCAGACCTAATAAATGATTTTGGCAATGTAGCAGGATACAAAATAACACCCAGAAATCTATGGCCTTTTCATACACTAATAATGAACTCACAGATAAAGAAATGAAAAAAAATCCCATTTACCATTGCACCAAAAAAATTAAGATATCTAGGAATAAATTTAACTAAGGATGTCAAAGACCTGTACTCATAAAACTACAAGACATTGAAAAAAGAGATAAAGGAAAACAAACAAATGGAAGAACATACCATGTTCATGGATTGGTAGAATCAACATCATTAAAATGCCCATACTACCTAAAGCAATCTATAGATTCAATGCAATACCTATTAAAATACCAATGGCATATTTCAAAGATCTAGATCAAACTCTCCAAAAATTCATCTGGAATTTCAAAAAGACCCCAAATAGCCAAAGTTTTCCTGAGAAAAAAGAACAAAGTTGGAGGGATCACGATATCTGATATCAAACTATATTACCAAGCCTCGAAGTTGGTTTTCTTTCTCTCAAAAGAAATTTCAATCATTGTACTGTTGATATTTGGCTCTGTTGACTAATGAGTTTGCCGACCACTGTCCTAGGGCAAGAGATACTAAAGAGAAAATAAACAAATGGGACTACATCAAAATTAAAAGCTTCTGCACAGCAAAAGAAACCACCAACAAAACAACAAGCAAGTCTACTGTATGGGTGAACGTATTTGCCAATGTTATCTCCAATAAGGGTTTAATTGCCAACATTTATAGTGAACTCATACAACTTAACAAGAGGAAGATAAACAATACAAACAAAAAATGGGCAAACAATCTAAGACATTTAGAAAGCCAAAAGACATATGAAAACATGCTCAAACTCACTAATCATCTGAGAGATGCAAATTAAAACAACAATGAGTTACCACCTGACAAGGTCAGAATGTCTATCATCACCAAATCAACAAATGACAAGTGCTGGAGAAGATGCAGAGAAAAAGGAACCCTTGTGCACTGCTGGTGGGAATGCAGACTGGTGCAGCCACTGTGGAAAAGAGTATGGAGTTTACTCGAAACACTAAAAGTGGAACTGCCATTTGACCCAGTAATACCTCTTTTTCTAGGAATATATCCCAAGAAAACAGAAACACCAATCAGAAAGGATATATGCACCCCTGTGTTCATAGCAGCACAATTCACCATAGCTAAGATTTGGAAACAGCCTAAATGCCCATCAGCAAAGTGGATTAGAACACTGGTACATCTACACGATGGAATACTAAACTGCTTTAAAAAAAAAAAAGGAATTATTACCATTTGCAGCAGCATGGATGGAACTGGAGAGCATTATGCTAAGTGAGATAAGCTAGGCAATGAAAGAAAAATACCACATGATCTCAGTTATTTATCGATAAGAACATTATAATCTGATGAACAAAAAGATAGATACAGAGGTAGAGAAGCATCGAATTACAGCAGGAAGGCTGGGGAGAAGTGGGGAGGTAAGAGATCAACTGAAGGACTTGTATGCATGTATATAAGCATAACGAATAGACGCAAGACACTGGTGGGGTGTGGTGAAGGCAAGTGCTGCGAGGGTAGGGGAGGCCAGGAGAAAGTCAATGGGGGGAAAAGGGAGACATATGTAGTACTATTTGTAATACTTTAAACAATAAAAAAAAGTTTCTGTGTGACATGAGATGAATAAAACTAGAATGCATAATTCCAAACAAGCAGAGGAGAAAAAGCAGAATAATAAAAATCAGTCATGCAGTAAAATATGAGGAAGAAAGGGGGAAATTTTAGGAAAAGTAAAACAAATAAAAGGTACAAAATAAAGTGCAATAAAGTGCTAGAAAGAAACCTAAATAGATCAGTAATCACTTAAATACACACTGACTAAACTTCCATGTTTAAATTTTTTAAAGAGATTATTGAGTTGGAATAAGAATCATACCTAAAACATAAGGAGACAGAAAAATTAAAAGTAAATAATATTTTAAAAACATAAACCAGGGAAATACTAACCAAAAGAAAAACATTATTAAGTAAAGTAGAGCTCAGCCCGCATGGATTAGTGGTTGAGTGCTGACCTATGAACCAGGAAGTCACAGTTGATTCCCTGTCAGGGCACATGCCTGGGATGCAGGCTCAATCCCCAGTGTGGGGTGTGCAGGAGGCAGCGATTCTCTCTTATCATTGATGTTTCTATCTCTCTCTTCCTCTCCATTTGTCTCTGAAATCAATAAAAATATACTTTTAAAGAAAGAAGAGACTACACTATATAATGGGGGAGGGGAGAAAGAATCCATCAGAATGATGTCAACATTCTAAATTTTATATACAACTGAAAACATACCTTTCAATTTATATAGCAAAAATTAATGTAATTATAAGAAAAATTTCACTATATTGACAGATTTTAAATCACCCTTCAGTAATTAGTAGATAAAGAATACAAAAAAATTGTAGGGATATAGAAAATTTGAACAACACAGTTAACAAGCTTGATCAATTAGATGATGATGAGGCATAACAATCAATGAAAATACATAATTGAAAATTATGACATGAAATATTAACAAGGAATTGGTCATATTCTAGACCTAATACCAATTTCAATAAATTTGAAAGATGTTATATCAAAGTAATTAAGTTACAAATCAATAACAAAAAGTAGGTAAAAACAATAAATAAAATATATATTTGAGTATGTAGAAACATCCTATGAATAACTCATGGACTAAAAAAATAAATAAATATAGTAATTAGAAGGTACTTTTAAATGAGTGATAATAAACAAAACAAAACAAAAACCGATCCATAGATACAGAGAACAAATTGCAAATGTAAGTAAATTGTTTTTCAGTGAACAATAATGAAAATACGATAGCCCTGGCTGGTATTGCTCAGTTGGTTGGAGCATAGTCCCATACACCATAAAGTCTCAGGTTCAATTTACGGTCAGGGAACATACCCAGAATGATGTCAGGGTTTGATCCCCTGTTAGAGGCTATATGGGAGGCAAATGATCAGTTTTGCTCTCAAATCGTTGTTTCTTTCCCTCTGTCTCTACCTTTCTTCTCTCTAAAATCAATAAAAGCATGTCCTTGAGTGAGGGTTTTAAAAAAAGTACTATATTAAAACTCATGGTGGTACTCAACTAGAAACTTATAGTCTTCAATGCTCATATCACATCAGAAAAGAAAGGTCTAGAGCGTAATGAAAAAGACATCAACTCAATAATGTGAAGAGGAGCAGTGTAAGCCAAGGAAAGTGGAAGGAAGATAACAACAAAAGAATCTGATGAAAACCAGGACTGCAATTTTAAAAACCTAAAAATTATTTAAAATACCATGCAAACTTTGACAATTTAAGCAATTTTTTAACAAATACTACTCAAGAAGAAATGCATAGACTCACATCCACCAAAGTTACTGGTATTTTTTAAATCTCAGAGAGAGAAACAAAGAAACAGTGGGAGATGCCAGATGACTGTAGTTTGTATATACAAACTATTCCAATGCATAGGAAGAATGCTGCTCAGCTCATTCTATAGGCTAGTGTTGAGAAGGCTAAAAACGGCTAATTTCAATGGAACCCTGATATTTGGGGGGGCTAGCAATCTGAATCCATGCCAGCAAGCTCAGTGTGCATTCTTGATCATCTATAATTAAGTCACTATCTCCTTCCCAGATACTGTTCTTGCAGAACCTGTTATAGAGGCCATAAAACTGGAACAGTGCACTGTCCCAGAGGGAGGATTATTAATGCTGGCGCCAGACCAGACAATCAGATTTGGCCTGGAGATCCCCAACACCTGGAGGCCTTCTTGAAAACCCCCACGAAAAGGACCAGAAGTATAATCCATATTTTCAGGACAAAGACCCCAGAAAGGTATAAAAGAGAAGCTCCCTGCATGTTACTTTAATCAGATTTGTAAAGTTATTCCCTGAGTCCACTGACATAAATAAAATGTCACTTCTTTTCCCTAAAAGCGTTGCTTGGTTTTTCTTTGGTCTTTTGCAAGAGTGTAACCTTGATACTCAAAGCAGACAAGGATAACACAAATAGGAAAAATTTCAGGTAAGTTACACTTAAGAACATAGATATCAACATCATATTAACAAACTAAATCCAGTAATGAATAAAAACAGAATATCTGACCAATCTGCTACCAGGAAAGCAAAATTGGTTTAATATTAGAAAATATATAAATGGGATAAAGCAAAGCTGGGAGGGGGTGGAATACATAGGATTGGATAAAAAGTAAAATGATGAACACATACTTAGGTGGATGCAGGAACAACTAACATGATAATGAAGGAATTTGTGGCCTCTGTCCTGGTGCCCACCACATTTGGTTGTGTCCCAGGAGCTCCAGAAAAAGAGAAGTTACAGGTTACCCAGACATTTTAAAGGTATGTTATCATAGATGCAAAAAGACAGACAGGCTCAATTAAGGTAAAGAATGACCTTGTCAGTGAAGATACTGGCCTAGGATGTAACTGCCCACCATAACTGCTTTTAGTTCAAGTTTAATTTCAACCGATCCTTTGTAGTACTTTAGGTCTCTGAGTTTGAAAGACTGTTATGCAGGCCTCCCCTGAGCTTGTCAGGTCAGCATGTGGCTCCTTTCATCCACACATCCCCCTTTTGTCATAAATCAATCCAAAGGATGCATTGATGACCAATACTTTGGTTGGATAATGGAGTCCCACAGTGTTAGGAAGGCTCATTCCTGGAATGTCTCAGTGTCCACATGTCTTGTTGAACAGGTGGACCACTAGGGATAGGGCAAGACCATAACCTTAAATGGTATTTGAGATCAAATTATTATTATTCAAAAAGGGCAGGTAAGTGGGAGGCAGTAAGATCCTATATGTCCTTGTTAAAAAGTATTCTGGATCATTTCTAATTTTTGAGCCACCATGATCCAAGTCTTTTTGCTGTTGGTCAAGTTTTGTTTTTCTGTATCTAGTATAACATTTACATACTAGAAACAAAAGTAACAATACTAAACCAATAACATTGATTAGGAACAGAAAATTTCTAATACTAGATGAGGAAAACTCTGAGGGGAACAAGCATCCCAGCCAACCGAAAAACACTTTACATGTATTATCATAATTTTTTATTAAGCTAATTACATGTTTTCCTCCTTCATCTGCTGTCAGTTGTACCTTATGATATGTTTGGCCAGATGAATTAAGACTTTCTACTATTTCATTGACTAGAAGCTCTAATTTTCTTCTGGCCAGTTACTTCCCATAAAAATGACTTCAATTTCCCAATACATTGGTTTTTCAGTATCAATAGTATCACAGATTTTATGAACATCAGGCAAAGTCATTCTGCCTATAATTTCAGTACTACACCATGTTCTAGTATTATTTAATGTAAACTTGGTGATATTACAGTAAAAATTGCTTAGTATAACAGAGGAGTTTTTTTGTTTTTGTTTTTTAACCCTTCCCAGCAAAAACGCCCCCTTCCGATATACCATGTATTGTTATTCGTTTGGGCAGATAAAATAGGCCAAGACTGGGTGAATTCAGTGTTCCATATGGATTGGGGGCATAACCATTCACCTTTCCAATTTTCACAATCATATAGTGAGATGAATTCACATTCTTTATTATGTTTAAATATGGCCCATTGGAAGTATTCTATTATTATCAAGGATGGTCTCTATGCCAACCAGTTGAACTACTGGATAATGGAGTGGAACCTGGGCTTTTAAAACACAACGTCATAGATGTCATTTCCCATTAAAAATTTTCCAAATTCCTGGGGAACCATATGAGTCCCATAAGTGTCTGGTCTGGGCTTCTGCAGTCATTATAGTTGGCCATTGTTTCATAGTCACTTCATATTCCTTGCATTAGCATAGACCCATGGTCAGCAAACTTCAGCTTGCGAACCATAAAATACCCATGGCCTGGGCAACTCTATTTTGAAGAAGTAGCATTAGAAGTTTAAGAAATTTGGCTCTCAGAAGACCAAGATGATGGCATAAGGTATACATCTGTACATGCTACCTCTCACAACCACACCAAAACTACAACTAAAATACAAAACAACTATCCCCCAGAACCACAGGAAAGCTGGTGGAGTGGAAGTTCTACAACTAGAAGAAAAGAAAAAAGTGCATTGAGACCTGGTACGACATGCAGAGGCTCAAAAAGGCAGAGGTACAGAGATGCGCACAAATCAGGCTGGCACTATTTTTTTTTTTTATTTTGGAGGGAGTTATAAGTTCCCAACTGCTCTGAACTCCAGTTTCTGGCGAGATTCTGGGGACCCATACTCATACAGGGAGAAACTGAGTTGTTGGCAATCGGGTCAGAAAGAAAGGGTGGCTTTCTCGCAGAGGTGAGCACAGGAATCATTGTTTACTGTGCTGTGGTGTGAACGTGGGACAGGGATCAGAACACGGAAATGCTGAGATGCAGAGAGGGCTGACTGACAGCCATCGCTGTTTGCCATGCCTTAGAGCATCCCTGAGATCCCGCCCTGCCCAATTTACAAACTTGCAGAGACTTTTGCATATGAATGGCCTGCACTTTCACAGCTTAATTTAACAAATTGCAACTGGGTCAGAAAACTCCAAAACTTCCAAACTCCAAGCAAAGAGAAGAAATCTGCAGATCTCCCTATAGCTCCTGCTGGGTGGCCTAAGACAGTAGCTGACTTGCACCTCCTTGGAGATCCAGAAACCAGTGTACCTAGAGGTCAGTATGAGATGACACCAGATTTCAACTTCTCACATACATAAGTGACACATTCAAGAGGAAGACTCCGTGAGCACCAAAGCCCCAATGAAGCAAGTCCTGCCCCATAGGGGTGTCTTTAGCACAGTAGTTCTTCCATTACAGATACAGACGGTCCTCAGAGACAATTGGCATGGAAGTCAATTCCTCCTAGTGTATCAACAGCAATCAAGACTTTGTACCCAGCCCACACAGGGGTGCACCAAGAGTGTCCACCTCAGGTGATTGGGGAGGCAGAGCTACTGGGTCATAAAGAACAGCTAGAAACAAAGCCACTCCATCAACACAGGGAAGCAGACAAAATGCAGAGACAAAGAAACATGTCACAAATGAAAGAAATAGAGGGAAGCAAACTACTGGACATAGAGTTCAAAACCACATTTATAAGGTTACTCAAGAAACTTCTACAAATCACTGAGAAACTTAGTGAAACTTTCAAGGATCTTAATGAGAATGCCAAAAAAAGTGGAAAAGGACCAGTCAGAAATTAAGTATGCACTGTCTGAAATAAAGAATAATATACAGAAATCCAACAGCAGATTAGAGGACCACCAAGAATCAAACCAAAGATTTGAAATATGAGGAAGCAAAAAACACCCAACCAGAAAAACAAAAAGAAAAAAAGAGTCCAAAAATGTGAGGCTAGTGTAAAGAGCCTCTGGGATAACTTCAAGCATACCAACACCAGAATTGTAGGTGTGCCAGAAGAAGAGAGAGAGCAAGATACTGAAAACCTATTTGAAGAAGTAATCACTGAAAACTTCCCCCACCTAGTGAAAAAAATGGACTTACAACTCCAGGAAGCACAGAGAATCCCAAACAAAAGGAATCCAATGAGGGCAAGCTAGGAGTCAGTTGTCCTCCAGGGGAAGGCGAAGAACTGCTGGAAGGGGCTCTCCCGGCCAGGCAGCCCCACTGCCACGGGGTTTTTGTCGGCCGGAGCCACCAGCACGAACGCGGAGCCCGAGCCATCTTGCAGTGGGAGGTGGATGTCTGCGGCGCTCTGAAGCCTTCGGCTGGGCACCCATCGAGCAGCCAGGAACCCGGGGACCCAGAACTCCGCTCTCCAATTGGCGCAGACACTTGGCGGAATCAGAGATCCACAGAGCACACAGAAAGGTCAGATTGCGCCTGACTTAAGGGGGAGGTGGATGTCTGCCGAGGTCTGAAAGCTGCGGCTGACGGAGGCACCCACAGAGCAGCCAGGACCCAGAGCGCGGCTTCCCAGGCAGCACAGACACGCAGACTGAGGATTCAGAGATTCACATTGTGCACGCGCGCGTGCGGAAGGGTCAAATTTCGCCTGGGCCAGGGTGCGGTCTCCTACCCCCGCAGGACAGAGACGCTGACACTGTGGGAGCCGGGCTGCGGGAAAGCTGCCTCTGGAGAGGTCCGAGGAGGGGGTCAGGGTGTGATCCCTGAGTGTGAAGGCAAACCCTCTGAGCTGTTGACAGAGGAGAGCTCCGGAAAACGACTCTTTTTTTTTTTTCTTTTTCTCTGGGGCAGAGGGACAACCTGGGAGTTATTGCAGTGTCCAGGCTGCAAAACCCCCACAAACTGGTTTTGGGAACCACAGAGTAGCAGGATCTGAGCACAGCCTAGAGAGGTCCTGTGCTTTGTCTCAGAGATCAATTCCGAAACACTGCCACCCAATGGATGACACACAAATTGACTCTCGCATAACCACAAGAGAATAAAGAGATTAAAACACCAAGAGGGGAACACAGGGAACTGCAATACCTCCCCTACTGGGAAACAGGAGTGCCAAGCAGAATAATAGTGGAAGTGAAGGACCATTCTATTTTTCTTCTTCTTTTTTTTTCTTAATTTTTAATTCTTTATTTTTCATTTTCACATATTTTAATTAAAAGAATATTTTTTTCTTTCTGCCTCAATTGATTTTACCTTTATAATTACTATATTTTTGTTTTAAACTAGTATTATTAATTACTACTAGTACTTTACCGTTTTTGGAAAAAAAAGTGTCATTTTGTTTTCTCTTTATTTTATTTCGGGATTAGAGTTCTACATTCTATTTTCATCTTCCCTTTAGCATAATTTTACTCCAACTCAACTCCACCTTTATGCCAACACTTTCCTCCTAACTTTCCCCATTTTGCTGTCTTGTTTCTCTTTCCCTTTTCCAACTTTAGATTCTCCCTTTTTCTCTTTACCTGGTTAAAATTTCACCCCATTTATATATCTAATTTCAAATCCCCTACTACAAGTCCACACAAACCTCTCCCTTCTTGTCGTCACTAGCCAAAAAGTTGTTTTTGCTCTATGTCTTTTTGTTGCTATTTGCCTGAAAAGTGATTATATCGATTTTTTGAAAATTTTTTTTGAGAGATTGTTTTAGTTTATTCTACTTGTTTTATTTTGCTGTTTGCTTGCTTTGTTTTCTACCTCTTATTTCCCTCATCTCCCTTGATACCAGTTGCTATTTGCAATTTGCATCAATCTCTAGGTACTGGTTGCTGGCCCTTATTGGGATTAGTGACTGTTCTATTGAACTTCTCTCCTGACATCTATATTTTGTTCCTCTTTTCTCTCTTATACACTTTCTTTTCTCTCTGACTTTTTTCTCTTCCTCTTTCCTTCTCCTTTTTCTCTTTTTTATTTTCTTATTTTATTTTATTTTATTGTTCATTTATTTATCTTTTTTTTCTCACTATCCCAATTTGATTTTGGCACTTCTTTCTTTTCTTTCTTCCTCATTTTCCTCTTCTTCTTTCTCTATTTACCCCTAATTTGTCCTTCATTGGTGGTCACCTTATTTGTGATTATTAACATCTTGAATACATTTCTACTCAGTGCCTTGTGTGCTGTAGCTGGTCGTGTTGTAGTTTGTGGCTTTCAGTCAACGTAGGAGAGAGCACTACATAACCAGACACCCAGAGAAGAAAGACCATGGGCAGAAAAGGAAACAGCCCACAAAAGACAGAAAGGCAGGTTTCACCAGAAAAGGAAGTAAACAAAATAGAACCACAAAAAAGCCTACCAGAGAAAGAGTTCAGAGAAATTATCATAATGTGGTTGAAAAGCATGGAAGACAAATTTGACAATAAGAGTAAGAGCCAAGAGGTAACGAATAAGAACCTAGAGGAGGTGAAGAAGCATGAAGAAGAAATGCAGAAGAAACTAGAGGAGGTGCAGAATAAACAAGAAGAAATGAATAATGACATCACTGCTATAAAGAACTCAATAGAAAGCATCAAAAGTAGACTAGAAGAAGCAGAGGACTGCATCAGTGAGCTAGAAGACACGGTAGGAAAAAATACCCAAGTACAGCAGCTTCTAGAAAAAAAAAGTTAAAAAGCAAGAGGAGAGTCTAAGGGAACTTTGGGATAACATGAAACAAAATATCATCCGCATAATTGGGGTTCCAGAAAGAGTGGAAACTGAACAAGGATTAGAGAACGTGTTTGAAGAAATAATGACAGAAAATTTCTCCAATATAGAAAAGAAAAAACCCACACAAATCCAAGAAGCTCACAGAGTCCCAAGCAAAATGAACCCCAACAAACCGACACCGAGGCACATTATAATTAAATTGGCAAACACCGACGATAAAGTAAGAATCTTAAAAGCAGCCAGAGAGAAACAGAAAGTTACCTACAAAGGATCCCCCATAAGACTAGCTACTGACTTCTCAACAGAAACTCGTCAGGCCAGAAGAGAATGGAATGAAATATACAAAGTCATGCAAAGGAAGGGTCTGAATCCAAGAATACTGTACCCTGCAAGACTCTCAATCAAAATTGAAGGTGAAATCAAAAGCTTCACAGACAAAAAAGGACTAAGGGAATATATTACCACCAAACAAGCAATGCAAGAAATGTTAAAAGGTCTGCTGTAATAAAAAGAAAGAGGAAGCGAAGAAGGGACTCGGGGGTAAGGACTAAAAATGGCAACAGATAAGTACTTATCAATAATAACTTTAAATGTAAACGGATTAAATGCTCCAATCAAAAGACATAGGGTAACCGATTGGATGAGAAAACATGATCCATATATCTGCTGTCTGCAAGAAACCCACCTTAGGAAAAGAGACGCACACAGATTGAGGGTGAAGGGATGGAACATGGTACTTCAGGCAAATGGAAATGGAAAAAAAGCTGGGGTTGCAATACTTATATCTGACAAATTAGATCTCAAAGTGAAGGACATAACAAGAGATAAAGAAGGCCACTTCATAATACTAAAGGGAACAATCCAACAAGAAGAAATAACTCTGGTAAACATATATGCACCCAATATAGGAGCACCTAAATACATAAAAAAACTCTTGGAGGATATTAAGGGAGAGATTGACAGCAATACCATCATAGTAGGAGACTTTAATACCCCACTGTCACCAATGGAGAAATCCTCTAAACAAAAAATCAGCAAAGAAACATCAATCCTAAATGACTCACTAGAGCAGATGGAATTAATTGACATCTTCAGAACATTTCACCCCAAAGCCACAGAATATACATTCTTCTCCAGTGCACATGGGTCATTTCAAAGATAGATTATATGTTGGGTCATAAGAAAAGTCTCTTCAAATTCAAGAAGATAGAAATCATATCAAGCATTTTCTCAGACCACAGTGGCATAAAACTGGAAATCAACTATAATAAAAACAATAGAAAGAAATCAAACACATGGAGACTAAACAGCATGCTTTTAAACAACGACTGGGTAACCAGAGAGATCAAGGAAGAAATAAAAAACATCTTGGCAACAAATGACAATGACAACACAACAATACAAAATTTATGGGACACAGTGAAAGCAGTCTTGAGAGGGAAGTTCAAAGCCCTACAAGCCTACTGCAAAAAACAGGAAATAATGGTAATAAATCACCTAAACCTACAACTCAAAGAGCTAGAACGTGAGCAACAAGAAAAGCCCAGTGTACTCAGAAGGAAGGAAATAGTGAAGATCAGAGCTGAGATAAACAACTTGGAGACCAAAGAAACAATTCAAAAGATCAACAAAACAAAGAGCTGGTTCTTTGAAAGGATAAACAAGATTGATGGACCCCTAGCCAGGCTCACCAAGAAGCAAAGAGAGAAGACCCAAATAAACAAAATCAGAAATGAAAGAGGAGAAATAACAACAGACCCTGTGGAAATACAAAGGATTGTTAAAAAATACTATGAACAACTCTATTCCAACTAATTGGACAACCTCCAAGAAATGGACATTTTCCTAGAAAAATATAACCTCAAAAAGCTCAATGAGGAGGAAGCCAAACATCTCAATAGTCCAATAACTATGGAAGAAATGGAAGCAATCATCAAAAAGCTTCCAGCAAATAAAAGCCCGGGTCCAGATGGCTACACAGGAGAGTTTTACCAAACATTCAAGGAAGAATTAAAACCTATCCTCCTCAGACTATTCAAAAACATTCAAGAAGAAGGAATACTACCAAACACCTTCTATGAAGCCAGCATCACCCTAATACCAAAACCAGATAAAGACAACACAATGAAAGAGAATTATAGATGCCAAAATCCTCAACAAAATTCTAGCAAACCGGATCCAGCAGTACATCAGAAAGATCATACACCATGACCAAGCAGGATTCATCCCAGGAATGCAGGGATGGTTCAATATCCGCAAATCAATAAATGTGATACATCACATAAACAAATTGAGACATAAAAATCACATAGTCATATCAATTGATGCAGAAAAAGGATTTGACAAAATCCAACATCCTTTCTTGATAAAAATTCTCAGCAAAGTGGGAATAGAAGGATCATACCTCAACATCATAAAAGCCATATATGATAAACCCACAGCTAACATCATACTCAATGGGCAAAAGCTAAAACCATTTCCGCTAAGAACAGGAACAAGACAGGGATGCCCACTCTCACCTCTCCTTTTCGAAATAGTACTGGAAGTATTAGCCATTGCAATTATACAAGAAGAAGAAATAAAAGGCATCCAAATTGGAAAAGAAGAAGTAAAGCTGTCCTTAATTGCAGATGACATGATATTGTACAAAAAAAACCCAAAGGACTCCATTCCAAAACTAATTGACTTAATTAATGAATTCGGCAATGTAGCAGGATACAAAATTAATGCTAAGAAGTCTGTGGCATTTCTATACACTAACAGTGAAATTATAGAAAGAGAAACTAAAAAAGCAATCCCATTTACCATCGCACCAAAAAAATTAAGATACCTAGGAATAAACCTAACTAAAGAGGTAAAAGACCTTTATGCAGAAAACTATAGGACACTGAAAAAAGAGATAGAGGAAGATGTTAACAGATGGAACAGCATACCATGCTCATGGATTGGGAGAATCAACATCATTAAAATGTCCATACTACCCAAAGCAATCCACAGATTCAACGCACTATCCATTAAAATACCAACGACATATTTCACAGACCTACAAAGAACTCTTCATAGATTCATCTGGAACAAAAAAAGACCACGGATAGCTACAGCAATTCTGAGAAAAAAGAATAACGTAGGTGGGATCTCAATACCAGACTTCAAGCTATACTACAAAGCAACTGTTCTCAAAACAGCCTGGTACTGGCACAAGAACAGACATATAGATCAATGGAATAGAATAGAGAACCCAGATATCCACCCAACCCACTATGCTCAATTAATATTTGACAAAGGAGGCATGAACATTCAATGGAACCAAGATAGCCTCTTCAATAAATGGTGTTGGGAAAATTGGACAGATACATGCAAAAAATTGAAACTGGACCACCAACTTACACCAAATACAAAAATAAACTCAAAATGGATACAGGACTTAAACATTAGAAGGGAAACCATAAAAATACTAGAGGAATCCACAGGCAGCACAATCTCAGATATATGCCGAAAGAACTTCTTCACTGATACTGCTCCAAAGGCAATGGAAGCTAAAGAAAAAATAAACAAATGGGACTACATCAAAATAAAAAGCTTTTGCACAGCAAAAGAAACGATCAACAAAACAACAAGAAAGATCAATGCATGGGAGAACATATTTGCAAATGCTATCACTGATAAAGGTTTAATCTCCAAAATCTACAACCAACTTATACAACTTAATAAAAGGAAGATGAAGGATCCAATAAAAAAATGGGCAATGGACCTAAATAGAACCTTTTCAAAAGACGACAGAAGGAAAGCCAAGAGACACATGAAAACACGTTCAAAGTCATTAATCATCCGAGAGATGCAAATCAAAACGACAATGAGATACCATCTTACACCTGTCAGAAAGGCAATCATCAACAAATCAACAAACGACAAGTGTTGGCGAGGATGCGGAGAAAAAGGAACCCTTGTGCACTGTTGGTGGGAATGCAGACTGGTGCAGCCACTGTGGAGAACAGTATGGAGTTTCCTTAAAAAACTAAAAATGGATCTCCCATTTGACCCTGTGATACCACTCTTAGGAATTTATCCTAAGAAATTACAAACACCAATCAGAAAGGATTTATGCACCCCTATGTTCATAGCAGCACAATTTACAATAGCCACAATTTGGAAACAGCCTAGGTGCCCGTCAGCAGATGAGTGGATCAGAAAACTGTGGTACATCTACACATTGGAATTCTATGCTGCCATTAAAAAGAAAGAATTCTTACCATTTGCAGCAACCTTGTTGGAACTGGAGAGCCTTATGCTTAGCGAAATAAGCCAGTCAATGAAGGAGAAGCATCATATGATCGCACTCATTGGGGGATAATAAAGAACATTATAAACTGATGAACAAAAGGATAGATACAGAGACAGTAAAGCTTCAAACAGACTGTGAAATTACAGCAGGAAGATTAAAGTTAGGTGAGGTAAATAAGAGATCAATCAAAGGACTTGTATCTATGCATATAATCATAACCAATGAACATAGACCCTGGGGGGTTGGGGTATGCCTGGGAGGGAGAGGGGGCAATGGGAAGATATGTATAAAAAATTAAAAAAAACACCTATCCTCCTCAGACTATTCAAAAATATTCAAGAAGAAGGAACACTTCCAAACACCTTCTATGAAGCCAGCATCACCATAATATCAAAAATAAAGACAACACAATGAAAGAGAATTACAGGACAATATCTCTCATGAACATAGATGCCAAAGTCCTCAACAAAATTCTAGCAAATTGGATCCAACAGTACATCAAAAAGATCATAGACCATGACCAAGTAGGATTTCTCCGAGGAAGGAAAGGATGGTACAATATCCACAAATCACTAAACGTGATACATCATTTAAACAAATTGAGAGATAAAAATCACATAGTCATATCAATTGATGCAGAAAAAGCATTTGACAAAATCCAACACCCTTCTTGATGAAAACGCTCAGCAAGGTGGGAATAGAAGGATAATTCCTCAACATCATAAAAGGCATATATGATAAACCAACAGCTGACATCATACTCATTGGGCAAAAACTAAAACCATTTCCCCTAAGAATAGCAACAAGGCAGGGATTTCCACTCTCACCACTACTGTTCAACATAGTAATGGAAGTAATAGACACTGCAATTAGACAAGAAGAAGAAATAAAAGGCATCCAAATTGGAAAAGAAGAAGTAAAGTTGTCCTTATTTGCAGATAATATGATACTGTACATAAAAAACCCGAAGTACTCAATCCAAAAACTAATAGATTTAATAAATGAATTAGGCAATGTAGCAGGGTACTAAATTAATGCCAAGAAATCTATGGCATTTCTATATACTAATAGTCAAATTACAGAAAGAGAGACTAAAAAGGCAGTCCCATTCACCATCGCACCAAAAAAATAAAGATACCTAGGAATAAACCTAACTAAGCAGGTAAAGACCTATATGCAGAAAACTACAGGACACTGAGAAAAGAGACAGAGGAAGACGTAAACCGATGGAAGAGCATACCATGCTCATGGATTGGGAGAATCAACATCATTGAAATGTCCATACTACCCAAAGCAATCTATAGATTCAATGCACTACCCATTAAAATACCAACAACATATTTCACAGACCTAGAAATAATTCTTCAAAGATTCATCTGGAACAAAAAAAAAATAGATCACGAATAGCTACAGCAATTCTGAGAAAGAAGAATAATGTAGATGGGATCTCAATACCAGATTTCAAGCTATATTACAAAGCAACTGTTCTCTAAACAACCTGGTATTGGCACAAGAACAGACATATAGAACAATGGAATAGAGAATCCAGAATCCAGATATCCACTCAAAAGACTATGGTCAATTAATATTTGACAAAGGAGGCATGAACATACAATGGAGCCAAAATAGCCTCTTCAATAAATGGTGTTGGGAAAACTGGACAGATACATTCAAAAAAATGAAACTGGGCCACCAACTTACACCAAATACAAAAATAAACTCAAAATGGATACAGGACATAAACACAATACAGGAAACTATAAAAATACTAGAGGAATCCACAGGCAGCTCAATCTCAGACATATGCTGAAAGAACTTATTCAGTTGAAACTGCTCCAAAGGCAATGGAAGCTAAAGAAAAAATAAACAAATGGGACTACATCAAAATAAAAAGCTTTTGCACAGCAAAAGAAACCATCCACAAAACAAGAAAGACCACTGTATGGGAGAACATATTTGCAAATGTTATCACTGATAAAGGTTTAATCTCCAACATCTGTAGCCAACTTATACAACTTAATAAAAGGAAGATAAATTATCCAATAAAAAAATGGGCAGCGGACCTAAATAGAACCTTTTTGAAAGACGACAGAAGGAAGGCCAAGAGATACATGAAAACATGTTCAAAGTCACTAATTATCTGAGAGTTGCAAATCAAAAGGACAATGCGATACCTTCTCACACCTGTCAGAATGGCAATCATCAACAAATCAACAAACGACAAGTGTTGGCGAGGATGTGGAGAAAAAGGAACCCTTGTGTACTGTTGGTGGGAATGCAGACTGGTGCAGCCCCTGTGGAGAATAGTATGGAGTTTCCTCAAAAAACTAAAAATGAATCTTCCATTTGACCCAGCAATCCCACTCCTAGGAATATATCCTAAGAGACTAGAAACACCAACCGGAAAAGATTTATGCAACCCTATGTTCATAGCAGCACAATTTGTATTAGCTAAGATTTGGAAACAGCTTAGGTGCCTGTCAGCAGATGAGTGGATCAGAAAACTGTGGTACATCTACACAATGGAATTCTCTGTTGCCATAAAAAAGAAGAAATTCTTACCATTTGAAGCAACGTGGATGAAACTGGAGAGCCTTATGCTAAGTGAAATAAGCCAGTAAATGAAGGAGAAACACCATATGATCTCTCTCATTTGTGGATAATAAAGAACATTATAAACTGATGAACAAAAGAATAGGTACAGAGGCAGTAAAGCATCAAACAGACTGTCAAATTACAGCAGGAAGGTTAAGGAGAGGTGGGGTAGATAAGAGATCAACCAAAGGGCTTGTATGCATGCATATAAGCATAACCAATGAACACAAGACACTGGGAGATTATGGTATGCCTGGGGATGGGGGGGGCAATGAGAAGATACGTATACATGTAACACATTAATAATAAATAAATAAATAAATAAATAATAAATAAAAAGAGTGTCTGTCGTGAGTGGCACTCTCGGAAGTCATGGGGTGGACGTGAATGGATGATAAACACCGGCAAATTGCCAAAACCAGTTTGGCTCAGTGGATAGACCGTTGGCCTGAGGACTGAGCTGTCCCAGGTTCCATTCCAGTCAAGGGCATGTACGTTAGTTGTGGGCACATCCCCAGTAGGAGGTATGCAGGAAGCAGCTGATCGATGTTTCTCTCTCATCGATGTTTCTAACTCTCTATCTCTCTCCCTTCCTCTCTGTAAAAAATCAATAAAATATATTAAAAAAAAAAAAACGGCAACTGGAGCAGAGTGTGTTGGTTGGTCCAGCGACCCGGAGTTATTGAGTCAAATCATCTCTCACCAGGCCTCCCAGGGC
This sequence comes from Lasiurus cinereus, assembly GCA_011751065.1. Lineage (NCBI taxonomy): Eukaryota > Metazoa > Chordata > Mammalia > Chiroptera > Vespertilionidae > Lasiurus > Lasiurus cinereus. The sequence goes on along the minus strand of JAAGEH010000044.1, from coordinate 1,257,137 downwards.
CCTCATCACTTTACTCCTACCTATGTCTCTCCTCCTAAGGAATCTAAGACACCAAGATCTACTGTTTACCTTCTCCTTGGAGCCTGGACTTCTTGTACTGTACCCCTATCTTACAAAGGACACCTCAAGAAGTTGAGTTATGGAGTCATTTATTAAAGGGCAGTGGCATACGGGGGCCTAAAGTACTCCAAACCTCGAGGCCTGAACAGCTCGCCACATCTGGTTATATTGGCAGAATATCACAAAAGTACCAATTACACCTTTGGGTCTGGAATGAGGAACCTGTTTCGCAAAAAGCATTTTTGACAGAAGCGATATTGAGGAAGTTAGTTATCTAAAGTATCTATGAATCACTAAATCAATAGAAGCACATTATCTGGGACCACCAGAACAATTTAGAATAATTGTGCTGTCCAGATTCTGGGATCACTGAGTCAATAGGAATGCACTATCTGTAGCTACTGAGGCAATTTAGGATAATTGTGCTGTTCTGGTTCTGGGACCACTGAGTCAACTGAAACTCAGGTACTTGTGGCTACTGAGACAATTTGGGATTATTGAGTTGTCCTGGTTCCCAAAAGAATGTGCTTCAATAACCAGTGAAATCACAATCAATGATCCAAACGTCCATCAAAGGAGTATTCAATCATATATAAGATCAGAAAATCAAAATAACTCTTCTATTATTTTAGCAAAGAATACAAAAGCCAAATAGCAGGTTAAATTAAGATTAAAAACTGCAATTTCTGCCTGAGATAATTGCTACCATACTTCATTCCCCACTGGTTTTATGTGCATGAGTCAAATCATGGACTCGTCTTCATTAGGGAGATGTTCGTACTGCCCTCTAATTACTAATAACTTTACATAATTGATTATTTTCTGTATAGTTTTCATGAGGCACTTTACTAAGCAAGTTCCAGTGGTTAAAGCTAGGAACAATACAGCAATGGATTCCGCTGCTGAGGACAAGGAGAGAACAATTAAACATACTTTTTAAAATTTGTTTATTAATGTATTACATATACATATCTTCTCATTGCCCCCCCCCTCCCACCACTTCCATGCATACTCTAACCCCAAGTGTCTTGTGTCCATTGGTTATGCTTATATGCATGCATACAAGTTCTTCGGTTGATCTTTTACTTACTCCACCTCTACCTAACGTTCCCGCTGTAATTTGACAGTCTGATGCTTTACTGCCTCTATATCTATCTTTCTGTTCATCAGTTTATAATAAACATACTTCTGAACCAAATTTCTAATTGTTCTCTTGTTCTTTCTCTCTCTTCTAAGTTTTTCTTCACTAAGGCCAAGCTTTCTTGGATTACTCCTGAATTGTTGGCATAAAAACATCAAGTTTCTCCAAGAGCCATCATGCATAATCACCCTTGTTTCATGAAGAGAAGGTCTAAATCCTCATCTATTTTGTAATACTACTTCAACTAAGGAGTCTACTTGCTTCTCTGGATGGGATATGGAACTTTAGAGGTGTCTTATGTCCATATCTACCTGTTTACTCAGTTTCCTTAGATTCATATCTCCTTTTATTAGAGCAAGGCCCCAGTAGCAGTTGATTCTACAATACCCAGGCCTATAAGGAGGGGTACTAAGACAGGAGCTCTTTTGTATTGGTTTGGTAAAAGGCCTGAGTACATGTGGGCTCTTCCTTCGTCTCCATTGTATATGAAGATCTGTGGGAAAGTACAGATAAGGACACAGAGAAAGGGCTCCTCACCTTCCTTGAATAGGTCTGAGGAGGCACACTTGGTTAAGCCACTCATGCAAGCTAACCAGGTCTGCTCAGGCATTTGGTAATAGATAGTGAAGCTACTACTTCCCCAATGGGTTTTATTACATGAGTCTGCATAGGGAGACCACTGGAGGGGAAAGTTTGGCAAAAGCAGACAGGTTCCTTGTCCTTGAAGATCCCCCAAGGTTAGTGTGGGCTGATCCCAGGAACAATTATTCGTCCACCAGAACTGGGGGATGTCCTGGGAAATTTTCACACCTACATAATAGGGTGGTTTGGGTTATAAACATAACCAACAGTCCTTCCCGATTTTAGGCTGTGAAGTATTAATGAACTGATGTACAATCCCCAACATTGTGAGAAGGGAAGATTCCTGAGAAGGGCTGAGAAGTAAAGGTGAGGTCCTTGTTCTAGTTTCTCTAGTGGGTTCAGGCAGATTGGGTAAGGTCTGGGGTGATTTAACAGGTATGGGCAGGGCCAGGCCCAATAGTGGACCTATAGGCTTCTCAGGCTCTGGTTTGGCTCTTCTCTGGATTGTGAAGAGAGCTCCTGGGTATACACGGAAGGAATTGATTCTTTTTTTTTAAATTAAATCTTTATTATTCAGATTATTACATTTGTTTTTCTTTTTTCCCCTCCATAGCACCCCTCCACTCAGCTCCCACCCTTCCCTCCCTCCCGTTGCCCTCATCCATAGGTGTATGATTTTTGTCCAGTCTCTCCCTGTATACCCCACACTCTTTTCTCCCTGAGAATTATCAGTCACGGGTGGGTCTGGAGCAGCAAGGCCTCCGCGGGCTCCACAGTGAGTGACTCTTCAGTACGCCAGCCGACGCTCTACCCACTGAGCACACCTTCTCCTGCTGCCACAGCAGCAGCACACACACGTGGGGGAGGGGCGGGGGGCCGCGGGGTCACAGGGGTTAAGGGAACCAGCACCTGCGCTCGCTAATGCAGGTCCGGCGAGGCCCGAGTCGCACCGGAAGCCCAGAGGGTAGGTGCCCTGGCGGCTCGAGAGCCGAGGACGCACCACTCAGCCTCAGCCTCAGCGCCAGGGTCTCAGCGCCTCAGCCTCAACCTCAGCACAAGGGTCTCAGCCTCAGCCTCAGCACGAGGGTCTCAACACCTCAGCCGCAGCCTCAGCACGAGGGTCCCAGCCTCAGCCCCAGCCTCAGCACGAAGGCCTCAGCCCCAGCCTCAGCACGAGGGTCCCAGCCTCAGCCCCAGGCTCAGCACGAGGGTCTCAGCCTGAGACTCAGCATGAGGGTCTCAGGGCCTCAGCCTCAGCATGAGGGTCTCAGCCTCAGCCTCAGCACGAGGGTCTCAGCCTCAGCCTCAGCACGAGGGTCTCAGCCTCAGCCTCAGCACGAGGGTCTCAGCCTCAGCCTCAGCCTCAGCACGAGGGTCTCAGCACCTCAGCATCAGCCTCATCAAGAGTCAGCGCCTCAGCCTGAGCTTCAGCGCAAGGGTCTCAGCGCCTCAGCCTCAGCACGAGGGTCCCAGCCTCAGCCCCAGCCTCAGCACGAGGGCCCCAGCCTCAGCCTCAGCCTCAGCACGAGGGCCTCAGCCCCAGCCTCAGCACGAGATTCTCAGCGCCTCAGCCTCAGCCTCAGGAGGAGGGTCCCTGCCTCAGGCACAACCTCAGCATGAGGGCCTCAGCCCCAGCCTCAGCCTCACCCTCAGCCTCAGCCTCAGCACGAGGGTCTCAGCGCCTCAGCCTCAGCCTCAGCGCGAGGGTCCCAGCCTCAGCCCCAGCCTCAGCACTAGGGTCCGAGCCTCAGCCTCAGCATGAGGGTCTCAGCCTCAGCCTCAGCCTCAGCCTCAGCACGAGGGTCTCAGCACCTC